>JBBMOL010000131.1:1814626-2191273 GCA_037954665.1 Laguncularia racemosa
CTAAGTCTTGACAATTTAACACCTTTCGTGCTTTAGTTGCTATAAGCTCTATGTAACTAATTTTGAATTTTAAAGCCCATGCTCCTTCAACATTGTTTACAATGAGTTTAAATTCCACCTTAGATAGTGAGCTTCGATCTCTATCCAAGAGAATCATGGTTTGGACAAGCATCGATACCATAGTGTTATTCAATTCGAAACCTTAGCAGATTGCTTTTGACCAAAACTCTCTCTAAGGGAAGTAGGAGATGGGAGTAAACCCTAAACCCATGAAATGAAGTCACTAGTGATATATCTGAAGATCTTTTGATAAGTGTCTAAAGACCCTCATTACTTATGCTTAATTAGAAACATTTGTTAATTATTTCTTTTGAATTGTTGAAGAAAATGATACTTATTTTATGAAAAATTATTGCAGGGTCTTGAAGAGCTCAATTGGAATATTTTGTGATGATTAAAGGGAAGTTAATGCAAATTAAACAAGTTTGGAGTAATTTTGAAAAGGAACAAAATTTTCTTTTTCAGCCTCTGCGTTTAACACAGCCATGCTGAATGATAGGGTTGACCATAATAAGCATCAAAAGTAAAAGTAGTCAAACTTAGTTTTTCAGCCCGGTCCCGAGCACGACCGCGTAGCAGGTTATGCTGACCTGTGAATATTTAGACGTTATAAATTGAGTCATTATTTTATTATTAGGGTTATCAAGTAATTTTAGTGTGAGAGTTCTAAACCTTAGGAGAGAAAATACACAAAGCTTCAAGGGAAAAATTGCATACACATTATTGAAGATCGTAAGACATAAATTACAAGGGTTTTATCTTTATAACATGAATTCTTTCATCTTCTCTAGATCTTTTGTATTTATTATAAACTCCATGGATGAGTAAATCTTTTATGCCCTACACTTTGTGAAACCTTAACCCATGTGACTTAAATTGCTATTTAATTAATGAAAAATTCATGCTTTTTATATCTATTCATGTTTGCGATTACGACATTATTACATGCTTGAAATCGGATGGTGGATTAGGTTGATTTAAATTAAACTGATCGGCCTTGTTATTGTTGAAATCGCAACACTCAAACTTATCGTCTACCCCATGGATATATTGTTGTGGCTTTTCTACTGCTTTTCCCTTACCTTGATCTCTCTTGCTCTTGAATTTTCGCTAGAGCTAATATTAGTAATATGGTGAAAATGATAGCCATTTTATAGAAAAGAAAATAAAGTAGTACCATAAATAGTCTTGAGTAACTAAAGTAGGAAAAATATTTTAGCTATAATGAAAATAAAAATTTCTATGCAAAGTTAGAGTGGAAAAAAAAAAAAAGAAATTTAGTGTGATAACAACAATGAGAACTGAAGCAAATAAAGAGTAATGGATTGCAAAATGTGAATAAAAATATTGAGCATAGAGAGCAATAGAATTTTTTCTAAATTTCATTATTTTTTCCTTCACCTTTGTTGCTTTTATATTGCCAAATGTGAATGTTATAAAACATTCCACTTTGATAATTTAATTTGGATCTATGTGGAGCGTCTCCATCTCTTGTTTTTAATTTCATTTCACTACCTCAACAAAATAATGTCGATTCCTTCTGGCTTTTCTACTTTCTAACTATCCTTATTTTTTCAAATTTAAATTTACAATACATAATATTAACTCGTGAATGTCCTTGCATTTGTCATGTCTTCAACTTTATCCCATTTTTATTTTCATTGCTTGGACATAGGAAATATATTCTCTGTTGCCTGCATAGACAAATTACTCATGTCAATTGTTATGAGTCATACTCATACATGTGCCTTAAAATTTTGACAATACATAGAATATAGTACATGGGATGGGCCATGTGAATATGTGATATTGTTATATGAATCATTCAATGTGTGTGCCTTTGGGTTTGACTAATTGGTTGGTGATTGCTTTTTTTTTTTTCTTTTTCTGCGTTTTTATAAAAAAAAAAAGGAGAGATTTTGAACCGTCAATTCCATCGATTTTAGTGCATAGACCTACTAGAGAATCATGGAACTACCGGTTCTAGCATGGGTTGTGACCTATGCTGGCAATCTATGGTTTCAGTTCGGAACCAATAGGTTGATTCTGATCTAGTTTACGGTTTGGAATCGACCCATGGTGTTGTCTATTTTCAATTACTCATGTCTATTACTAAGTGAGTTATACAGTAGATAACTCCTAGCAATGTGTTTCCCAACAGAAGGGCTTGCCCATGGTCCTTATACTTAAAATTAATTAATTATTGACACAAAAATAATTAGGTGCTATTGAACTACCTATTTATAACAATACCCTCTATTGAAGTTGTAACATACCACTTTTAATAGTTATTTTTAATGGGATAGCTTACCTGTTGTCTGCATACTTAAAATTGATCAATTACTAATAAATAAATAATTTCTAGTTTACCTATTTTTAAAAATACCCTCCGTTAAAGTTGAAATACATATAAAGATCATTGTACATACAGGTTCTATTTCTAAGTGTGTAAATATCATAACCCCATTAGAAGGTATTGATAGAGATTGATGGTCCAAAAACCTACCCATTTACTCTTATTAACATTATTCGACATTCAATGAAACAATATAAAGGACAAAACATGATGAATGCTATCAATCAAATTAAAAATTCCAACTAGATTCTACGCCCACATCAGAGTCCACACAATCCCCCATTTTAGCACCCAAATAGCATGTCCTAGTCACCCCACTAACATTTATAATTGGACATCACTATGCTTTTTTCTTTTTTTAGAAGCTACATCAAAAGACCTAAACCTTTCCCCTCTTGTATAGATTATAACCCAAGAGAAACTTACAAACACAAACAAGTGCTTTTGAAGTTGTCCTCGACCACAAAATGAATGGCTTCCCAGAAGGCAATGTGATATCCAGCAACAAATTGAAATCTTTTCTTGGTAATTTATTGATCTTTTAACATTATTTAGCACAAACATCATGCTTTGTGTTTAAGGATATGGATCAATAGCCAGATAAGTTTAATTGTGAACAAAATTTTCTAACTTAGATTAACCTGACAATTTTCACCTTGAACTTGTTTCGAGATTTTAGAGTTTAAGTAAGATTGATGCTGGAATGAGCTTATATTTTTTTCAGCTCAAAGTTGGCTAGAAGTGATACTCTTTAAGCTCATTTAGGTTGTATTGGTCACAAATTCATCTAAAGCTTAAGCTTGAATCAATAGATTGATCCCAAATTTATCAAATGCATGTTACACTGCTTCTTATTTGTTATGTGACAAAACTTGATACAATACTTAAACATAACTTGAGTTCAATTGAGTTCACATGCTTCTTGAGCAAAATGAAGTGAAATTTAAGCCTAATTGAATACACTACCTGAACAGTTTAAACTCAAGTAAATTCCATGCATGACTTGAATGATATGCTGTAGTGAATTGAAAATTGTCACCGCACTTCTAATGTTACAATTTTCAGCCAAATATGGGAAAAGTGCTTTCTTATACCAATACATCAATTATGAGTCATACTCGTACATGTGCCTTAAATTTTTGACAATACATAGAATATAGTACATGGGATGAGCCATGTGAATATGTGATATTGTTATATGAATCATTCAATGTGTGTGCCTTTGGGTTTGACTAATTGGTTGGTGGTTGCTTTTTTTTTTCTTTTCTTTTTCAGCTTTTTTACAAAAAAAAAAAAAAAAGAAGAAGAGATTTTGAACCGTTGATTCCATTGATTTCAGTGGATAGACCTATTAGAGAATCATGGAACTACTAGTTCTAGCATGGGTTGTGACCTATGCTGGCAATCTACAGTTTCAGTTCGGAACCAATAGGTTGATTCTGATTTAATTTACGGTTTGGAATCGACCCATGGTGTTGTCTATTTTCAATTACTCATGTCTATTACTAAGCGAGTTATGCAGTAGATAACTCCTAGCAATATGTTTCCCAATAGAAGGGCTTGTCCATGGTCCTTATACTTAAAATTAATTAATTATTGACACAAAAATAATTAGGTGCTATTGAACTACCTATTTATAATAATACCCTCTATTGAAGTTGTAACATACCACTTTTAATAGTTATTTTTAATGGGGTAGCTTACCTATTGTCTGCATACTTAAAATTGATCAATTACTAATAAAAAAAATAAATAAATAATTTCTAGTTTACCTATTTTTAAAAATACCCTCTGTTAAAGTTGAAATACATATAAGATCATTGTACATACAAGTTCTATTTCTAAGTGTGTAAACATCATAACCCCATTAGAAGGTATTGATAGAGATTGATGGTCCAAAAACCTACCCATTTACTCTTATTGACATTATTCGACATTCAATGAAACAATATAAAGGACAAAACATGATGAAAGCTGTCAACCAAATTAAAAATTCCAACTAGATTCTACGCCCACATCAGAGTACACATAATCCCCCTTTTTAGCACCCAAACAACATGTCCTAATCACCCCACTAACATTTATAATTGGACATAACTATGCTTTTTTCTTTTTTTAGAAGCTAAATCAAAAGACCTAAACCTTTCCCCTCCTATATAGATTACAACCCAAGAGAATCTTACAAACACAAACAAGTGCTTTTGAAGTTGTCCTTCACCACAAAATGAATGGCTTCCCAGAAGGTAGTGCGATATCCAACAACAAATTGAAATCTTTTCTTGGTAATTTATTGATCTTTTAATATTATTTAGCACAAACATCATGCTTCGTGTTTGAGGATGTGGATCAATAGCCAGATAAGTTTAATTGTGAACAAAATTTTCTAACTCTGATTAACTTGACAATTTTCACCTTGAACTTGTTTTGAGATTTTAGAGTTTAAGTAAGACTGATGCTAGAATGAGCTTATATTTTTTTCAGCTCAAAGTTGGCTAGAAGTGATACTCTTTAAGCTCATTTAGGTTGTATTGGTCGTAAATTCATTTGAAGCTTAAGCCCAATTGAATATGCTACCTGAACAGTTTAAACTCAAGTAAATTCCATGCATGACTTGAATGATATGTTGTAGTGAATTGAAAATTGTCACCACACTTCTAATGTTACAATTTTCAGCCAAATATGGGAAAAATGCTTTCCTATACCAATACATCAATTATAGGATGTTTAAAAGAAAATTTTAAAAAGAACTAACAATCAAGATTCTTAAAAAGAAATTTTGAAAAAAAGATCTAATGGTAGGAGATTAATTCATCAATTATCCAATGATTTAGATTAAATACCTTTTTTTTAAGTCATCAATAAGTGATTTATTTCAATACCATCCCATATCCGAAGGATACTATATTTTGAATGGATTCTATGACTCACGTTTATATGTGGTTGGTTCATCATAATTCTCAACAATAGCTTGAATTGTCATTAATTTCAAAAGTTCTACCATATTCAGTATGGATTG
Organism: Laguncularia racemosa; assembly: GCA_037954665.1. Taxonomy (NCBI): domain Eukaryota; kingdom Viridiplantae; phylum Streptophyta; class Magnoliopsida; order Myrtales; family Combretaceae; genus Laguncularia; species Laguncularia racemosa. The sequence continues at coordinate 1,820,059 of JBBMOL010000131.1, forward strand.
TAGAATATATGCTATGAATCCATGGATCTTCAGGAAGTGGTAAATCCCAAGAATGTAAGAGCTCAAAACATGTGATCCATATGGATTAGTTGTTGTTAGGAAAGATTCATTAATGAACAACGATAAATAGTTCAAGATTTTGCTCTGCAAAGAGCAACGAGAGTACAAAATAAGGACTTCTTGGCAGACGTATCAACGTGCTAATTACGTAAGAAGTTACTAGCTCAAGTGTAAAAGCAGAGGAAAGTGCGATTATACTCATCCACAATTGTCGTGGTCGCTGCTGATCCCAGCATGTGCGAGTCTACTGGGAGTTTCGGAAAAGCTATTCCACTCAAAGCTTCGAGTGAAAGAAGCCTCCGTTAAGTCTTGCACAACCAAAACTTCCCATTGTATCTCCGTCTCCTCTGCCTTTATCCAAGAAAAGTAGCACTTTAAACTTGTATACATATACATGACAGCCTGAGGTATTGTTATAGTTTTGTCCGGGTTGCCAAAGTAGTAATATTGCCTGAAATAGAATGGCAGAGTATCGCATCCAATAGGGTATGTAGCAGACCCAAGTGGGAGAATCAAAGAGACATGATGCAATAAGGAACACTCTCTGAAGGATGCATACAGACCGCAAACACAAAAAGGTCTTCATGAACATAGGCTGCCAGGAGTAACTGGCTTTGGCAGTGTGCTCATTGTTCTCCAAGGTGGAAACCTTTTCAAACTTGCGATTTTATCTAAAATTATTAGAGAATCTATAGAATCGGGTAATAAAAATTGGTTCGTAGAAACGTAAATTATTACAACCTATATAAATTAGTAGTAAAAAAGTTATAAATATATTTGTAAAAATCATGAAAAACTTAAAATACATATTGTAAATAAAAAAATTTAACGTAAATTTTGGTCACAATATAAATTATAGTATAAATAGTTAAATATAAATCATTATACTAATTCATAAACTAAAAAATATATATTAGTATCGATATAAATTATACTACAACATAAATCATCATAATTAAAAAAGTTAAACTAAAAACAAAATATTAATCATTATCAAAACTACAATAAGCTTACTCAACTATAATCACAATTAGTTTTATCATTATTGTTATTGTCAATATCATTATTGGTACTACTACCAATAATATCAATATTTTATTATTCTAAGTCTTTTGAAATATTTATTTGTATTTAATTTTCAATAGCATTAATGTCATGAATTTTTAAAATATTTTAATTTCAACTTTTTTAGGCTATGACTCACCAAATTTATAAGTACATCAATTTTCTTCATAATATTGCTTTCATTTTTTTTTTCCTTTTCCCTTTCACTTAAAATGATACCTAACTAATCATCATTCGATAAATTAAATATCTTCTTCCTCAATTATCCATTATTCATCAATGAAATGTTCTCAATAATGGAGCTAGTAACGAAAATTTGATGAGTTTGCTTTAAATTATAGAGAATAACTCAATTCTTTTTTCTTAGTTTTGATAACTTATTAGACTTAAAAAGGTAAAATTGCATCGAATCGTATAGAATTATATGAAATGACATAAAATCATTAGAATCATAAACTCGTAAAATCGTATACCTAAATTCACGATTCCATTACAAGTTTAGACAATAATGATTTTATATGCTAATTTGAAAAAACTTTATAAAAACATAAACTCATAGAATCATATAAGTACAATTGTAATTTTAACAATTATAATGGAAACTATATCATAACTAAACCCATTTCATTTCCACCCCCGTTCCCTAAGCAGAGCTGTCATGTGGTCAGCTTGCATGGTCTCTCCAGTAAGCTGCTTCAGAAACAGGCATTTCCTGAGAACAGCTGTATCAGCTTGGGTTTGGTAGCATACAGTACTTTATCCCCTTTCATAAATCAATCTCCATATTACAAACCAACTTTTTAGGGGAGAAAAAACCGGAAATAATAGAACTAGCATTGCACAAGGCTTGTTCTTCCAATATTGTCTTGCTCCTCATGACTCAAGTCTTTTTGCTTTGATGCCCCGTGTCGTGTCGCAAAATGTGTCACCACATCTCAGGCATGCATTACATTAAAAAAACCTCATTAATTAAATACATTTACTACATAGTCCAACCAGGGTTAACTATAAAAGTGAATTTGGAGTCATGACAAGATATAAATATACTCACACATCTCCTGATTCGAGTCTAGTCATAAAACTGGTTCTGATCTCATTTACCTACGGAAGTAAAATGTAACATAACAAGCCAAATTTCTATCCTTTCTTCGACCAAGGTTATGCAGTTTTAACAAAAGATCATTCAAGCACATGGCAGCTTGCGATAACAACAGAAGCTTTTGTGACACCACAAACGTAGAAGAGGAGAGCAAGAAATATGAAAACCGTATCTTTGTTTCTTGTCTACTTAATACCAATTACAATTTATTTGTCCAAATGGAGCACCGTATTGCCAGATAATTAATAAAGCATGATTTTCTGATGCACAAGGCCAGTCCTCGTACTGCTTTCTGCAAATAAATGTCTATCAGCCAGAGAAGGATTACAGCAATTTGTGGGAGTCTGACTTCATGCATTGAAAAGTTGGGGGAAATAAAAACCCTTGAAACTTCCATTCCTCATCATCATACGGTGCATTTGACTAACTTTTAAGAGATTGCATTCCTTATTGACTCAGATACAAGGCAGAACCCCAAGAGCATCCTCAACGCTCAAAACAGAAGCTACAGTCGTTCACAACCTCATAGAGCCAAAACCAACAAGAGCAATGATTCAGCACAAGTTGGTATTGAGCCAGTTTACCATAAAGATGTTACTGTGAGAGGCATTCTCCTCAGTTATGGATACGTAGGAATATACATAGTTCACTCCGCCACAGTCTGCAGAACTGATTGCCTCTTCCTTCACTGCACAGCAGAAGGCATTCTCGTCCGAAGGCCTTGAGACTTTGATATCCACTTCCTTCCCAGTAAAGTACTTGACAACTGGTGCAGATAGAGGAGAAACCAATTTCAGCATTGTCAGCAATGACGATGCAATTACTGGCTGATGTAGGACAATGAGATGATTTTCTCTGGTACCAAATTAGATGTATGACAACGGAAATGAAAAAAATTATAAAAGATGAAAAATGCAGGAAAACAGGAAAACTAATGGAAAAATTGTAATTTAAATAATGATTATATTAAGAATGTTAAGAAAATCATTAAGAAATAAGTATTATTTTTTATAAAATGAAATTATAAATTGAAAAAAATATATCTAGTAGTCTCACATGATTAGATTTAGATTATGGCCTTGCACCATCTTTAATTTGTATAGCCTCACATCATATGATTTATTTTTTTATGGTGACCTCATACCACCTTTGATTTGCATGGTCTCACACCATACGATAAAATTTTGATAGCCTTACACTATTCTTAATTTGTATGGCCTCATAATATATAATAAATTTTGATGACATCACACTATCATTGATTTGTATAACCTCACATTGTACAACGGATTTTGATGTAGATAAATAACAAGCAGATATAGCAGGATAATTTTTATATGGATTTTATTTTATTTTATATTATCTAGGTTATATATGATTTTATTTAATTAGATTTACTTTCTTATTTCTAAGATTTAGTTAGATTAGTATCTTTATTTTAAAATAGTAAATCTTTTTATTTTTCTTAGTTTTTTATATTATTATGCCTATAAATAAGCAATGATTGTAATTATTTTAAGATAGAATGATTTGATATTTAATAATAGAACTATTTCTCAAGTGAGATGTGATATATTCTTTTTTATCGATAGTGTGAAACCATCTAAATCCATTATATGGTATGGGTCATAAAAATCAAGGATGGTGTGAGGCTATCAAAATTTCATCGTGTGGTGTTAGGCTATACAAATTAAGAGTGCTATAAGACCATAATAAAAAAATAAATCGTGTGATGTAAGGTTATTTAAATTAAGGATAATGTGAGGTAATTATCTAAATCTAATAGTGTGAGACTCTTGGATATATCATTTTCAAGTTATCGTTTCATTTTATAAAAAATAAATTCTTTTTAGTGAATTTTTTAACATTCTTAGCATAATCATTATTTAGATTATAATTTTCTCATCAGTTTTCGTGTTTTCCGACATTTTTCATTTTTATAATTTTTCCGGTTTTGTTGTCAAGCAAATTATCTCATTGTCCTACGTCACTGGCATAGACATTTTCTCCGAAGCCAGTAGAATGGACTAAGGGGCTAAGCCAACATGGCAATGGGTACAGTCACAACAGCTACTTCATTTGATGGGGATCCGTATGCTCATCAGTTTAACAGGCTCATCACAGACAAGAATCAATAATCCCGCTGCATGGGCGACATGGGCATAGTGATGGATTTCCGTCTAGTTCAAGTGCACATAACTAATGATTATTTCTAGAGGACGCAGACATAGTATTGAAGGTGATCAAGGGTCAGATTTCAGGATTGAGTGCAGTGGACAACATGTTCACTAGAAACCAAAGATAGATGAACCCCATTGTAACTCTGGATAGACAATTCACAAACATCTATCAAGTGGCGGTTGACTGGAACTATGTGAAGGCAATGAACCTCAAATACTGTTGGAAAAATAACTCTGGCTGATTGGTACAAGATGGATCGGCAACTTCTCATATGATGACCATTAAAAGCGAGAAAGCAGTGATGTGGTTGTTTCTGTTGTTATGGACCAATATAATGTGGTTGGGGAAATTGAAGCAATATAATGAAACAATTCTTTTGATAAGTGTGATAGTGGTAAGACTAGAATGACATTTATCTAGTGATTCCGAGTTTCAATCAGACTTCTATGTTGTACGATGGCAGTGTTTCATCCATCATACAATTCAATCAGTGAATCCCTGCAATATCATGTTTATAAGCCCATAACAGTAACAGTAAGGGCACGGCATTGGACATGATTTTTTCAAAAGAAATCATATATTAGAATGAAAAATGCAAACCCATTGTTCAATATTGATGGAAATCCTTACACATATGTCCAAGTAGCTTGCTTTCACACCATACAGAAGAGCATACAATTGATGGTAAACTAATCGAAGCTCAATTACAAACTTATGCTTCGTTCAGTGCACAAGATCAATGGCCAAGCAAGACAATCAATGGCCAAGATAGGCAAAGAGAGGGCTATTCCCTATTAGTCTTTGTCTCCAGATTCTTCACTACTGCTGTACTCTTCCTCGTTGCTTTCACTATAATAATAATCATCATCCTCATCTTCATTATCATATATGAGTCCTTTAATCTGCTGTCCCCCCAATTGCTCCTGAATTCGTTCTCTGATGACTGTCCCCTGAAAATGAAAATTTTACTAGTCGTTAACAATCTCTGAAGGTATCTAACGGGAGAAGCCAGTATAGTATAGCAGGATTGAGATCACTACCATTTTATGGCAGCCTTCTTCAAACATCTCAAGGAAACCAGCAACCAATCGGTCTGCATTCTCTACCCAAATATTACGATTCAGACTGGCAGTTTTTGCCACTGTTTGAATCTGGCATTTAAGGACAGTACATGGAGATTCAGAAAAGCTTAATAACTCACTTTGACTTTCTCTTTTTAACAACAGTAGAGAGGAACTGGGGTGAAAGCATCAGACATTACATCCAAAAAAAGAAAAAAAAAACTGCAGAGAAATAGCAGCATCTAGTAGAATGGTATCATACCTTCTCACCCACTTTCTCTCTGTGTTTTTTCACCTTTTCCCTCAATCTTTTCAAACCGATGTTCACTCTCAGGTGCTTTTCCTACAGTACAAAAAGTTAGTCATCAAGCAGATTCGGCTCAAATGTAGTTCCTTTTACCAATACAAGTATACAATGAAGAAGACTAAATCCAGCAAAAAGATAGTAAATAAGTAAATAACATACCTTGACATAGCTAACACCTAAATCCTTTCTGGTATATCCACGTTCCAAGTTACGCATCACATACTGGTTGTAATCTTTAACAATCTTCATTATAATATCTGATGTAGAAATCCCGTCAGTCCGTTTCGTTTCCTTGAACTTGCCAATGGACTTTACCTGTGAAGAGGTTGTCCAGCAAAAGCAATCGCAAATTGCAAAGTAGAAACTAGAAAAGAGCAGTTTTAAAATACTTTAAAGGTTAAAACAAAGATATTGGGTAAATTCAGACAGTAAAGCAACTAGAAATAACTGAGGTAAAGAGTAAAGAGTAGGTGCTGCCACATGAAAAATAAAAGTAAAGCTGCAGTTTGTTGGAGAAGATTTGATCGCTTGTTCTCTAGTAATGCCTTCTAGGATCAAATGTAGTTCCTTTTAAATAAGTAAATAACAACAATAAAAACTTGTTATTACACATATATTGAACCTGAGCTGCTTTAAAAACTAGTAAAACAGGCTTCAGCATCGGACCATAGTGAATGTAAGATCATGGGACAAACTCGCATGGATTTCGCAAACAATACATGTTTGCTTACATTTGGTCATTCCCGCTCATGTTTACTTGTATCTCTATTCCACAGTTGGAGAGGGGGGAGAGTGAATTGAGTATACTACACAAGATATATTTATGAATAAAACTTGATAGCATGACTAAGGAACTTACATATTCATAGACGTCCTTTCCAGCACCACTGGCATCGGCATAGCTACAATTTAGGGGAAAGAGGTAGCCAACAATTAACTACTTTTCAGAATACAAATAATAATAATAATAATAATAATATGAGTAAATTATATAAATATAACTTGTTTTTACCAGTTTTTTTTTTCTTTTTTTCATTTGTAGGAAAAACCTGATTCACTTGGTTATGGGTATCATAAGAATCTTTAGAATAGGATTTTAAGTGAGCACCCTACAATGCTTACACACCATGCATTTATAATGTTGAATTTAATAAAAATAAATAACTGTAAATTAATAGAACTGTACCATATATAACTGATATATTTTTTTAAAAAAAATTAAGGATTTGTATAATTTTAAAGTCCTTTATCCAATTATTCATAACTTTTAGCCAACTATGCATTTGATATAAAAGAGAACCGGTCATGTTTCATTCTATATTGGAACTAAGAATCTAAATTATTATTATTATTATTATTTTACACATTTACTTTCAAGTAGAAAGTTGGAGTGAAAAGGGTGTAGTTGGGTAAGATAACAACCCCTGACCTTTAGGTGACCCCACAAGTATAGGCTGCATGTCCTAAAGTACCTACTTCTAAAATCTAAATATTCCAAGCACTTTACACGGTAGATACATCATCATACCCTATACAAACCTGTCTCCATATAATAGGTATGGATGCTCGGCTCTAATAGGAAGTGTAATAATAACAATAAAAGTATAACGAGTTTTACCTATTTGTTATCACAACACAATATAGGTAAATTCTACGTGCAGTTATATGACAAGTCACGGTAAAACCTAAGGAATTACTGTAATAATAATATGTTTTGAGTAAAGGAAGCTTACGGAAGGGAGTCATGAGCAACATAGTGAATGGCATGCTTGTCAAGGAATTCATGATTGACAACCCAAGGCGCATCGGGTATCACTTCATCAACCCATTTACAGTGCCGAAGAGACTCGTACCTCTCCTGCTCCGTCAACACGGTCTTCCCCTTGTACTTGTGGGTCGTCTCGTCGCTGCAGCAACCCACCAGCAAGTACGTATTCGGAAACAACTTCTTGGCTTGTTCTAGCGAGCGGGCGTGACCGTAATGGAACAGATCGTATATCCCGTCGGCGTATACTCTTACCGGAGGTTCGATTTCACGCCCTTCATCATCTTCCATTTACTTCTAGACTAGACGAGACGCTACTCGGGAATTTGATGCTAGAGATGTTTAGCTGTTGATTATGTTGTTCTTCAGCTTTTATTTATTTATTTTCCCTCGAGGTTTTGATTATGAGTAGAGTGGATGAGACCACCACGCAATCCTATTTCCCTAATACTATCAGATACGTGAGGCAGGGCCAAAGCCATGTCTACCAGAAGCTCCCATTTTCACCCACAACTCACAAGTCACACCCCCTTTTTCACTCTCAATCAAAATCATTAATCCATTAGAAATTAAAAAAAAAAAAAAAAGAGAGAGAGAGAGAGAGAGAATTCGTGTCACGCGAGCCGTGCTGTGAACGAATCGAGTTTCTCGTGAGCTAAACAAAGAGCTTTAAGCTTAAAAAAATACTATTTATTGATAAAAAAAAAAAAAAACTCCTATGAAACCAATCTTGCACGTCAATTCGATAATATGCTAACTACAAAATGTGAACGATATTAAAATTTTAAAATATTTTTATGAGAAGACTAATAAATTATTTAAATTAATACCAATCATGGTAATTCGATGTTTACTACCCTTTGGAGGATTGAAAATGGATTATTGTTCCTGGCCAGGGAAAAAAAAAATTGAGCATTTTAGATAAGTTGTTTAGACTTTAATACTAAACATAAAAGTTAATATCCTCATGAAATTTTCTTATCTAAATATTTTTGAACTTTTGTTTAACAATGACGAATGATGAGACAATATTTAAACAAGTTATTTAAACTTTAATAATAATAATAACAATAACAATAATGATAATGATAATTATATGATAGAGATATTTAAAAATTTTAATTAGAAGGTTTTATAAGACAAAAAAAAAAAAAAATTTCTAGTAAAAAGTAACATGACCTAATCAGGTTAAGTCTAACTCCTTGCAAAGCCTGTTATTGGGGTTTGGTCAAGAATTCCAAGCCAGCATGCTCCTCCAAGCACACTGTTTGGTCAAGAAGAAGAAGAAGAAGATTAAAAGTTATAGATAGTTCAAAATATGTTTGAAAATTTATATATTTATTCATATCTGATCAGTAATTTCAAAAGTATACTCAATTATCTGTAAGATTTCCTTAATTTATTATTATGAAATGTCTAGGTACATGGTATCGAAAACTTCTTACAATTATCAACTACTAGTCCCGATGTATAAATTAACAAATCATCAAGTGTTCAGACACCATATATAAGCATGCGTCTGGAGGAAGAAGAGAGGGTGACTATTCTTCCTCTTATAGAAGACACAAAGGAAGTTGCAAGACAGCACTCCAGCTGCCTTTAAGACGAATCCGCAGCGTATCCAGCTGTTTCAACACATGAATTACTCCATAGGATTTTATTCAACCCGATAAGAAAACAGAAAATTGATTTTATTCAGCCATCCTCTCGAAATGATCGAAACAATTTTACATTACCTACTCCCTGATGGATCAATGGAATGAAGACCTTGACTGATTGAGGTCAATCTCTATTTGCAGATGATGCATCTAGAACAGCAAATTGCACTCTACGAGATTATAAGACTGACAAATTTTTCGCACTTAATCCAAGGTTGAAAAAGTGGATAATTGGGTTGACAACAAGGAATATGACCTCTTATGAACCATAAAAAACACCATGGGAGACCACTAAAATGATATGGTTGGACGGCAGTCATGGTAATGCCTGATTGTGAAGATTCCAAATGGCATCAGAGATAGCATTAATGAAATTATCAGAAGAGATTGATTTAGTGAAAGGGGATCATCTTTTTCTTTATATATTCATTTGGGGAAAAAATTTGTATAGTCGATATTGAAGTAACATTTTATCGTGGAGCTTTCGTAAGACTGAAGAGAGGCAATATGCAATCACAATGGTACCATTGCATATTGCAAATGCATATGCAAGAACACCATGACTAATAAATGGCATAGAACATAAAATTTGGACAAGCAAAAGATGCATCAGCTTAAGCAACAGAAAAGAAAGAGACAACATAAAATTTATAGAACATGGATTCAAAGCGTGCATACATTTTTCAGCTAAAGGGTGTGAGCAGGCATTAAAGCTTCTTAGCTATGACCTCCGATAGCAGCACTGCTAACATCATCACATTTATATCCAGTATGCACTACGTTAACTTTCCTGTTATTTTCTATTAAGTGAATAATATATATACAACAACAAACATGACTGAGAAAAGCGCAAGCTAACCAGACAGGCAAACCCAACATCAGCTGAGACTCCCAATTTTTTAAAAGATCATTTATTAATCTTGTCCAAATGATCCCTTTGCAACTGCCTTTCTGCAGGAGGTCCACATGTTATTGGATATCCACTTGCTTCTTTACCAAGTTTGGCAATTTCTACATGGATCACCCTACCGCCAATTCTCTGCACAAAGGAGAAAATAGAAATTGTAGGTTATGGTAGTAACAAAGCAAGTAAAGAATGAAAAAGAGCATGATGCACAAATGTGAATGTGATCGATGACAAATGATGTAGGAAACAAGATAAGACTCTGAGGAAACCTTGGAGTCCATATTGTCTAATGCAAGGATGGCATCGTCTAGGCAAGTATACTGAATAAAGGCATAACCTTTAGACTTTTTTGTTGTTTCATCTTTGATGAGCTTAACTGCAAATCCATAAAGAGACTAAAATGGTAAAGAAGGAGAGCAGTTGAACATTTTGCATAATGATTAAGGAAGAACTTACCATCAGCTATCTGGCCAAAACTGGAGAACATTTTTAGCAGACTGCTTTCACCAAAGGAATAGGGTAAATCTGCATGAGGAAGGAGAAGACAGACAGTTATTTGCTGTCCCAACTTTACCATTTTAAGTGTGTCTCAGCTAATCATATTAAACACCTAAACAAAGGAATAATACAACATATAACCATATAATTCTGTTTCTGTAGCCTACGTTTCAGAATGCAAGGTCCAGGTATGCTTGAGACAATGAATTTGGGACACTAAAAAAGTATCCCGAAAGGAGAAGTTTAGATTATGAACAGGGACAGCTCATGAATCAGAAGAGTCCAACTATTAGTCGTGGGAATTCCATCCATGCTCTTTACCGTGACTAGCTAGAGACAGAGTAGACTTTCAAGAAGAGAGATGATGATGGTTTTTTCAAGTGAATTTCAGAAACAAGTTTGCACTAAATTCTTGCAGTGAATATAAAACGGATGGAATTCTCTCACCAGCTTAAACAAAACTTGGATCAAAGAAAAAGTAAATGTTCACATCAGCATCAATTGTTTGTCTTGGAGATGATGTCAAAACCATTGCCTGAACTTAGTGTTATTTCAATTTACGCTTGAAATTTGGAATTGCTCAATGCCATACTCAATCAATTTTACAACTTGAATTTAAAATTGCTAAATATCACTATTAACCGAACTTTTACTTGGTAAGTTTTCTGCAAATGATGACGGATGGATATAATATGAACGATGAGAGGCAATGCAATTGATTTTAAAAGTAAATTTCTAGCGGTTTTAACGTCATCCATTTCCCTCTGCAGATTTGTCACCACATACTATAGACGGGTCTCCGTGGGCTAACTTGACTCCGCGCGCTTTCATACTTCATGAAAAAGCAAATATATGAAAATTCCAGCCTAAAAGACGAGTACCACGGACCAAGTTTTCCTTAACCTTATAATAATGACCACTGGCAACCCAGTTACAATCATAACAACATTGGCATTTGAGATTTCCTCAAGTACAATAGTAGATAATAACAGCAATAAGAATTAAGAAAAAGGGTAACAGGCACAAATTACAGAGAGAAGGTGGAGTTACCGCACTTTTGACCACGATTTTGCTAGCAAGAGGATAGTGCACGGAGGCTGATGCATGGAGTTTGTGAGAATTTGAATTTGAAGTCCAGTTCTTAGTCCATGTATTAGTATGCCCAGTTCCGAATGAAGCCGAACAGACACTACTAGGTATAGGAGTTGGTGTAGACAACATCCTCGGAGTCAGTTTTCAGAGCGAGGTCGGATTGAAACCTAGGAGTTGGGTGGAGTAGATAGTATGATTTCGTTTGGAGTAGAGGGAAAGGATTCGTCAACCCTAAGTTTCGATGTAGTTCTTCCCCACGAAAGATACTTAGGATCTCAAGATAAAAAAACTTTTCAAGATTTTTTTTTTTTTTTTTTTTTGTTAACGGAAGAATATTGTTAAAGTTTATTAAGTCTTATGCCCAATCAATTTTTTATTTATTAAGTTTAATAATTAAAATTTAAAATTATTAAATATCATATTTAATCTTATTTTTATTTATTAAATTTAACATTTTTAATATCTTTATAAAGATATAATAGGGGCTTTTTTTATTGAGATACGCTAGCATAAATAATAAAATATGAAGCAATAAAATTTGAAGATGAAAAGTTGGAAAAAAGAATATAATATTCCTTTTTAAAATATAATCCTAAAAATATACCTTATAGAAAAATAATTCGAAAAATGAGCTACTTAAAATCGACACTTAAAATACCGATTTTATTAGAAATACTACAATTGATACTTCAAGTATTGATTTCCGCCTGCAAATTTTTTTAACACCAACCTACATATTTCAAGCCAAAAAATTTACATCACTCATAAGAAAAACACTTCAAAATGCTATGAAAAAAATATTCAATACACCAAACCACCAATCCAAATGATCCATCCATGCATACATCCATCTACATTTGATTGTTTTCTTTCCTTCAGTAGTCAAGCAAGTTCCGGCATAGAATTCCTTTGCAACGCCTTGGATCATTCAAGGCTTCTTGCACATTACTAGGAATAGAAGCACTGGATAATTGATTAGCAACAAGTGCATAAGACTCAAACAATTTCTGAGTAAAGACATAATTATTGATAGAATATTTAACATTAGCTTTGAGATTAGGTTCATATTATTTCTTTGAGACACCTTTGTTCAATCTTTGTAGGTATCTTAGAACTAGATTTTCAAAAGGACTAAGAGACTTGTTAATAGAATTATTAGATACTGGACTCGAGGTTACCTGATGGCCATCATTTTGGATATTCTAAGCTAACCATTCAGTTGATGGTGTTAAAGTAGGCAAGTCTATATCATTTTCCTCATAGCTGTTATTATCCAGTTCTAAACCCATATCTTCACTACATAAAAAATTGACCACTATGTCCAATTCTGAGCACTCATCCTCATTCCCTTTATTACCTTCTAACATATTTCCTTCTCCAACATTCTCCCCCTAAAGGTAAGATGCTGAAGCTCCCTTTGAATAATAGGCTTCTAATTCTTGAAAAGAGGCATCTAAGGTTACATGTAATTTGTGAGCTTGATGATCATAACACTAATACCCTTTTTGAAAATCTGAATATCCAACAAAAACACATCTCTTTGTATAAGGTTCAAGTTTATTCCTTGAGGTCTTAGGAATAAGAATTTACACTGTGCAACCAAAAACTCAAGGTTCAAGGTTTGGACAATGAGGAATTGAGAGTAAGGATTGCATTTTCTATTGAGGAGTTTGAAAGTCTAAAACTCGAGATGGCGATCTATTAATTAGATATGCAACGGATTTTATTGTCTCTCCCCAATAGAATCGTGGCATATTCATCCTAAAAAGAGAAGCCCGAATGACTTCTAGTATTTATTTATTTCTCCTTTTTGCTGAGCCATTCTATTGTGGAGTATAAGTGTAAGATGTCTAATGCTGAATTCCATGTTGATCCAAAAAATTCCCAAGAGAAGCATCCATAAATACAATGGCATTATTAGTTTTCCAAACCTGAATTTGCTTTTGATATTAAGTGCTCACCATATTGTGGAATTCTTGGAAAGCTATATAAACATCACTTTTTTTATGAAGTATTGATATCTAAGTCATACATGTACATTCATCAATAAATGTAACACAAGTATCTAGCTTTAGATAATGAAGAAATTTTTGCAGGTTGATAAATGATTAATAAAATACATTTATGAATAAGATTTTATGACGAGTTCATTAAAATTATATGAATTTTAAAAAAGTATGATACGTAATTGAGTAATATTTTAATTTCAAGGCTTTAATATGTTTTTTAATCAACAAAGGAAGAAAACGAGTCAAGTTTCACTCAATTCAGAGTTAAAATGAAGGATTTATGTGCGTTTGAAGATCGACATAGTTATTTGACATGATCATGTTGATTTTGAAAAAGAATCAAAAAATGAGAAAACAACACGACTATTTTAGTAGTCGTGTAACTCTCAAAACAATTGAAACCAAACATTACAAGTTAACACGACCATGTTGAATTAATACAACCCGACCTGTCAACATGACTGTGTTCAGGTCATGTTAGCCTTATCTTCTCAAGATTTGGATAAGTTCGAAAGATTTAAGTTAAACACGACCTGAGTATGACTATGTTGAAGGGTCATGTTGGGTTCAACAACTATACACTATAAATAGACAAACATAAAACCTAAAATATTTTTTTTAGAGAGAATTTTGATAGACGAAAGGAGAGAGGTTTTCGAGCAAACAAAAAGAAAGAGGCTCCTTGGAGTTAGAGAACAATGAAGAGCAAATTGTATACCTTAGAAGTGTAAGAACAAGTTCATAAAATGGTTTTTCTTTCCATTATGAGTTGTGTTGATTTTATTGTTAGATTTTACCTCATAATGTTAGCTTGATTTCTTTTAGTATCAAGATTTGTGGTACCTTAGAATTATTATATAATTTTATTTTAGTTATTATTCAATGGATTCTTTATATTCTTGATTCAATTATGCATGTTATTTATTTTATGAAATTGGTATTTTTAGAGTATCAATTTTAATTATTGATATTATATAATAGATTAAGAAATCACTTGTATAATTAGATCGATCATAATTGAAAAGAGTTGCATACAATCCTAGAGATAGGATGACATAAAATCTTCTAAATTATAGTCAAACCTAATTAAGGAATTCAAAGATCAATAATGCAATCTTAAGGGTTTTAATTGGGGAGAGATATCGTTTAATCAACCTAAGGTTAGAAATTAATAATCTTGAGAAAGATGTTAATTTAATCACAGAATTCTTATGGTTAAGAAATTAAAGAGGAAATTGGATCTATCTCTAATAAGTTATATATGATTTTAAGGAAAAACTAAATGTAGATACATGTTTTTTGCAATATTAATTCTAATTCTTTCATATGTTCGTTTTTTCATAATTTTGAGTATTATTAGCTAAGTAATTAAAATTTCTTTAGTTAGTTAATCAATCTTAATTTGACTGTTAGATAATAGAGTCCTAGTTAGTATTAGTAGTTGTAGTCTGTATGAGACAATATTCATAATTAATCTACTATATTACATTAATCGATAGGTACACTTGTCTTACAACAAGTTTTTAACACCGTAGTTAGAAGAGAAGAAGAAGACAAAATTATGGACATTGATGATGATGATCAGGAGGAGGATGGCGACGATGATAACGATAATGAGGATAAGGGAAATGATGATGATTTTTTTAGGACATTCTTCTTATGTACTTTTAATATAACTCTGATGGCCTGTTTACTTTTTCCCACTTTTTTTTATGCTTTTAGATTTTCTTTCGTTTTTTTTCTTTCCTTTGTTTTTTTTTTCTTTTGTAGTTTCCCTTTTGAGAACAAAAGTTGAAGTGTACAACTCAAAATGCTCTAAAAGAATTCTTGTGAAATGAAGATTCAAGAAATTTTTAGGGAAGTACGAGTTTCTACTTTTCTTATTGTTTTTTTTTTCTTTCCTTTACTTTGATTGACTTTTATCTTTCATGTGATGCGATGTGTACACCGGGGACAATGTATAATTATAAGTGTGGGGGAGTTAAAGGAAAGAAAATTTAAATTCTTTACTATATCAATATTAATGTTGTAATTAACTTGTAATTTAGAATAGCAACTTTTAATTACAAATTTTTTTAATGCTTCACCCATATTGTATTCATTACACTTTACTAGAGTTAAATAGTGAGATCTATGTAAGGAGGAGCTATATGTCATTTAAGCTTTGATTTTAAACTTAAAATTATAACAATAACACTAACTAGGAATTAATCATCTATATTTTCAAAAATTACTTAGATGTATACTTATTCCTTAGAAATTTTTAGAGTACTATAATTTTTAGTAAATGAACAGAAACTTATTTCTTGAGAATTTCCTAAAAAATCAATTAAGTTAGAGGATAAACAAATAAATTGAATTAAATAAAAGTTTAGCAGTAGGCCTCGTTAATTTGAGTAATTAAGCCTGCAGAGTGCCTCTCTTTAGAGGGATAACATCTATTAATCTAAGAGACGAGCTTGAGATTATTGGCTAAAAGCTCCTTAAAAGGGTCAAGAGAAAAGTCTAAGAAAGTTGAACGCAATAAAACTAAAGTAGTTGATGATTCGAGGGGGTATCTTAAAACTTAATAGCCTAAATTCATTTGGCTTGGGACATACTAACCTATAAAACTACTTGATTAAAAAAAACGTTAATAATAATAATAAAAATAAATCCTCCAACAAAAATTAATATTAAGGGAATAATCAAGAGATGAGTAAACATGAATACATTTACTTTAAATTATGGTGTTTAATATGATTGAAGAGGAGAGTGTATATATCTTAGCTAAGTGGTTGAAATATCGATGATTTTCTTTTAAGTGGTTGATGTTGGATTTGATTTAAAGTTTATGAATCTTTGTTTAAATAATATGGGTAAACTCTAACTCATATGAATTAACTCTTGAACTTTGATACTTAGTGTTCTTAATACATAAAAATAAAATGGTTAAGTACAGATGTAAAAAATTGCTAGTGTTTCATTGTTTTTAAATTCTTACTTTACAAGTTAATTTAAGACATTGTTGACTAAAAGATTAAGTTATTAAATTTTCCCTAAGTAGTCATCAATTTAAATAAACATTTCTTGTCCTAAATTATGAATTGATGAATTTTCTTGAGGACAAGCAAATGTCTCGGGTCCCCATACATCCAAATGTATAACTGCAAATGGTTCAGAACTTTTATTTAAACTAGGAAAATAAGGAACACAATGGCTCTTGGCCAATTCACAAACATTACAATAAAAATCCGATTTACTTAAATTTTAAAAAAGATTTGGTTGTAATATTCTGAGATATCCAAAAGAAAGATGACCTAATTATTGATGCCATAACTAGTTAATTGCTCAAGCTCTTTCTTGTCTATTAGTTTGATATGTGTGACTAAACTTTTGTCTTTCCAAGTAATATAGTTTGCCTTGTCTAACACCTTAATCAAGAGTCTTCTGGGTTAGAATGTCCTTAAAAACACAGAATGAAGGCCAAAAGGTTATGATACAATTAAGAGTTGAAGTAATCTGTCCAATTGACAAGAGATTATATTCAAGGGATGGCACAACTAAGACCGAATCAAGTTTAAGAGTATTAGATAAGATAATAGATCCTTACCTAATCATAGAGCATGTACTACCATCAGATATAGAGATAATGGATTGAGGAGATGGATTGATTGATTGTAATTGGCTAGAATCTCTAATCATATGATTAGATGCACTTGTATCAATTATCCATGTATTGTTCTTAGAAATTATAGACAGAGCATTTTCCTTACCCACAATAACTAAATGAGTAATATTTGCCGTAGGCAATGATTTTTCCTCAACATTGGACCTAACTTCATTTATAGTTGTCACCATAGCCTTCCTAATAGCCTTCTTTTATTTATTTATTTATTTTTTGTTTTTTTGAAAAATTCTACCAATCAGGATAACCAATGATTCCATAACAACGTTGTTTTGAGTGACTTGATTCACCACAATGATCACACACAAAATTTTCCGACTTTGTAAAAAATTGATTTTTTTTTATTCTTTCTTGTGCCAAATGATGATCCTTGTTGAGGTTGATTGGCTATCAAAACTGAGTGTTTAGAGATTGAGCAAGGTCCTCCCATTGTTTGCCTTTGTTGATAATCTCTCCTTACATATGCAAATCTACTCTCCAAATCAATTTTTGGGTCCTTGCGTAAGATTTCTCCTTGAACCTAATCAAATTTTGAATCAAGTCCACTCAAGAAAATGCAGACTCGAAGCTTAGCCATTGCTAAATATAACCGAACTACTCCTTCAACAGTCCCTTCTTGAGAAATTGACCTATTATCAATTTCTTGAAAAATAGCAACAAGTTCATTATACTATGTTGATAATGGTCTACCATCTTGTCCAATAGAGAGATTTTTTATTTAATTCAAAAAGACGGGTTTCATGAGATCCATCATAGAAGGTTTTTGACATAGCCTCCCATATTTCTTTAGCTATAGGAAGATGAATAAATTGTTGCATCAGCAAAGAATTCATTGAGTCAATAAGCTAACTTTCACTCTTTGATTTTCAATAATCCATGTCTCAAACTCAGGATCTTTAGTTGCAAGTTTTTTCGTTTCCCTAGTGAGGTACCCAACTTTATTGCGTGCTTTGATTTACATCTCCATAAGTTGAGACCATAATGAGTAATTAGTCTCATCAAGTATAATACTTGTGGGAAAAACATAATTGTCTTGTTGGATAATAACAAGTTGTCGAAACAAGAGATCCATGCGAGTCCATTTAGTTTTCAAATATAGGTTTCAACGGTTAAGGATTTTGATTCAAAGTTTAGAGTAGTTTAGTTAAATTTAGTACTGCTCTATTACCAATAGAAGGAAATTTGTATCTTTCATTCTAATCTTCTCTCATATTGAGGTAAAATATATAGATAGAATTACAATTTTGGAGGAAACTCTATTCTAAAAAACTATATAATACATCTATAATTACAAAATCATTCTTTAATGACTCATTTATATAATAAATATTCCCTAATAAATTACAATAAAAATTACTATTATTACAAATTACTCCTATAGTTATTCAGCTAACGATTTTTATATTTATACCTATATTTATTAATAGCACGATTCCACAAATTGGATCCCTCTTTGAATACATGTTTCTTAGTTTATGAGAGACAAATTGGAATTTGAGAGTTTGGTAAAAAATATATATATTACATATTTCATGAATTACAGCACTAAGTTTCTGAGCCTTACATGTTATTCCGATCACTGGCGAACTACTATACCTTTTAGGTTCAATACGTGCAATAGACCTTAATCCCTTTTGCAAATGAATAAGTACATTGTTTCGATGAAAATATATTTGACTTACCAAATAAATTTAATGAGAACAGCAATTGGGAAAAGTGATTATAGTTAGCAATCGAGTGTATTTGAAGGCAAAAAAAAAAAAAAAAACCTTGAAATGATTACGTGTTAGAATTTCATTCATTGGAGATCTGCTCTTATTTTGTGTTAGTTGATTGTTATAGATTATACTTGGAATATAAAGTGATGAGTAACTTAAAAGAAACTAGGAGACCAGGAGACGATGCAAGAAAATATTGGGTTGAGTTGGAAGGAGGGAGAGATGTGACCAAAAATAATTAATTGGAGTAACCTCACTAAGGATAATCATTATTAAACATGATTTGTTTTATAAAACATATAAAGAGATGATCCTAAATTGTATGCACACCTATTCAAAACATTGATAGTTAGCATGATGCATATGATATCGCGTGCGGTTATGGAAAGTTCTAATATTATAATTCTCTTGCATATTTAGATAGTGTTTGATTACTATAGTAAAGACAGTACAAGGCATACAAGATATTATTGTATGGTGCAAGATATATAGTATAATACAATTTTTTATATCATGTTCAGCATACGTATTTTTTAAAAATTAGATAATTATTTTAATAGTTGTTTAGAAATCTTATTTTATCCGATGACAAGATTTTAGTATGATGGTATAAAATAAATTTTATCTAATTTTTTAATAGACATTTTGTCTAATATTAAATTTATATTTCAAACTAATTCAATAGAAAACTATTTTTTTTTTTTTTTTGTATAGCTCAGTCCCTTATAATATGTAAACCAAACACTACCTTAAGATGTAGTTGAAACAGTATTATTCGCTACTATTTCTCAGAAAGCATATGCACTCAAGCAAGAACCCAGGAAAGGATTTTATGAGGTTTAATTGATGAAGATATATTTATTGTATATTAGATGCATTTTTCGTAACTTAATTCAAAGATAATTTTATGCTATGGACATATAATATCAGGCTTAGGTGTAGCTGGTTGTCCGAAAGAGTCCTACGAATTTTCCATTTCCAGTTTTCTACTATGTAATAAGTACACTAGAAGCCCTCTGTATTATTCATGTAAAAATGCTATTAAATCCTTTGCACTTTAAGTCTTTTAAGTTAGGGAAATTTATATCGAAATTCAATTAAGTCCATTGCTTTATGACAATATATGTAGAAGACTTGTCTACTAGTAAACTATGTGTTGATAGTTAAATGACTCACTTAAAATATAAAATAACTGAATTAAGTTTCAATATTGAATATATAATAATTAAATGACATAATTAAAGCACAAGGAAATCGGATGAATTTATTTCTATTATTACATTTCTCTACATATGTGGTAAGTTGGGTGTCAAACTACTTATGTCTACGTGTAGATGGGTTAAAGTTGTGTTGTGCAAACTAAAGACAAAGGTTGAAAAATGTGGTTAAGGACATCTTGTTGTCTCTAACTACAGACAGATAGTGTACTCATGACAGATTGGTTAAAATTAACATTATTATCACTTCACCTATATGCACCATCACATGTTATTATGATTATCTTTAAATTGTATCACTTAAATATATATTCTCTGTCTATACATAGAGGAAAATCTACATCCTCACCATATCATTATTCCAATAATAATAATAATAGTAAAAAAAAAAACGAAATCTATATTTAGAAAAAAGAAATTATTTTTCTTATTTTTTCGTTACTTTCCAGTTTAGTTGATTGCCACTGTCTATTTGCACACAATGAATATTATTAATCTATCATAAAGGAGGGAAAAAATAGTATAGTTTGGATCTTGAAATAAAAATATCTATATGAAGCTTATTGCCATAGGAATTTTATTAATATCACCTACAATAGATGACCTTATGATAATTAATAATTACAGCCGGTTGCAAGAAACACAGAAATTAAGTCGTCAACCATTAACAGCCGTGGGCGTATGATAACAGTCAATGGTATTCCTACATATACGTAAATGAACCTAAAAATGAAAAAAAAGATACCAGGTTACAAAGTAGTGGAGTATCTAACTTAATAACTCCTATCACATAGTTTTGTACCTCATTCGTCAAAGATTAGGAATCTTAGTTTCGATCTTAGACGAGTTAAAGACGCGAGTTGAATCTCTCGATCGAGATCTTTCGTAAATCCTCTGCACTTCAATCATGGAAAGAGTGTGTTATTATCATAATCTCCCCATCCAAAGCCGCCGAGACGATCATGAAGAACGATCGAGTTAGTAGAAAAATCATCATTAGTAGCAATAATGTCACCGTAATAGTTACGGTTGAAGGAACCAAGGCCGTGATCATCCTGCTCACCGGTTGGAACCATCGATTTCTGATAATGAATTTGAGGTTGTTGTTGGCCAGTAATAGAATTAGATGAAGAATATGTATTACTAGTGTAGCCATAGTTAGGAAGAAGCGATGGATTTGATGAAGTAGTTGTGGTCTTGATAGTACTTACTTGGCCAACGTAAGTACTAGGGCCAAAATTTAGGTGAACAGGACCTTTATGTGCAGCAAGTGAAAGGGGTGCGGGAGGAGTAGGACAGCCTGTGAATTGTTGAACAAGCGCCCTAAAATTGTTAGCGTTAGCCTTTAGGATTGTGACTGGAGTTTTCTTTGAAGTTCGCAATCGCCTCCTAATTGGCTTTGACCCCCCTCCTTTAGGACTCGCCCTAACTTCACCCATCACATTTGATGTGGTGGTTGGAGATGGTTTGATTAACCCTAAACTTTCTTGAGAAGCTACCGTTTGTGCTGCCGGTTCGCCTTCCACCAGCATCATCATGTCTTGATAGAATTGATCCCCCCGATCCCCATTGGAATTTGACAATATTGGGTTGTTGGTCATGCTTTTTTTTTTTGCCCCACTACAATGGTGAGTGATTTTGCTAGTTTGCACTTGCTGTGAAAGTAAGCGACATGTCGTAAGGTACAAGGTATTTAATTTAAGGTGACATAGGAAGACAAATCTTTGGTCAAAGTAAGACATGTAAAACTCTTGACTTTTATTTGTTCCTTGTTAGATAGAGAGTGATAGAAAGAGAAAGAGAGAGAGATAGAGATGGCGAGTGACTTATGGCCAAAGGAAGTGTGCATATGCGATGTTTCCCGGAAGCAACCATATAACAAGAGGGTGATGTGATTTGGCTGCGATCAGCGAAATAAAATTAAAACTAAGGCTTTATCCATCATCCTTTGAAAATTCTTCAGTCTTGATGGTCGGTCATGTTGGCGCCATGCATGATGATATAAAGTGTGAATATCGAAACTAGTTTATAATATGGTCCTCTTTTGCTTGGTCAGAGTTGGCATTGTATAATAGGATTAGCATGAATGAGCACTGGGGACAATCCCACGATGGATTAGAGCCATTTTAGGTATTATTAATTATTTCCTCACATTAGCAATAAACATTTTCATAATTACAAAGTTGTAAAAGATCTGCAGTAACACAATCGTACTAAAAAAAAAAAAAAAAATTTATTCAAAACTTTGAATTATGATCTAAAGTGCATGATTTTTTACGCAGTGTAAAACGGACAAGATGCATCTACCATTATTATTTCTTGACATAATTGTTCCGTTGATTTCAAAAAGCACATGGACCGGATTATTTCAGACCTAAAAACGCACCACCCCCCACCCCAACAACCCCCACAATGTAAACGTTATTCCTGCCGATAGGCGTCAAATTAATCAAAGAACACCGACGACGCTTCTCCAGTTTAGCAGGACCAGCACGCACACGCATGCATGTTTCTCTCGAACGGCGATGAATTGACCTGTAACATCTTTGGCCTTGCATCTGAATACAGGTAGCTGTTTTTATGCCCATAGTTAACGTCCATTAGTAGATTGGACCGCTAAAAACAGTACATACCACTCTTCAAAAGTGTTCAGCAGTCAATCTTAACACTATGATTGTTTAGTTTAATACTATGAATGTTTACCCATTTCACGGCTTAATCTTATAGAGATATAGTATCGAACTTCATACTTAACAAATTACTGTCAATTTCTTTTGTATTCTTATTATGGATCCACATACACTATGTAAACTTGTATGAGTGTATAGATTCTGTTTTAAAGTAAAAAAAAAAAAAAAAAAAAATTGTCTCTTGCATCACCAAAGCCGAGTTCTTTGTATCAATATGTCAAGAGACATAGAACTCCTTAAAAACAGAGAATGCGTGCATGGACTAGTGGTAATTAGTAAGTACAATGATGTTTTATTATAACTATTAGACATTGATAATAAATTAGTTAAAAATTAATTAGAAATATCAAATAGTTACTAAATTAGTTAGAGATATGAAATAAAAAAAAATCATTATAAATAGTTATTATATAAGTTTAAAGGATTCAAATAAGAAAGCTATATTCTTAAGAATAATATTTTAGGAGATTGACCATCTCGAATTATACCATTTCATTGATTCATCTTTCACTTTGCATAACATTCACATGAACACTAGATTAGCACTTTATTCTAATTTGTGAATTATGATTGAAATATATTTAGATCCATGATAATGATAATAAATAGTTCTTAAATAACTACTATTCATATTTCATAAAAACTGTTATATATCTAAACTTTATTAGTACATGTATATATCATTAATTAATCGCGTGGTGTGAAATTACAATCGAACCCTTCCTTGGGTGGGTGGGAGTATGGTTTCAAGTTAGGCCATGCAGCCCATGCCCCATTGTCTGTTCCACTGTGCAAGAGGCTTAGTTCCCTATTCACGTTGGTGGCACAATGAACATTGAATTTATTTTATTTTTTTTTGTGACAAATTACGAGAAGGCTGGCTTAGAGAAATAACCTTATAATTGAAGTAAAAAAAAAAAAAAAACAGAGATATAATAGATATTGTATCCACGATATGGCCCTATTTACAATTGGAGAAAAAGAAAAAAAAAATAGAAATACGACGGACAATGCATCCAACAATACTTATACATGTCTATGAAAAAGCACTTTCTAATATATTGAAGATTTTGATGTAAAATTGATATTATTGAAAGAATAGTATGATTGAACTGATATAATGTTATTACAGACAAAACTTCCAATTTGTTAGCAATAAAAAGAGATAAGGGCAATCCTAGTATTTGAACTTTCGATTTTTGGCAATTAAGTATCTAAACTTTTATTTTTGATAATTTACTGTTTATACTTTCCAAAACCGATCGTTTAAGTATTTTTGTTACAAACGAACCTTAATTTTACTAACGTTAGTAGTCACATGTTAATTTTTTATTAATTATTTTAAATAATATATAAATATAATATTTAATGAAATTAATTATTATAGTTGGA
This sequence comes from Laguncularia racemosa, assembly GCA_037954665.1. NCBI lineage: Eukaryota > Viridiplantae > Streptophyta > Magnoliopsida > Myrtales > Combretaceae > Laguncularia > Laguncularia racemosa. The sequence goes on from JBBMOL010000131.1 coordinate 1,844,445, forward strand.
GTTTATTTTTTCTTCCATTTTTTTGAATTTCTGAGTTTTAAAAAAAATTAATTAATTTTATTTATTAATATTATATTATATTATTTAAAATAATTATATTGATCAATATGGGATGTCATGTGTAAAAAATTAACTCGTGGCCACTGATATCAACAAAATTAATGTTCGTATGTAGAGGGAAAAAAAGAAAAAAAAAAAAAAACTTCTTCAAATTAGTGGAGGATTGAGGAGGTGTAAGCTGGGTGTGGCATCAATTTGTAAGATAACAAGAAGTTAGAGCGGTAATTATGGTTAATATAGTAAATTATATATCAATAACTGAAATTCTATTTAATTTCACTCAATAGTTATTATACAATATGAATGCTAAGATATGAGGACGTGGATGTTACGGAGAGTATGATAATAGATCATTTTAAATGAAAATAATCAGCCATATATTTGATAAATAATAAATATATCATAATTGAATAAGTTTTAGATCATTTCAAATTTAGTATGTATAATTACTACGGATGCGTGTAACTCTTTAAAATAAGAATCACCTACATTGGTAGAGTGTAATTTAACTTTCACACTTATGATATAGTCGCATCACGACAAAATTGTAATCTCGTATACTATTGAAAAAAAAAGAAGGTTTATCTCAAAATTTATTTATTAATAAGTGGAACATTATTATTATTTTATAACAAAGTAGTTAAGCACAGCTAAAAGAGACAAACGAGGAACCCTAATAGAGAAAATCATCCAAAACACATCTCTGAACAAACAAAAGAGAAGGCATTCAATCATTATCATTCGCCATCCGTCGTGTTTCGTGTGGTAAAGGAAGCATAACTAAACCCAATCATTCCAATTTATAAATGTGTTCATGATTCATGAGCTTGCTTCACGTACCAGTTCTCTCTCTCTCTTTATTATTGTTATTATTACATTGAAATGAGTATTTTCTTTTTATCTTTTCATTTTTCTCTTCTTTCCTTCCTATTTTATCTCTTTATCCGAAAGATAGTGTGAGCATGCTTCGAATGCTAGTGATATGATCAAATTTATTTCTATTCGTTCGGTAGATGGCTTGTTTGTGATTGAAATTCTTGAAAAATTAAATGAAATTTTTTGCTAGTTTTAAGAAAAAACGCTTTTATGATGCATGTGTATAACATTGAAATTCATGTAAAATGATCATCACTCTTTTATTAAGTTGGAATAGATTCGATTTTCTTCTTATAATAGGTAATACACATTTGGTGAAAAATATATACATACACATAGACAATTAAATCAAACTATGAAGACAAAAGTACAATTTATTCATAGTTAAAAGAGCAAACCACTATTGATGAGGTGTGTCTTAATAGTTAAGGGGCGCCGTATCTCGAGAATAAGAACATCTAGACTTGAAGCTCACAAGGGGTGGGACAAAAATAGATTACTCCCCTCATAAATTCATCAAGCAAATATGAATCTCACAAACTTTTACTCGTTATAAGCAATTATCTATCCAATATCAAGCTAACCAGTTTGGTGATAGATGATTAGTCTATGCAAAATTACCCTGTCGAGTCTGGCTTAGAAAACAAAGAGTAAATGATCCAGGAGTGATAGCTTTTGATTCCTGGAGTCGTTACGGGTTCCATATTCGACATGTGTAGTTAGCTACCATGAAGCTTTGAAAGGAAAGAAGAGCGATTGGATAAATTTTAGAAAATGGGGGTAATCATATCATTTCCTCAACCATTCAAGAGTAGCTTGATAAGCAAGCTGCAAACTAGTGATTAGGTAAGTTACTTTACCAAAGTTTCTGCCAACTCCCACCTCCAAACAAAGTTCAGTATATATTTTTCAGTTTTAAAGTACCTCACAGCAGTCAACACAACCGATCCTCTAATTTATTTATTTATATTTTCCCAATAATTAAGTCTTAAAACATATAATTGTAATCGTAATCCTCATTTCGTTGTCGTCGTTGGTGATTCAAGATCGACCAAAGATTAGGATCGTACCATAAAGTGGAAAGGGTTACTATGCACATAAAATCCATAAGGTTCAGTACGATCTTACATGTTTTATTAGTTAAAATTATGCCCAAATTTCCGTAACATTTTTGTACATTTGATCGATATTTTATTGGGAATGGCGTGTTGAGGTTGAGTGTTAGATTTATACAAGAATCTGTTTGGTAGAGGATCAAGATAAAAGATGAGGCCGAAGTGGGTACACTAAATCACCAACCAAACAGGTGGGAGGGTACAAAAAAAAAAAAAAATATATATTTATTTCCTAAGTTATCGTTTTTTTTATAAAAAAATTAAAAATATATTTTTCAATAATTTTCTTAACATTCTTAATATACTTATTGTTTAGATTAAATTTTCTCATATTTTGTGTTTTTTTGCTATTTTCATATTTTACAATTTTCCCATTTCTGTTGTTCTACATCAAATTTGGTATCAAAACCTATCCTTAGGTTCTTCTTCTTAGAGCCTAAATGTAGCATTTGTTCCTGATAGAAAAAAAAAATATTTCTTTTTGTTCCTAAAGAAAAAAAGTTATCCAAAGAAGGATATGATAATTGTGACTAGAAAGAAAAAAAAAGAAGAAACTAGAGGAATTGTTGAAAATCAAAACAAATATTCAATAACAAATCAAGAAGAATTGATGGAAAACATGAAGAGTTGTATGTCATGAGTTTAAGATTAGTTTTTCAAAGCTGCAATTTAATCCGGAAGGTTTAGAAAAATTTTAGAGATTCGATGATGAGTCTTGTTTAAGAGAGGGAGAATAATGCAGATTATGAATAACAAGTATAGTAAATAATTTTTACATGGATATTATTTTATTATCTAGATTAGGTTAGATATGATTTCATTATTATGTTTTATTTAATTAAATTTAGTTTCTTATTTGAAAGATTTAGTTATATTAGTGTCTTTATTTTAAGATAGTAAATCTTTTTATTTTCCTTAATTTTCTAGAATATTGGATATTGTTAGACTTATAAATAGATAAGGATTGTAATTACTTTATGACAGAGTGACTTAATATTTAATAATAAAATTATTTCTCAAGTGAGGTATGATGCATTCTTTTTTACCAATGGTATGAGACCATCAAAATCCATTGTATGGTGTGAGATTATACAAATCAAGGATGATGTGAGATCATCATAAAAATTCATCATGTGGTGTGGACTATATAAATCAAGGGTGGTATGAGGCTATCATCTAAATCTAGTGATGCGAGGTTACTAAATATATCTCTTCCAAGTTATCATTTTCTTTTATAAAAAAAAATTATTTCTTAGTGATTTTCTTAACATTCTTAGTATACTCATTGTTTAGATTAAATTTTCTCATAGTTTCCGTATTTTTCTATAATTTTTCTCTCTTCTGTTAGTCCTATGTCAAATTTGTATCAATGCAAATGCTTATGTTTTAGAGTTGCCACCGATATAAGGTATTAGTAACATTTTCAATGTTGAGGATCTCTTGCCTTACCATGACCTAAATGAGATTATAGATTCTTCAATTAAGCAAAGTCTACATTTTCTACTATTCTGGTTCCACATTCCTATATTTCACCGTTGAAAGGAAAGAAAGAAGAGATAAAATATATTATTGATGATCAAATTATTAGTGATGGTAGATATTTTCTTATCAAATGGATAGATCGTCCACTTTAAATGCTACGTAGATTACCAAGTCAAAGTTTTAGAAAATTAATCAAGATCTTTATAAGAGATACATCTGTTTTAATTCACTGAAGGTGAATATTCCCAAGCTGGGGACAAATGATGGGATCACTGATACATAAGTAGAAGTTCATGTTAGTGTTATCGTCCGTATAACATAAAGATTTTTATATTTAGTTATTTATTTAGATTATTAGATTTAGTTATATTATTATCTTTTGTTTTATAAAAACACTTTTGTTTCCTTTATTATTTTAGATGACTGATTACTAATAGTTAAATTGTCTTTAGATCATAGGGTTTATATTTGTCATTTTCTTTATATAAATGATCTCTTTTTTTAGGGAATTTTAAACATGATAGAGAGAACATTATTAAATTAAATTATTTTCTTCAAGATTAGAATGATTCCATCTTCTTTATGGGTGTGTGAGGCCATCATAAAATTCATCAGTGTGTGAGGACACCTATAATCTTCTTTATATACATATACATTCCTTCATCTATTGTTTTTTATTTCTTCCATAATTATCACCATGACTGCATTGAAAAATTTTCTTTACATACATATACATTCCTTCATCCATTGTTTTTTCTTTCTTCCATAATTATCACCACGACTGTATTGAAAAATTTTCAATACACTAGGAATTAAGGAGTGTTTAAATAACTTTGGAAGAAAAGTGAGTTGCAAAGATATCAAGCGCGAGACAAGATTTAATTGAAGACGGAAAGAAATTAAATTAAAAAGAAAAGGTTCTTTTTCTTTCTTTTATTTCTTTAGTTCTTGTTCTTGATGTTTGATGGTGAATATCTTAGCATATTTATTATAATTATTGTTTAATTTAGTTTTCTAATTTAATTTTCCAATTCGCTATATATATTTTTTCTCCTTTAATTACTTTCGGTTCCATGTCCTGCATCAAGTTGTTAAGGAAAATTAATGCTCTACACTAATTAGCAAACCATTCTACAAATTTTACTCTCTCTCTCTTGCTATTTTTTTAGGTAAATTATATGACACCCCTAAAAAATTTTAAATTGCACAATCCTTCTATTTTTTCAAAAGTTAGCATTTGGACCTCCCAAAACAACAATGGAGCTCAGTTTTTTTATATGTTAGCTGTTTATGTGTAATTTCTTACGAATATGAATAGCCTATGTAATATATTTAATTAACAAAAAATAATAATAAATAAAAAATAAAAAGAAATTCTAAAGAAAATTAGGTTGCTAGCAATGGCCACATTCTTTCTTTTGATTTTCTTCTTTTATTTTAAATTTTTTAGTAGTTTTGTTATTTAAATGTATTATATGTGTTGTCCTCCTCAATTTAAAATTATACACAAGCAGCCAACACATAAAAAAAGTGAATCCCATAACTGTTTCAAGGGGTCTAAGCATTGAATTTTGAAAAACTAGAGATTCTATATAATTTCAAAACTTTTTAGAGGATATCCATATATTTACTCTATTTGTTTTGTTATTTCATGTTATGTTATATGTGACCTAAAATCTACATCTATGATAAATTGGTATCAAAGCAAGGTTGAGAAATTGTGGATTTTGAGAGTTTTGTATCTATATATTGAAGAAATGGTAACTAAATATGATATAAAGAAGTTTTATGGTTATGCAAATTTTAAATTATAGCAAGTGCAAATGAAGGTTCTTTTGCAGTGAACCTTGAAGAAGGTCTTAGATAAGCAAAAAGAATCTATAAAGTGTGAGGAGTAGATAGAACACAATGACAAGATCTAGATGGTGATTTAGTTAAGTCTAAGGAATGGTGTATTGTATGAGGTAGTGAGGTACTGGTAGAGAAAATGGTTACATAAGTGTAGAGGAAATTGAAAGAACTATATATGACCAGGTTTCTTGCAACTAGCTAATTTGAAGTGGAGATTTATGACCAAGTCTCTTGCAAACTAGATAATTTGAAGTGGAGATTGTATTTAATTTAGTGGGTAAGAGTCATCAATAAGACAACATATTTTCAATTTCTTGTATATTATTTATGATTTAAAAAATATCAATATTGAGGTTAAGATTGAAAACCTATTGGTAACTCTTATCATGCTCTTTACTCACTTGTTCTATAGGTTCAAAGAGATCACAATCTATTACAAGGACAATTTACTAATAGAAAAAATCGAGAGTTATCTACTAAGTAAGGATTACTTGGGCCACACTTAATATGTCTAGTAATGGTGAGGATGTAGATGGTCTAAATACTAGAAGTTGATGATCAGGTGATAATGATAGTGTAATACTCGATAATATTTAATAAATATAACATCTAACTTCTTGGGTGTTAGTTTTAAAAGGAAGGACAGATATTTAATTTTCTCCTATCCAAAATCTTAACTACCCTTATCATTTTAAAAATCATATTTTCTCCCTTCTCTTCTTTTCTTTTTTTTTTCCCTTCTTACGTTTCTCCCTTTGCTTAGCAGCTCCTCCTATTATTTCATAAACTACATTAAAAATGAAAGGAAATTGGGATTTCCTTCTACTTTCTTTAAATTTAAGTATGTTGTAAAGGTATCTAATGCAAGTTCAAGGTTAGAGTTAAGAGAATTCTCAAGCCTTGGAAGAAAGTCGTAGGGAAGTCACAATTTTAAGCAAGTTAGTCATGATAAGTATAAAAGTTTGTTCTGATTGGTGTTTATAGCATCAATCTTGATGTGTACTGATGTAATGTGAATGTTTGGTAGAAGGAAAAATCATTAGAGTGTGCGTAATCGAATAAAAAGTGTAAGAAACAATCAAGAATGGAGGTTGTGCAATTTATCACTTTGAGTTTAAAGGTTAAGAGATTGTTGTATTCTCATTTTCAAGATTTAAAGTAATTTTCTTATTGTTTATAATTTATACTCATAATAATTTTAAATTTGGAGAAAAAAATTGATGAGAATCTTTTTTTTTTTTTTACTTATGGGATTTGTTTTTGGGTAACTTGTGGAAATGGAGAATTTGTGGATTTAAAGGAGGTGCACAGATGGAAGTCTAAGCGTTTTGATATTCGAAATGTGCAAAAGTCATGTTAGATTAATTTGGTTGAAGTTTCAAAATTCCTATAGATTTTCTAACCTGCAAAATTTGTAGCTTTAGGAAATGGTCCAAACTCTTTATAAAGAGTATGGAGCTTTTTAGTGTTTTTCGAGCATAGAATATGCAAAGAAGCATTTCTGCATAAAAGTTACATACATTTTATAAAAGTTCTAGAACATTTTTTGAAAAACAATTATGACTCCCTATAAAAGATCTTTAACTGTTTATAAAAGGTCCAGACTCTTTTTAAGTGAATAACTTTTCCTTTCTAAATCTTACGTAGTTCACTTTTCAAAAACATCATAACTATTTTAATTACACTTTTAACTCTACTTACACATACTTTACATATCCAATTATATTTTAGCCATTTTAATGATTTTTTAACACCTAATTTTAATTAAAATTTATAATAAAGAATCTTTTCATACTAATTACTTTATTGTATTAAGTAAATACCTGTTTTCAAAATCTCTTTTAAGTCTTTCAACTTATGTTGACTTTTAATCATTTAAATATCATATTTAGCTATCTTTTAACTACTTTAATTAAATCTTTTCTATTAAATTACATACCAATGGAAAATATCATTCTTTAGTTAACCTTTTTTTTTTCTTGAATTCTTTAGTATATTATTTTGTTCAATGGGAAAATTTATAGGTTTAGCTCCCAAATATCCACCATCTTTTATAATTTCCAAAGCATATTTCCTTTGTGTGATGAGTATTCCCTTCTTTGATCGAAAGACTTCAATACCCAAAAAATATTTCAAGTCACCTAAGTCTTTTATGTGATCATTGCAAAAAATGTTAAGAGTAGATATAGCAATGGATTATTACCTCGTTATGACAATATCATCAACATAGATCAATAATGTTGTAAAAGATTTTCCTTTCTTACATGTAACAATGAATAATCTACCTTAGATTGAACAAATCCAACATCTTGAATAGCTATAGAGAACTTTGTGAACTATTGACATGATGCCTATTTTAGGCCATACAAGGACTTGTTGAGGCGAGCAGTGCTACAGAAAATAACACTATTGCAATATCAGGTGTCAAAGAATTTAGAAGTCAAGACGATACCATGTCATTGCATTTTTTTCCATGCTGTATATTCTTCAAGTTTAGTTGTGGTTGATGGTGCCTTAAGAGTTCCATCAACAAAACCCAATTTGGATTTTGCATTCAAAGCAATTACCATAACTCTACTCCATGTAGAATAGTTGTCTCCATTAAGAGATTTGGAAATAAGAACCATTCTAAGGTAATCATAATGGTGAAGAGGATAAGGGTTGTTGGAATCAGAATGGCAAAGAGGATAAGGGCCATTGGAATTTGACTTATCTCCATCGTAGGCCATGATGATTAGAATTAAAAATAATAAGGTAAGGAAAAAAATATCATTATTGCTCTGATACCATGTAAAGAAGAAGAAAAGGAGAAAATTTGACTTATTTTATTTCAATTAAATCAATAACATACATATATAAGAGAGAACTATTCCAATAATGTGCTTCTATAATTAAGCTATTTAATAATTGTAATTACAATATACAATATATACTTCAATAATTAGCTATTCTAAACAAGAATAATAATATTTACTTTATATATTTTATAATAAAACTTGACTTTTTAACACCTACTATATATTTTTGTTCAAAAACTCGTGGGCTACTTGTAACACAACCCCCCTCTAAACCCACTAAATATTTACAATGGGGTTTGTGTCGGATCATTTTTCTTGTCATCAGTCCATTGCTATTTTGTAGCAAAATCCACCACAGTTTATATTTTTAATCACTTTTTAGTAGGAAAAAAAATCTATAACTAATACTGAATTTTGAGACGAACTTTCCCACTGTAAACTTTCATCTTTGAAACCCAGTTTCTGCACTGATTTTTAGATCTATATAAAGGATTTCTAGTTAATTCATGTGAAAATGTTTACCTTTTTTTTTTTCTTCATTTTCTTGTATAAAAATCATTTCCAACTCGTATCAATCTTTGTTAATTGTGATCCATTCAATAGTATTTCAACCTTCTTAACTTTATCATACAAAGGAAAATATTCCATCAGCTTCAAACATTTATTAAGAGGCTAAGTAAAGAAAATTTTCACATTTCATAATTGTTAATCGATTTTTTTTTTTCTAAAAAGCAAAAGGTGATTTGCTTGTTTTTAAGAGACCGCGTCGCCTGGAACTAGAGATCCTTAAATGACAAGTCTCGTTAGGACTCTTCTTTGCATTACCTCATGTGAAAATAAGTTTTGAATGATGGTGTGAACGAAGTACTAAATTAATATTCTATCAATTATGACTCTATCAATAAGGCATCTGCTGATGTTAACTGGTCAAACCATGAGCCTGTGGAAATTATTTATTTCTAAGAAGAAAGGGAAAAAAAATATATCTTCGATCCTTCTAGGAGATGATAATTCTGACCTTGGACCCTATTAATATATTCCTTCTAGGAGATGTGTTTTCACTTGGTCCTTCCTACAACTTAAAGGTCGTTTTATTCATCCAAAGCTTGGTTACTTGGCATAGGATGTGATCGGACCGATTTGCAATCGTTACTGTATAATATAAACCCATTCAATACCCCATTAAGTATCTAATGCTCCTCATAAATTCGAATTTTCTAAATATACTGAAAACTAAATTGATGTCCTAATGAGATACCCTAAAACCCTCTTAAACCACCCAATAATCTTATTCAATTTAAAAATTCATCTTTCTATTAAAAAAAAAAGAAATAAATATCCTTAAATATTACAGACATTCATCAACAAAATATATAAAGGTTAAAGTTTTTAATGGTTTCACGTTTTCTATTAGGTATCGAAATCTTTTCATAATTCATCTTAGATTTTTTAAGATTTTAAAACTTCATTAAAATCCATGGAAAATATTTCATCAGGTTCTCACGGATCATATAATCCAACACAATCAAATGTGCCTTACATCCCTAATCGTATGGTGAACAGGAAGTGATAAATCCTTAAACATATGATCAATGATGCCTATACACCAGTCAAGGTTCTAAGCATACTCGTCTACTTCGTCGAAGAAAGAAAGCTCAGGAGTGCAATGTTTAGCCCCGAAGGGATGCCCAACTGCCTATTTATGTTTCACCAAACTTAATTTCCAGTAACTGCTTCCACCCATTCTGATTTTTGATGAGGGTGAGGGAAGGATGAAGGACCATAACATTGGAGTAACGGATACAACATTATTAGGTTGATATTAGTAAACGAAAACAATTTTCTTATAATTATAAGCATGTTATGATGCAATCAATGATTACGTTGTACATTTGTGGGGGCAAATACATTAGAAATATATAAGGTATGATTGTGCAATACCATAATATACCTTGTACATGCAAAAATTTATTGTCATGGATTGAACTTGCCCTTTTAGTTCTACATATCCGATTTGGAAGTTCCAGTTTTTCCTAGGACTCCCTATTGCTAGCATAGTAAGGACTAGAGAAACCATAGATGGACAGAAGAAGGGCTAACTAAGAGAATAACAGGGCTTTTTGGTTAGCCTTAATTTTGTTGCATAGAATAAGAATTCTCTATTAATTATGTAACGCCCCAGAACCTAGAACGAATACAGTTTGTCACATGTTGTCATTAAGTGAAAACATGCAAAGGCTCAGTATTTACTAAAACTCCACAACCGATACAAAGTCATCATGACATCATAAATGAAATCTTGATATATTCTAATGAGTAGCTTCATAAAGTCTCACTCGATATCTACATATGAAAATGAAACTACAAAGAACAAAATGACTACAAACACAAATAAGATGCAATAGGGATACTTAAGCACTAAATTGTTATCTTTCAATTAAGTCATTCAAATAACACAACTTTAGCGTAACACAAGATCTCATACAAGTAAAATTATATTTACAATACATACATACGAATTCGACAATAGGTACTCCCCAATATCCATGAGTCTATGAGTCCATGAGTTTATAAGTCCTTATAGTACATACAAACGCATACAACACTGGGTACTCCTTAGTATTCATGACTCCAAGCATCCTAAATCTACTTGGATCATTTCAATATACAACTCCATTAAGGACAACATCATATACTGGTCATTTAGGTGTCACCTCACGATCACCGATATTTTTGGTTCCTCGGGTCCAGCCAAGCACAAATACTCAATTACTTAGCTTCCAATTATAATTAAATTAGTATAATTTTCTAGCCTAACATGTATAATCAGCAAACATAATATACACACACCTGAAAGGGCAGTATCCAACACAATTGATCCTTACCTAGCAATTACTCGAGAATCTATCAAGTTATGAAACAATTGATCTTAGTATTAGTTTAGAGTATTGCCTAAGTACTCAATTTTTTGTTACTTAATTGTTTTTAGATCAATTTTCTTATTTTGTTAAAATTTCTAGAGTTGTACCAGTTGTTTAAGATGAATAAACTTCAAATAATAAGAAAACAATCAAATCAAAAGGTTCTCAAAGTACATGATCGTGTAGCAGGCTATGTACATGAGCACGGTATGGAATACGATTGTGTGTTGTGGCTATGTACCTTTTTGCACTCTTTTATCATTCCACATGACTAAGTACACGATCTTATACTTGCTCATGTACCGTTACACGGGCAGGTACATGAGCATGTACTTGGCCATAAACCTCCCAACTTGTTTTTTTCTTCTCTAAACAATAAAGGTAGGTATACCAGCATATACCTGGCCGTGTAACCCACTGTTCCATTTCAACTTCTCTTCCCAATTAACCAATTTTCAACTTCTTCCAACCCTAGATGAAATTCATCAAGACTAAGCCTAATTATACATTGTTTATTACATTGAAACACTAAATTTAGTTGGATTAAACAACTTACTGGTTTAGATCATTCTAACAGTCAAAGCTTTGTCTTGAATCTTTTATCATACTAGTCATTTTGTAGTGAAATCCAATGAAATCAACCTTAATTCATATCACATGCAAGTAAATTATGATCAAGAATCATTTATTGATTTACTCATTGGATCACAGGGTATAGCAATTGCCTTCTTCTCTTAGGTTTTTCCTAACTTCGAGGATACTATAGAGCAAAATGTAGGGAAAAGGTTAGAATGATATGTGGTGGCCTATTTATACTTTCCTTGTCAAAATGACCATATTGCCCCCATTACTACACCATTTTTACTTCCATTTGCCTCGATCTTATTATTTTAAATTATGATTTATTTTTTCTCGAGTTTTACGAATTACATGACTCTTGCCTAAGCCATGTAAAGAAACTTCTAGCCTAGATTAGTCTTATTTTTGTGGTTCAAGGCTAATTAAAGAAACCACAATTGAACAAAAAAAGGATTCTCTATATATTACTTGACTCTTGTCTAAGTTCCTAGGCCATTGTAAAGAAACTTCTAACCTGTACTCAACTCTTTTGCCAAGGTCATTGTAATCTAGTGACACAAATACCAATCTTCCAATAGAATGGAACAGGTTCGATTCTCCATTAATGAATTTCAGTTGAGCTCAAGATCATTGACTCGATCTCAAGCGAGAGAATTACAAAATTTGTTGAACCGAATTATTGGTAGTAGACTAGTGAAGAGGAAAAATGCATGGTTGAAGGTTTCATAACACATTTTCAAAGCTATAATGAAAGGACATGATTTTGGCCTAAGAATCAAGGGAAATTGGCATATTGGAGGAACACGAAGAGATCATGGCCATGATCCCAACCGTGAACCTTTTGACTTAGTGAACACATTATAGAAACACGGTCAAGTTCACACCCATGAACTGAACTGTGAACCTTACTGACTAATAAAGACCTTCAAAGTGTGATTCAATTTATGCAATCATTTTACCCTTGGTGAAATTAAGTCAAACACCCAACCTTTGGTGTAAGGTTTTGTTAATGTATTCTTTTGAAATTATTAAGTTTACATAATAGGGGTCTAAAATGCTGAATTTTAGGAAAATGAAAGCTAAATACACATTAAGCAAATATAAAAGAATATGGTGGTAATTTACTCCCATTTTTAGGGTAAATGTCACATTTAATATTAATACTTTGTTTATTTCTGTAATTAATTACCTAAAGTTTAAAAATATTAATTTATTATATATAAACCTTTTGAGATTATTTACAGTACTCAAACTAACTCTATTTAAGTAATTAATAAAAAAGGGGGAAATTTTAGATAACTAATTATAAAAATAAATAAAATTCAAGTAATCAATTATAAAAAATGAACAAAGTTTAGGTATCGAAGATGACATCTCTCTTTTTTAAAAACAAAAATTATGTGAACTTGTTAGGGCTCCTTTTGTGATGAGGGCTTTGCACTAAAATAATATGATTTTAAAAAATTTGTGAAGTAGTGTACAGGAAAAAATTATTTCAAAAATAATTTTTGAAGTTGTAGACCTAAAATGGGCTTTCAGTTATGTGAATTTTAGAAAAATTGAAGGCTCAAATGTGGTCTATGACCTTAAGCAAATGCTAAGGGCCCAAACCACGTCTACCCTTCAGTACGTGCCATCCTTTACCATGCAACTAATCCCACTGTCTATTTTTTTTTTTTTTTTTGTTAAAATCCATTATCCACATGTTCACTATAAGCCTACAACTTACAAACCTGAAAAAAAATGCATGCAAACCTACTTTAATAGAGTTACGAACACAATATAAACATAGAAATACGATACATTTATCTTCATTTTACCTTCTGCAAACTCCATCTCTTCTTTTTTGTTTTCCTCATTCGTAGAAAGAAGAAGAAATTCTTGTGCAAATATGAAATGGTGGGATTTGAACGAGTTTACTAAGATCTACCATTTTCTCAGCTAAAAAACTCGATTAATCTACATTTTAGTATATATTTTGACAAAAAGTTGAAGTTTTTTTTTATTATTGTGTTAGTTTTTAGTATTTAAGAAAATTGTTGCTGTAATGTTATATTTTTTAAAAATATTATTGCTTGTTATTAGTTTATAATGTGTTAGACATGATTTATGTGGATCTAATACATAACACGTGGTGGTTAATTTTTTCATTAGTATGAGAATAAGATCAACATAATGCTGACAAAAAATTTCATATTATTTTTAAATATCAAATTTAGGTTTATTATTTGTAGTGTTGTAAATATATATATATAATTGAATAATCCTAAAAAAAGACTTTAAGAATTTTTTTGTAAAATAATTTTTATTGTGTTATTACTTAAATTTGCAATTTTTTGTTGTCAATTTTTTTTTTAAAAAAATTAAAAGTAAATTTCTTTTTTTTTTTTTTGTTACCTGATAAGAAAAAGATCAATGCTGCGCATTATAAAATTTAAAAAACCAATATTACCTATTTTTGTGAAATAGCTAATAATTTATATATATTGTGGATAGGATAACAATTGGTGACTATGTAAAATTGATGATCTATGCATTTGAAAATATTGTGGTGGTAACTGGGGAGCCAGAATATGATATAGGTCCAATTAAGAAGTTGAAAATGAAGAAGAATGTAAATTACACTGAATTCTTGTATAGAATATGTTGGAGTATTAGAGTCGATCCAACCGAAATAGAAGTTGAGATAATTCACAAGCATCCTATTTTCCATGAGAGTAATACATCTTGTGCCTTAATGACAGTTAGAGATAATGATGATGTTGAAAATCTTATTGAAACAGCCGAATCCTTTGGAGATCATGGCATACAATAGTTGTATGTTAGAATTTCTGAAGATTTAGGGAGTCCCTCCAAATGGCAAACATTCCAAGAAAGTAAGCACCTGCATTCTTCATCTCCCAAGCCATCGACATTTAAAGCATCTGTTGAAACCCCTATGGAAGAGGCACCATTGAATGATGAAAACGAAGTAGCTAGAGCAGTTACTCCGGTGTTACAACAATCGAACACACGTGATCCCTACATGGTGTGTCTGAGTGCGGAAACTGTAATAGACACTAATGTGTGAATAGGTATTGAGGAGGAGAGTTCCAATTATGAGGAGAGCTTTGAGGAGGAAGATGGGGAAAGTGAAAACAATGGAGATAATATACCTGAAAAAGATCCTCCAATCTGTATCTACATACTTAACACAAATAATATATTAGTCAAGGCAAACTGAACCACCTAATATGGTAGTTAGAGATCTTATTCCCTACTACAATGTTGTTGGTGATAACGATTACATCTATTTTGAGTAAGAGCAAAATGCAATGTATAGTGGTTCGAGTAGCAATGATGAGTTCTATAAAGGCATGAGATTGAGGATAAAGGCAGATGTGGTTCAAGTAATTAAGCCTTACCATGTGAAGAACCATTGTAACTTTGCTATTATAGAATCTAATCCGTTGTTTTGGTTTGTTTATTGCTTAACAAGAGAAGACAATTATAAGTGGAGGCTTCGAGCTCAAAAGAAGAAATTAGAGGGGCTATTTATAGTTACCAGATTTGAAGGTCTACACACATGCATCAACTCGATGATAAGTCAGGATCACCCACAATTGAATTGCAATCTTCTTGTAGGCTAATTTGTAAATCCTACTAGGAACAATCCTAATATAAAGGTTGTGAAACTCGCTTTTGTTGTCGAATAGGAATTTAGTTGTAAGATAAGTAGGAGATGGGTTTGGGAGGCAAGAAACAGGTAATTGAGCATGTGTAAGAAAATTGGAAGAAGTCTTATAATGAACTCCCTAAGCTTCTAAATGTTATAAAATACAAATCCTGGAACATGAGTTGATTGGGGGTTAAGAAGATCGAACTACCCTTAGGGTATCCACTCTTTAGTGGGTTTTTTAGGCATTTGGGTCGTACATTGCAATATGGAGAATGCTTAAACCAGTTGTTACCATTGATGAAACATTTCTATATGGGAAGTACACACACAAGCTACTGATTGCTTATGGCATCGATGGCAATAACCATATATTTCAGCTAGCATTTGTAGATGAGGAGACGGTTGAAACATGGGACTAGTTTTTGAAGAAATTAAAATAACATATGGTTAGCGACTGTACAAGTCGTGAAACCCTTTGGCTCATATTAGACAGATACCCTAGCATCAAGTCAACAATTGAACCTGAGCCAATGGATGGCACCCTCCATTTGCAGTGTAGCGATTTTATTTACGACACATTGCAAATAACTTCAACAAGACACACATAAATATGCAATGTAAAAAGTTGGTTACGTACACCAGGATTGCAAGCACAAGCTCGAAAACTGAACTATTTGATAGACCAAGTGAGGACTATTAAGCCCGATGCCCTAGTGTGGTTTGATGACATGTCGGTGGAGATATAGACATTAGCTCATAACGGTTGCTGCCAGTTTAGGTATATAACCTCAAACATTGTTGAAAGCTATAATTCCATCTTGAAAGGAGCTCAAAGGTTACCTATGACTACTTTGGTGAAGAAAACATTTTACAATTGCACGGGATACTTCATCAAAAAGCATTCAAATGCGCTTAATAATATGGCAAATGATAGAATTTCACCAAATATGCCACCGAAAAGATGGACAATGGAAGTTCATGAACTAGCAACCACAAGGTTATCGACTACAGCAAATAGGGGAAAAATTTTGAAGTACTTACCAATAGTCATCTTATAGTGAGTAGGTTAAGGGGAAGGGGTCGGACACACACTATTGACTTTGCTTACGGTATATACACTTGCTAAAAGTGGCAAATATACCAATTCCCATGCTCTCATACCTATACAGTAGTTGCTTTAATTAAGTTTGATATTTCAGTATCTATATTGGATTGGTATAAGTGGATGCATTAAGAGCTCACATATAACACCTACTTCCTGCCCATAGGCGACGAGCTTGATTGGGAGCCGATACAATTCTCATTACTCTATCTAAGACCAAAGCTTACATGGAAAAAGGGAAAACTAAGGCAAAAAAGATACCACATAGAGATGGACATTAGAGAGCGTCTAAATAAGATCATATGTGGATTTTTCCGAGAGGAAGGCATAATAGAAGAACATACCCAAATTAACATAATAATGGTAAATGTTGGATAATAAGACACATAATTAATTAAATCTTAGCTTATCCTTTCACATTTATGATATCGAATCATTGCCTGTATAATGCTAAGATTTTCTATTTTTATTGTGTAGATTAAATGAAGCCTCAATTATTTCATTTATCTGTTTTAACGCAATAGGATGGAGATCTTTCATAGATGTTGGCAAATCTTATACATTAATATTTCAAATTTTGTAATTTCTTAATATTTTCTAATAATTTTTTTTTATTTTTCTATCTACGCATTTATATTTTCTTTTGTAGTTGTTTATAAAATTTTTAATAATTTTTTTTTTTCAATTATAACTTTCCTCAAATTACTTTTTTTTATTGTTTTAAAAAATATTAAAATTTTACATAACAATAACAAAAAATTTAATTTTCATAAATTTAAAAATTATAATAATTTACATTTAAAAAATCCAATAAAATTGAAAGCGCGGATTGAAATTGTACTGAGGGCGCATTCTGAATCCATGATTTCAAAATTTATTTTTGAAATAATTTTTTTGTTATCTTATTTCGTAAAATTTTTTAAATAATTATATTATTTTAATGAATAACTCTTTGTGATGAGGTCATGCACTTGGTGCTGACTAATGAGTGTGAAGCAGCTATAACTTCCATCAGATTAGAAATTTTTTGTCGAGGAAAATTGTTTAAAAGAAACTCTCGATTAAAATAATTTTCAATTCCAAGGAAGAGAGTCCATTCCGAATCATTTCATGCTACCAATCGAACGTATTTTGTATTAAGCAATTACTCATAGTCGTCTTGCCACTTCACTAAGTTTAAATGATATGTCCATTTTCATAATAATAATAATAATAATAATAATAATAATGTTATAGTAGATACCTAAATTTTACATGTTTTTTAATTTTATAAATAAAGTTTGCATTGATATGTATCATATACCCAGTCTAATTCCTATTATCAAAATTTACATTTAAAATTTAAGGTTACTAAATTTTATATCTAATTTAAATGAACTTTTACTTATCAAATTTATAATATTTATAATTTTTTAAATATAAAGGACATGTCATACAATCAATCTATAGGGTATGATATTTAGCAATTTTAACCTTTTAGTGTAAATTTAAGAAAATATCTAAAACTCGGGTAGTGATTTTGATATTTCCCCTATAAAAATCACACCTCTAAGTTGATAACTTTCAAATACTAACTTCATAATATTGAGACTTTGTCCAAAAGATTTAAATATTTGGGTGATAATATCTTGAATATGTAGACTCAAAGTTATTAAAATCCTTATAGCTTAGTGGTATAAACATTAGTCTTCTCATGTGATGAATCTAATTTGATTAGTTAGTAACAGAAAAAAAAGGGTAGGACACATCATGAAAATTGGCCCAAGTAACTATCTCCTTGAGATGAAGTTGCCAATGTGACATTTCCATGGATAGAGTCAAACATTTCATTCCCATTGGATGTTGTTTTAATGAGGTTGAATGAGTTTCCACGTAATGAATATTCACATCAATATCTCTATAGTTTAATAAAATAAGCATTAATTTTTCAATACGATAAATCATATTCAAATAGCCCTTTTCGATGTAATAAAAATATATATGTGTATATATCTCTATGTAGAAATTTAACATGTTATATGAATTACCTATTTCCTGATTAAGATAAAGGAAATGATGATTAATTGCCCGATTCAATAATATACGCAACGTCCTAAAACTTAGGGCATCACAGCCCGCCATGTGTCACTATTACAAAGTGACACACTAAGCTCTAAAACTCTATAATACTTCAAACTAGATAATTTATATTAACCATTATACTACAATAACTCCAATCAAATAAATGACTTTCAGAAGAGTCATCTCATTACTTAATAATCGTAAAATCTCAAGATAACAATTATCTTCATAACTTCAATTTAACTAATAAAACCTCATATTACAAAAACTCTTCCTCTACATAATAATAATGTTCTCTTCTCGTCTCATTCATGTAATGTCCCACTAGGTTCCCATTGTCATCATATTCCACTTGCTCATCATTCTCGCCTGCAACTAAAAATATATATATAAGAAAGGGGGTGAACCTAAGCTCAGTACGTGAGTACTACACCCATATGTACATGACACACCACAATATTAGCACATGCATATATGCAGCATTTATCCACAACACACTCACACTTCAGCTTATATACAAATCTCAGAATAAATTATACAACATAGGGTATTCATTACCCCGATTCGCACAAAAAGTTTGTCCTAATGGGAACTGCCTTTGCAGGCCCCGTCTAACCCTAATGGGAACTACCACTGCAAACCCCGTCTAACCCTAATCTAACTCAAATCATTTTGATACACGACTTCACTAAGGACAATGTGGCATACCAATCATCGAGGTAGCCCGTAAGGATCTGCTATTGTGGGCCCCTAGGCGAGCCAAGCACAAGCAACATGCATCAAGCAATTCATATAACACTTTAACATTTCATTATTTCACAACAATTCATTAAAGAACTACTTAGCAATCACATACAACAAACAAGGTAAACACATACCTAGGAACCTAGCCTTAAGCACGTCTGGTCCTAAACTTAAGCTATGTTGATATCTATACAATCATCAATACATCCTTCTTAATACTAAATCTAAGAATAATATAACTCTCTTAATTTTTCTTAATCTATTAGGTTATCTAAGGTCTTACTAATTATCTCGGTTGTGTGGAAATTGGTTTAATTTAGAGTTAAATAAATATATAATGATATTGTTTTTCACTTAACACGGCCATGTTAGAGGTTGTATAGCTAAACATGGCCATTACATAACTGTGCCAAAAGGTCGTATATCTCTCGGTGAATTTTTGGTTCAACACGATCGAAAGACGATCGTGTAAACAAGTTGTGTGTCTCTCGGTTTCAACATGAGAGCAACACGACCGTGTTGGGAGGTCGTGTATCTTTCTGGTTAACATAGTCGAAACATGGTCATATTAGGAGGTCGTATATCTCGCAGTAAGGCCTTACAAAGCTTAATTTTTCTATACTTCCTCTAAATCCTAATTGGTATGTTTTCTAATCTAACTAATCACCATATTACCCAAATCTATCATAAAGTTAGGTTCTAGTATACTCACTTAGCTCAGATTCGCACCTAGAGCTTAAATTGGTTGATTTCTCGCTTGTTCAACCCGTCCTTTGATTTAATCCCTATAAACAACCATATCAATTCGAATTTTTCTAATTTCAATTTGGTTAGAATAGACCCTTGTTTAACTAATTACAATTCTTACTTGTTCGATTAGTCGTTTGATTCACCTTTAGTCGCCTTAGGTTTTTTTGTAGGGTTCCTTCACCTTCTATCTCTTTATATTGCTGTAATTTGTCCAAGTGTGAAAAAGGAGAAACCCTAGGTTAATTCACTTATATAGTCCAATCAGAAAAAAGACAAAACTACCTATCTTTTAACCTTATTTGCACAACTACCCTCGATCTTTTATTATTTATTTATTTAATAATTATGATTATTTAAATTTGTGTATAAAATATTTAGAACCATGTATTACATTCTCCCCCTCTTATTAAAACTTTCCTCCTTGAAAGTTACCTAAAATTAGGAAGAGTTATAGATGTTTTTTCTTCATTTCTTCTTCTAATTCCTATGTTGCCTCTCGTTCTATTTGATTTGTCCATTGCACTTTGACATAAGGAATATTTCTTCTTCTTAATACCCGTTCCTCCACTATTCTTATAAGTCTCTCTATAGAGGATAAGTTCGGTTGTACCTTTAATGGTTCCAAAGCTACCACTTAATCTGGTTTGGTACATATTTTCTTAACATCAATACATGAAATACATCATGTACTCCGACCAGACTTGACGGTAGGGCTAACCTATACGCAACCGTCCAAACTCTTTCTAGAATCTCAAATGGACCCACATATCTTGGATTCAACTTACCCCACAGTTCAAACTTGATTACTCCTTTAGTTGGAGATATCTTTAGTAGGACTTTATCCCTAAGTTGAAATTCTAGAGGGCGTCGTCGTTTGTCTGCATAACTTTTCCGGCAACTCTGGGCTGATTGAATCCATTGCCTTATTACTTTAACCTTGTCTACTATTTCTTATATTATCTCTGACCCTAGTATCCATCTTTCTCCAACTTCATCCTAGTGTAAGGGAGATCTGCACTTCTTGCCATACAAGGCATCATAGGTAGCCATCTATATAGTAGCTTGGTAACTGTTATTGTAAGAAATTCTACTAAAGGTAAATAATCACTCTAGTTATCCCCTTAATCCAATGTATAAGCTCGTAGTAGATCTTCCAAAATTTGAATAGTTCTCTCAAATTGCCCATCTTTCTAAGGATGAAATGCTTTACTAAACTGGAGTTTGGTTCTCAAGGCTTGATGTAGACTTTTCCAGAATCTACTCACAAATTGAGTATCCGTATTAAATGTAATAGTAGCCAGTACTCTGTGCAATCTGACAATCTTTCTAATATACATTTGAGCAAGCTTTTCTAATTTGTAGTCTACCTTAATTGGCAAGAAATGGGCGGACTCGGTTAATCTGCTTACTATCACCCAAATTGCATCATATTTCTCTTTGGTTCTTAGGAATGCTGTGACGAAATCCATAGTTACATATTCCTACTTCCATTCAAGTACAAGAAGAGGTTGTAACTCACCAGCTGATCTTTGGTGTTCAATTCTTATTTGCTGACATGTGAGACATCAGGACACATATTCTACTATCTCTCGTTTCATATTTTTCCACTAGTAAATGTTCTTGAAATTCTTGTACATCTTGGTGCTTCTTGAGTGTACTATATATCCTAAGTAATAGGCTTCCTTCATGATCTTCTTCTTTAATTCTGTATTATTTGGAACACACCATCTGTTACCATATTTGACTATTCCTTCAGTGTTTAACACAAATTTTGTGGCTTCACCATGTTCTAATTTGTTCCTTATCTTTTGGATTTTAGAATCTTCAATTTGTGCAGTTTTAATCTGATCGATAAGATTGGGTTTAATACTAAGTGTAGCCAACCTATTTCCCACTTGTGTCACTATTTCCAATTTCAACTTATCCATGTCTTCTAATATTTTCCTTTGGGATGTGATTAACAATGCAATATTTTACATGTTTTTTCCTACTTAAAGCATCTGCAACCACATTTGCTTTTCTAAGGTGATAATGAATTTCCACATCATAATCATTCATCAGTTCTAGCCATCTCCTCTACCTCATATTCAAGTCCTTCTAGGTGAACAAATACTTCAAACTTTTATGATCTGAAAATATTTTACACTTCTCCCCATAAAGATAATATCTCCATAATTTTAGTGCCAAGATTACAACAGCTAATTCTAGGTCATTGATGGGGTAATTCTTCTCATACTATTTCAGGTAGTAGGAGGCATATGTAATGGCTTTCCCATTCTACACAAACACATACCTTAAACCTTGATTTGATACATCATTGAATACTTCAAATTCTTCTCCCATTTTTGGTAAGGCCAACACTGAAGCTATCATTAATTTATTCTTCAATGTCGTGAACCTACTATCACAATCATCACTCCATACGAACTTAGCCTTTTTCTTTATTAGTTGAATCAAGGGAGTTGCTAATAGGGAGAATCCCTACATAAAGCATATGTAGTACCTAGCTAATCCAAAAAAACTCCTTACTTCTATTACAGTTATCGGTCTTGGCCAGTCTCTTATGCCTTTACCTTTTTAGGGTCTACTGATATTTCATTCTTATTTACCACATGTCCTAAGAAGGATACCTGCTCCAACCAAAATTCGCACTTACTAAATTTTGCATAAAGCTTTTCTTCCCTGAGTCTTTCCAGTATGATTTGAGATGTGCTTCATGTTCTTCCTTATTCTTATAATAGATGAGGATATCATCTATGAAAACTACTACAAACTAGTTAGCCAATCTCTAAGCACTCTGTTCATGAGGTCCATGAAGGTTGCTGGAGTGTTTGCCAAACCAAAAGGCATCACCCAAAACTCATAATGCCCATACCAAGTCCTAAAAGTAGTTTCTGTATGTCTTCCTCCTTGAATCTTAATTGATGGTACCTTGATCTCAATTCTATTTTGGAGAAGACTTGAGCTCCCTATAATTGATCAAATAGGTCATCAATCCTAAGGAGAGGGTATTTATTCTTGATTGTGACTTGGTTTAGCTCCCTATAATCTATACACAACCTCATAGTCTCATCCTTCTTCTTAACAAATAGCACGAAGCATCCTATGGTAAGACACTAGGTCTAATAAACCCACTATCTTGAAGTTCTTGAAGTTGAGTCTTCAGTTTCAGATAGTTCAATAGGGGTCATACGATGCTTTAAATATGGGTTTCATTCCTATTAAAAGATCTATACAAAACTCTATCTCTCTAGCTAGTGGTAAATTGAGCAAATTCTCAGGAAAAACATTCGCATACTCATTCACTACATATACTTTTCCCAATTGATCAACTTATCCTGTCTCTACTGATAAGGCTGAAATTTTTCCTTTATTCCACAATTTGTATATTGGAATAGTTGCAAGCCTCTGTGGATCTAACTTGAATACAATTTGTTCCTCACCAGGAAAATCAAACCTAACCACTAGATTGTGACAATCTATAGTGGCATTATACTTAAACAACCAACTCACTCCTAGAATTAGATCAAACTCTATCATTTTGAATATAAACAATTCAGTCGGCATTTTCTTACCATGTATTACAATCTCCACATCTTTACACATTCAATCTAATCTCCCTCCTACTCTTAAAGGAGTATTTACAATCATAGCATCCTCCAATACAATAGGTTTTAATCTATATACATTCATAAACACTGGTGATATACAGGAATGTATTGCACCTGTGTCGAACAATACATAGGTAGTATTTGAGTTTATGAGCAGCGTACTTGCTATAGTATCCTAATCATGGGTATCCTGGTGCTGTTGCTATTGCAATGCAAACACCCAACCAAGTGCTCTCTATCTTGGTCCCACGTTCTGATTTCTACTTAGTGGTCCTTTAGGTGCAAGTCTTATAGGTTGTTGGGCTTGTAGGGATGCAGTTGCTTAAGTGTGATGAGCACCACACTCGAATGATTTCTGTCCTCTCTGCTTACAAGTATAGCAGAAGGTTTGAGGCAGGATCCTTTCGATGCAGCTTCTACTGGTGTGTCCTATTTTACCATAAGAAAAGCATACCCCTTCTGGCCAATTATACTACCATAGATCATAAGGTCCCAAACACCTAAGACACCTCACAACCGGTCCTACATGTGGTGGTGGAGGTAGTGCTAGAGGTGTTGGCCTAGTTTGAATAAGTTTAGGCACATAAGTCATAGGTCTAGCTTAGTATACCACTAGCTTCTTTCCTTTATTTGCATAAGGTATGCTGGAAACAAGCCTTTTCCCCAAAACTGATCTTGATCTATGAGATAGTTGTTCCTCTGTTCTCTTTTTACTCTGCTTCAAGTATTTTGCTTTATCAACTACTTCTGCGTAAGTAGTCAACTAAAAAGCTCCCACTTCATGTTGCAAGGTAGGCTCTAGTCCCCTTAAAAATCTTCTAGCTCGGGAGGCATCATCTCTTCTCATCACCTCTAGCAAAAATTTGCTTAAGCAATTTAACTCCACTTCATATGCCTCCACAAAACTATTGCCTTGCTAACAGTTATAATAATCGGCTTCCATTTTGTCTCTGATGCTACTACGGAAGTACTTTTCATGGAAGAGTTCCTTAAACCTCTGCCATTGGTTAATGATGTGCCTTAAATCCAATTGCAAGAACACCAAGCCAATTGAAGAATCAACCTAACCAAACCCACAAAATGGCGTGACACCAACAATCACGTGAACCCTAAATTGTGTGAATGAAATTAATCTAATGCCAAATTATGATGAGGATCAAATGCAATTGCATAATATGTAAAGGATAACACTAAAATGAACTGAATTCCACTCAAATTGGAATTGAATCAAATCTAAAATTTGGAACCCTAATTCATATGAACAGAATAAAGTAACACAACCAATTACAACTAGATATGACTCAATAGATATAATTGGAAGCAACTTAAGAAGAATTGATATGACTCACAATACTCCTTAAGCCAACTCGCCACAATTTCAATTAAAATTGATAAGAGTGTATTTGTGTGAAGATGGAAATCCCTCACGTCAAGAAGAGGCTGATTTTCTCAAGTTCAAAAAAGCCCTTTTTAAAACCTACTTGCAAGAATTTATATTTGCTCCAATTAGGGTAAAAACAACAAAACCAAATTACAAACTAAACCAACAAATGGTGGTTCTTAAATAACAAAATACAATTACAAATAAGCCCTCAAAATGGTCGATTCTTCACTTCAATGAAACACGTGTGGATCAGTTGATGTAAGTCCATGAATGATCCCCAATTGATCCTTATTGAATTTTATTCGCCATCCTGTAAAACCCGATAAATTTACCTACTACAATGCAAAGATAAATTATTATTAAATAAATAAGACAACATGTAGATATTGGGCTCATGTATCCAACTTGGCTTCCCCATTATTGGCACCATAGGTTTGATTCCCATTAGTTAAGAGCTCTTACCAATCTAGACGTACTAATCTACCTATCTGCTAACTACTCCCTTCAGCATGTAAGCAACATATCTCACTTTCTTGTCTTCTAGGACCATGAAAGCTTCAAAGGTTCTTTTAGTCTCAATGATCCAATACTTAACCTCTATTAGATCATCAACCTTTGAGTGGAATTCCTTAGCCAATCTAATAAATTTATCTAGCCCACAAGGTTCCTCAGGCTTGACAGGTCTCACAGCCTACTGTTGTTATTTTTGTGCTAATATTCCACTAGAGCATTTACAGTCTCTAGTAACTGAGCAGCTATAACATTAGTCTACTCTAGGGTTTCTTGCTAAGGTGGTCTTTGAAGGTTCTTATCCTCTAGCGCATCTCCACCATGTCCAACATTAGATGATCCCCATATGATATTTCTTCTTAGAAGCATTTTGTGTAAATTGAGGTAGTAGAATGACCTTGAAGTTAGAATTTGTAATGGGGATTAGTGACAGTATACATCTATATATACTCAAGCTCAAACATATATATATATATATATATACCTATATGTAATTAAACAGGAATATTCAATAAAATACCATTACATAAAATATTTGGATTAACATAACATAATAGTTATCCCCTAATTTACCCACTATCTACACTTCATATGGTTCTATAGATCATTTGCTCAGTCTTCTAATGATTCTAACTTACTTTCTACTAATTGAATCCTACACCTTTTGGATCAATACTTAATTTTAGGGGTTACCAACCTAATCTCTATTTGATCATATCCTAAATTCTAAAGATCATCAAAACCTAAACTCTAATACCACTTAAGCTGTAACGCCTCAAAACCTAAGGTATCACAACCATCACATGTCACTATTATAAAGCGATACGCTAAGGCTCTAAAACAAATTTGATCATTTATATTAACAATCATACTACAATAACTTCAATAAAATAAATGACTCTTAGATGAGTCATCTCATTACTTAATAACCATAAAATCTCAAGATAACAATTATCTCCATAACTTCAATTTAACTAATAAAACCTCAAATTACAAAAACTCTTACTTTTGCATAATAATAGTGTTCTCTTCCCGTCTCATCCATGTAATGTCCCACCAGGTTCCCATTATCATCATATTCCACTTATTTATCATTTTCGCCTACAGTTAAAATAAAATATAGGAAGGGGGTGAGTCTAATCTCAATATGTGAGTATCATACCCACATGCATATGACACACCATAATATTAGCACATGTATATATGTAACATTTATCCACAACACTCACACTTCAGCTTACACACAAATCTTAAAATAAATTATACAACATAGGGGTACCCATTATCCAGTACACACAAAAAGTTTGTCCTAATGGGAACTACCTCTACAGGCCTCATCTAACCCTAAAGGAAATCACCACTGCAGGCTTCGTCTAACCTTAATCTACCTCAGATCATTTCGATATACGACTCCACTAGGAACAACACGACATACCGATCATCGAGATGTCTCCCTAGAGATCTGCCACTGCGGGCCCCTAGGCTAAGCCAAGCAGAAGCAACATGCATCAAGCAATTCATATAACACTTTAACATTTCATTATTTCACATACAATTCATTAAAGAACTATCTAGTAATTATATACAACAAACAACATAAACACATCCCTAGAAGCCTAGCCTTAAGCATGTCTATTCCTAAACTTAAGCTATGTTGATATCCATACAATAATCAATACATCCTTCTTAGTACTAAATCTAAGAATAATATAACTCTCTTAATTTTCCTTAATCTATTAGGTTATCTAAAATCTTACTAATTATCTCGATTGTGTAGAAATTGGTTTAATTTGGAGTTAAATAGATACATAATGGTATTGTCTTTCACTCAGCACGGCCATGTTGAAGGCTGTATAGCTCAATGCTGCCATTATACGACCATATCAAAAGGTCGTGTATCTCTTGGTGGATTTTGGGTTAAACACGATCAAAACACAACCGTGTAGATAGGTCGTGTATCTTTCGGTTTCAACACGGGAGCAACACGACCTTATTAGGTGGTCATATATTTCTCAGTATATCTTTTGTGTTTAACTTAGGAGTAACATGACCATGTTAGGAAGTCGTGTATCTCTCTAGGTTAACATAATCATGTTGGGAGGTCGTGTATCTTGCGGTAAGGCCCTACGAAGCCTAATTTTTCTATACTAATTCCTCTAAATCTTAATTGCTATGTTTTCTAATCTAACTAATCACCATATTACCCAAATCTAACATAAAGTTAGGTTCTAATATACTCACTTGGCTTGGATTCGTACCTAGAGCTTGAATTGGTTGATTCATCGTTTGTTCAACTCGTCATTTGATTTAATCCCTATGAACAACCATGTCAATTTGATTTTTTCTGATTTTAATGGTTAGAATAGACCCTTGTTTAACTAATTATGATTCTTACCTATTTAATTAGCTGCTTGATTCACCTTTAGTTACCTTAGGTTTTCTTGTAGGGTTCTTTTATCTTTTATCTCTCTATACTGCTATAATTTGTCCAAGTGTGAAAAAGGAGAAACCCTAAGTTAGTTCACCTATATAGTCCCGTCAGGAAAAAATAAAACTACCATGTCTTTTAACTTTATTTGCACGACTGTCCTTAATCTTATATTATTTATTTATTTATTTAATAATTATGATTATTTAAATTTATGTATAAAATATTTAGAACCATGTATTACATATTATAAATTCCTTTCACTAAATCTTTTTTTCTTTTCAATTTTAATTAAGCTTATCTTACATATCGAGTAGGTGTATATGAAAATCAACCTGTCAACTTTTTAGTAAGTTCACTAATTCATTTTTTTTTCTAAGACTAAATAAAAAGGTTTTAAAAAATCAAATACTAATCATCAATTGGATGTACAAGAACTTCCAACAATGGGACAATTCTGTGTAGGCTAAAATCGATAAATCCATACTCATGAATCTTTTGACGTCCAGATTGTCCAGATTTTGCTGCAAACCACTTCTTGATTCCTCCACCTCAATAGAGAGAATATCGGTCCGCAGCCCCGGATGTCCAGAGTCCATGGCATATAGCCTACTGATCGTGAGTGTCATTTTTTGGTCAAAATCGAGAAATCCATACCAGTGAATCTTTTGAGATTCAGATCATCTGATTTTCACTACAAATCTTCTCCGGACAACTCCCCGATTAGATATAAGAGATGAGCTGAGTTGAACCAGTAATCTGATCCGAACTAGCCGGTCAATTTATCTATAAATGTACTTATTTAACATATTCACATGTTGAACCGATAAAATACAAAAAAATGAAAATAAAATTACGACCAATTCACAAGCCTAACCATCTTAGAACCGAGGAATCCTAGGTTGATTTCAAGTCATTCTAGACCTTGGAACTAGTGGATTCGAGCCAATTCGACCCGATTCTAGTGTCTATCTCTAGTTACTCCATTCCAAAAAATCAATAAAAACAAAGAAAAGATAAAATGTTAAAAAAAAAAAGGGTTTCTCTAATGTTGTTAGTAAATTTTAAATTTAGAAGGCTAGGTGCATGATTCGTAAAGATTAATGTGCTCAGGTGATGTAGAAATATACAAATGAGTCCCTCAAACTTTATTCTACAATTAAACCGCTGGATTTTGGTTGAATATAATCAAAAGCTTATATGCTTTGACATTTGTTCAAATAAGCCCATGAACTTTTTAGTGGTAATAAATTTATTATTATATTTATTTCTTATATTTAAAAAAAATTATTTCTTTTCTTTTTCTCTTGACATAGAAAGTAGATTACAATTTCATCGAACAATTCATTCAGCCTATTGCAAACAAATAAATGGTTTCTAATTTAAAAACAAGTGTCAAACCAATGAGAAATGTGATTACTATCCATCAAGTTGTGTTCCTAGTCAATTTTATCTTCATAGCAATTATCAATAATATATTAATAATTTAATCAAAACAGAGTCTTTTGAAGTTTTTCTTCTTTTTTTATTAAGTTTGGGTTTCTTACACCTAATGTGTTTAGTATGATCAGTATGGATGGGGAGTGTAATTCTTTTTACTTGTCGATCATTCGAAAGGGTTGATAAGAAGGGATTGATGGTAAAAATTTATGCTATATATAATAATTTTTTTTACAACTAAATTGTATTTGAAATTTCCATTTTCTATATTAATTGATATCACTCTTATGTTAGTTGATATTTCTAGGGGTTTCCCTAAAACATAAGAACAAATAATTTATTCATAAGACTTCATTTACATAATAAGATCTAACTGTATGTTCTATTTTATTTAAAGGATTCAGTGGAGTAGTACATGTATACTATTGGGGATAAACTCAAAATTGAAATAAACCATTAAACTTCAACCAGAAAGCTTAGAATTTACTAACTGCGGAATGAGAAGTGGAAAGATTAGTAAGGATTCAAAAGACTAGGTTCCCTAAATTTAGTTCAATTAAACAAATAAATACAAATTGTCAATTTATCTCACACTTAACTCATCATCTTATCATAAACTAGAATTTGTAGTGCAAAGGTGAAAGGACTCCAAACAAGTTTCAAAGTGCCATTATAGACGTATAATTTGTATGATTTCATACTACACAATGATTAATAATGGAATTACGCTATTAAAGAGAAAGAAAAGGCATTACACCAATTCATAAACTAATTTTATTCAATTTCAAGTAACTTTTTCTTCAATTGATTATAGACTTTTTCTATTTATAGGCTTAATAAAACCTAATATCTTAGGAAACTAATTTTTAAGGGAAGTAATAATAAAAGATTTGATATCTTAAAAAATAAGATACTAATCTACCTAAATCCTACAAATAAAACCATATATTAGAAAGAGTAAATATGAGATGATTTTTTAAGATACCGAATGGCAAATCTATTATTTTTTATTTTCCTTAAAACTTAGTTTCTTAAGATATTAGGTTTTATGATGCCTATTAAATAAACAAAAGCTTTAATCAATTAAAGAAAAAGTTATTTGAATAAAATTATTTTATGAATTGATATAATATCTTTTCTTTCCTTTAAGGGTGTGATTCCATTACTAATTATTATATGGTATAAGAGCATATAAATCATTAATAGTATAAAGTCATCATCTAAATTTAGTGATATAAAGCTATTAGATATATATATATCCTTTTTTAGGTTATTATTTCATTTAATTAAAATTTTTTAAATATATATATATTCCTTAATGATTTTCCTAACATTCTTAATGTCATCATTGCTTAAATAAAGTTTTCACTGATTTTTGTACTTTCCATTATTTTCCATCCCTTTATAATAAATTGCTTCTACTGTCTGCCATCAATTTGGTATAGAGCAAATTATCCCTTTTACCCTACAAATGAGAAATAAAACCTAATCAAACAAGAGATAATAATAAAATCATATCTTGGTTTAAATAAAACAATTATCTCACATACTACTCTTTCTTTTTCTGCCAGCCACCCGTAGAGAGAGAGGGAGGGAGGGATTGAGAGAAGACAGATCAACTCTACATGGCACCAACCGTCCGCTCCGGCCAGCGGGTGGTGTAGCTTGGTGCTGGGTGTTGGCGGGTTTGGTAAATATGGGTTCTATTTGTAGACTACTCGAAAGGGTAAAGCCAATTGAATGTACAAACAGAAGCAATCCATGGATTGAAGAAGCATCCAAATTAGCAAACTACAGAATATTTAACACATACAGATCTACTCGAAACCCTAAAACCTCTTCAAGCAAATTACTACCAAATTAGGGATATCGTAGCCGATTGCTCTCCAGGACAGGTCCATACCCAACAAAGAACAAGGACTATGGACAAGAAGAATATGGAGCAGCTGGACAGATTTTCCAGCGCCAATGATATAATTCAGACTCAGAGAATCAGCAGCGGATGCCTATATACATGTGACAGTCATTTACAATTGAATGATGGGGAGCAAATTCCAAATCCCCTTTGTCGAATAAGAAAAAGAAGATAAGATTTTCAGTACACAAAATTTGATCACCTAAATTATCGCAGGAACATTCCGCCTGATTTCTTCCAATAAACAGGAGCCTATTCCATCCATCCCTTTTTTAATCCTCTTTTCACGCTTTTAGATATTTGCATCCTTAATTCATCCGTTTCTTCACTCAACTGTTATTTCTAGGATGGTGGTCAGTCTAGGCTTTCTGTATTTCCTAAGGAGCAAGGATGAGCACACTACACTTACTGATGACATAGCCATGCATGCTCCCGCTACCCATGGCGGCAACATAAATTTCAGCCAAGGGAAGAAAACCCCGGCTGCAACAGGGATCGCGATGACATTGTATGCCATCGCAAATACGTAGTTCAACCGAATACGTGAGAAGGTCTTTCTTGAGAGATCGATAGCTGTTATTACATCTTCCAAATTATTTCTCATTAAAACATAGTGAGCAGCTTCTATGGCAATATCAGTTCCCGCTCCAATTGCCATGCCCACATCAGCAGCAGCTAAAGCAGGAGAGTCATTGATGCCATCACCAACCATTGCAACTATACTTCCATCTCTCTGGAATGAGCGGATGACTTCAGCTTTCCCTGCTGGCATCACCTCTGCCCTCACATCATGAACCCCAACCTGCAGACAGCAAAAGTTCTATTAAATTTCTATGCAACTGTTGGGAATGAAAGATAATAAAGGCTCGAAAACAACATTCAGACATTGCTTAACTTGTAGTAACATGATGTTTTGGGGAAAATAAAAATGATCCACACCCCTAAGCGATGAGGTGATTTTAGATAAAGCAACAATCAAGGTAAGATATCACACACAAATTGAAACCAACATGTATCTGGTGAACGTAGCAAATGATATTCAGTCCAAGGCTAAAAAACTACCATGGAGATATTACAAAGATGAGACAAGAATGGAGCTTTGCGGGAAGGGTCAAATATAAGGTGCATATATATCAACAAGCTTTATTCAGGTCAAATTTCTTCTCAACTGGTCCAGCATGACAAAAGTAATAAACATAAACTGACCTCCTTGGCAACTGCCCGAGCTGTTCTCCAGTTATCTCCAGTAACCATAACTGGCCTGACGCCCATCTTTCCAAGCCCTTCTACAACCACAGCAGCTTCCCTTTTGAGCGGATCTGCAATCCCTAAGACACCAATTAAATCACCCTCACAAGCAACCAGTACTCCTGTTTTTGCACTTTCTTCGAGTTCTACAACAAAATTCTCTATTTGATCTGATATCGAAACTCCACATTCAGTCATCAGTTTCCTATTTCCAACCTGTCAATATCATATCATATTCAGCAAAGAATCCTAGCAGCTAAGAGAAATGTACAGAAGCAAAAAAGATGCATCTCCATTGAGAAAAACTTACCGACACTTTCTTCCCACCAATAAAGACCTGAACACCTTTTCCAGGAAGTGCAATAAAGTCTGACACATCATGGAGCCATCCAGAATTTCCAGGAACATCATTTAGGTTGCCGGTGCTATCATCTGAAGAAGGTTCTTCAAAAAAATGGAAATGGCGAGCATATTCCAATATGGCTCTAGCAAGTGGGTGTTCACTGCTTGCCTGATCAAGAAAAGAAAAACAAAACGAGAAAACACCATTTACCGATCCAGAAAAGGTGTCCCTTCCAGGTAACAGATTGAAAAACAACTGGTACAGAAAACAACTGCCTAAAGGAGTAGTTACCTCTGCAGAAGCAACCAGCTTAAGGAACTCTCCACGGTCCATGCCATTGAAAACTTTTGCAATTGTAACAGTAGCTTTTCCCTGAGTAAGGGTGCCAGTTTTATCAAATATCACATACTTAATCTTCTGAGCTCTCTCCAGAGCATCTCCCCCTTTTATCAAGACACCATTATTAGCACCAACCCCTGTTGCAACCATGACAGCAGTTGGTGTAGCTAATCCAAGTGCACAGGGACAAGCAATGACAACAACTGATATCGAAAACATGAGGGCGAACACAAAATAATTGCCATTTTCAGGTAGCCACTCTTCTGGGTAAGCTCTTAAAGCTCCTGCAATATACCTACAGAGAAGAAGGTTGGTATTATAATAAGTTCTCAGCAAGGGGCACATTAACCCCAAAAATAATAAAAATAAAATAAAAGCAAGAAATATATTCTTGATACTTACCAACCCAACAATGTAAACAGTGCCAAAGTCACAACAGTAGGAACAAAAATGCTTGCGATCTACAACGTGAAAAAACAACTATGGTTAGAATGCAAAGTTCCTTCAGTGGAGAGAAACAGAACAGTGTAATGATATTCCAATCAAACTCAATTCTCAGAAAACAACACTACCTAGCTGCATATCCTATCTGGAAATGAAATAATATATAAATTCACATATTTGATGGAACATCAGTCAAGCAGTAGGATATCAAAGTATATGATCAAACAAACTGTAACCTTATAATTAGCGAAAAATGGAAGTCAAACATCAATAGATACTGAAGTTGGTAGGTATGGAATATTTGCCTACCAATTAATTCTCTACCCAAATGTTATCAACCTAAGATTTCACTGGCAGTATCAGGATCTGCCTGCTATATAGAAACCCCACAAGGATAAAAAGAAGGTGGTCACTTCCCAAATCTCAAGGAAAAGGAGGAATGAAAACTTCACTTGTAATTTGTTCTAGGAGACTTACAAAATCCGCGAACTTCTGGATGGGCGCTTTAGACATCTGGGCAGTCTCAACCAAACTAATTATCTGGCTCAACACCGCATCTGACCCAACTTTTGTAGCCTTTATGTGCAAAACACCATGTAAGTTTATTGTACCACCAATCACAGATGAGTTGACCTCCTTGAGAACAGGAACAGATTCACCAGTCACCATACTTTCATTAACATAACTTGATCCCCACACTACCACACCATCAGCAGGAACCTTTGTCCCTGGAAGAACTTTCAAAGTGTCACCAGGCTGAATTAGTAAAGCATCAATTTCCCTCTCTCCAGATTCCCCTGAAAATTTTTAACATAAAACACCTCTATGTAAAACAACTTGGTGAAGCTGAGAATATAAAACATGACGAAAGCAATTTCCGAATATATGTGTTTAGAAGGAAATTAGAACCTTTATCTCTGACAAGCAGCAAAGCTGTTGCAGGGGCAAGCTCCACCAGCTTTTTTATGGCATCTGAAGTTTTACCTTTCGCTAGAGACTCCAAGTATTTTCCCAACAACACGAATGTTATAAGCATAGAACTTGTTTCAAAGTATGTGGGAGACCAAAACCCTGTAATCGCACCATATAATAGCGCACAAACAGAATAAAAGTAAGATGCCGAAGTTCCCAATGCCACTAAGACATCCATGTTAGTTGAACCATTACGCAGAGCTCTGGCTGCGGCAACATAGAATCGTTTGCCAATAACAAACTGAACCATACTAACTAGTGCCCACCTCAACCAATCCCCCATCAGGAAGGGCCCACAACGCCAAAGAAGTAGAGACCAGATCATTGGTATTTGAGGACACACTACTCGAATCAAAAAGACAGGAATCTACAGCAACATGAGAAAGCAGCAGCTGTCAGAATGATAGAATCTAGCCAGCAGCTAATAATTAAAACAAGGAAACTTGCTGTAATATTCTTCTTTTTGGATTAAATATCAGCAATTCATTACTAATAAGAAGATTACAAGAGTATAAACAGAGATAACTATACAAAAAGAATAGGACTCACCAAAGACCTAAAATCTCGAGCATAACACCGAAAAGAAAAGAAAAGGGTGCTAAGATTGAGATCCTTGACACTAAAAGTCTAAAACACCATAGAGTCTATCCTACACAAAGCACATCAAGTCTGAGTAGCACGAAACATCAGTTTGATCAAACTTAGACACTACACCATACAAGTCTGAGTATCACAAAACATCAGTTTCAGCAAAGCATATGCATCTCTTTTATACATTTACTTAAAGAGGAAAAAGAGAGAGAGAGAGAGAGATGCTAGAATTTTATCTGACATTACATCCATTAAAAAAAAAAATAAAGAGAGAGATGCTAGAATTTCTAATACTCAGAAGACTAGTTCAATCGAACTATACTGCCTAGTGTCAGCAAGAAGGAAATAACAACATCAAGTAGAATAAACAGGTAAATGCTGTTAAATGCCAATGGCATTAGCCTAGCAGAAGTAATACTCACACTTAAGAACAAACTGGCGGTGAAAAGTCGAAACATTTTAGCTGAATCTTCAACATCTTTAGAAGTCATTCTCGTGTAGGGATTCATTACATGTAATTTAAACCTCCCCAAACTTCCATTGTCAATTCCATCAACCAAGAAGCGGGAGGATACCACTTCAGGATCAAAGAGAATCTCAAGTTCCCCTGTCGTTCTCTCAAAATGGAACTGTCTCACACCTTTCAAGCTGCTAACTACGCTTTTTAAAACATGTACATCCATCTCACCAAGAACTCCAGCTACCCCTAGCACTATCTTATCCTGCTCACTGCTTTGAACAAGTGAACCTTCAAAACCCGCATCTTCTATGGCATTGACAATATCATCCTTACTGATTACAATAGGATCATATTCCACCTCACCCAAGGATGTAGCCAAGGCAACGACTGCCCTCTTAACCCCAGGAAGATCTCGCAAAATACTCTCAACGGAGTTGACACAGGCCGCACAAGTCATTCCACCAATCGTGAAGTGACCCAAGCGGGTCCCTTGCTGCTTCGTCTTGGAATTATTCGGTTCATGCAGAATCTCAGCCTCAAAACCTGCATCTTCAATTGCGTTCTTAATGTCTTCTTCCTGAATATAACAAGATTGGAGTCATAAACACTAATTACACTACACTCTACATCTCAAATGCAAGGATACAGCTTTGGAATGATAACAGGGCTTGAACAAATAATTTCCTATTCCGACCGACCATTAACTCGATTGACTCATAATGAACATGACAGCTCATAATGAATAACAAAAGCTTCCAATTATCCTGAACAAATTAATAAGAACAGTGTTCAAGAAAATCCAAACAATATGGAAAGAATTAAACAAACTCTATAGTAATCTAGCAAGTAAATAAACATGAAAATAAAACCTTTCTTCTGATTCAAAAACAAAACAATCTAATAAGCAATAGACCAAGCATTACTTACAGTAAATAAATAATTATTCAAGGAAATTTATTAACATATCGGATAATCTAAATTGCTTCACTTAATGAGATCTGAATAAGGCAAGTCTACTCCCGCATGAATTTAAAAAAAATTCCATAGCGGTTCCACTAAGTACCCGGGCCACTCGATAAGAACTGAACAAGGCAAGTTTATCAATAATCACATTTTATAGTTTTGAGAACTTTTATGGACTTGCATTTATTCAGTTCTAATGAAGTGATCAGGGCACCCATTTATCGAAACCATTTATATAAAACCCGAAAACAAAAGTCCAAAGGTCAGTTCTGATAGAGCAACTCGAGCACTCCATATCAAAACCGAAACGAAATAAAGAAAGGGCATGGTAGCAAAGCAGTGGCGGGGGAGGGGTCGTAAACCTTGACCAATTTAGGATCAAAAAGGACGTCGGCTTTGTTCTGCAAGAGAGCAACGGAAGCACTAACGACGCCATCAACGGACTTAAGAGCAGCTTCGACAGAATTAGAGCAAGCAGCACATGTCATCCCAGTCACTCTCACTTGAATTCTCACCAATCCCTCCGTAAAATTACCGATTACATCTCTCTCCGGCTTGTCTTCGTAAGAATCCAGAAGCCTAACATCTTCTAGATCCTCCTCCTCCCCGTTCCTCTTCATAGTTAACTGCACGTCGCCGTTAATCCGCGCCATTAACGGGATGGATTATACTCTCCAATAATAGAAATGAAAAAAAAAAACGAAAGAAAGAACCAGCTTTAACTTTTACTCTCGATTAAGGAGATGGTGATGAAGAAGAAGGAGGAAGGGTTTTTGGGTTTAATCTTATTGTTTAGTCGGCATAGAGGAAAAATAAACAGGGGAAGGCTTTTCCCGAGGGAAGAGAGAGAGAGAGAGATGGAGAACACACCAATTTTGTTTGGGAAATGCTAATGCATGGCCTATTAAACAAACAGAGGAAAGAGAAGAAGGACGCGGTTGAGGTAAAAGGACAATGTGGGCTATATGAATTTCCGGAAATACCCTTGCGAATGTTTTGTGTTTTGTCCGTTTTGTCCTTCCTCCTTTGTACTGCCTGTATCTCTTGGGATTGTACTGCAAGAACAAACTCCAAAGGAAAGGAAGATTTGGGTTGGTGAAGCCGAAGTCCATAACTAACGTCAACCAATTTTTCAACATCAAATTCTTTCGTAATCGTAATTTTAAATCTTAGGTGTTATTTGCTATTTGCAAGCCCCTTTCGGTGTTTTCTTCTCTCTCTCTCTCTCTAAAGCTTATAGATATACCGTTAAATTATTGATATGATATAAATATTTATATATACTTCAAATCATCGTTAAAACTTTAAAATCGAAAATATATATAACCATTTTGATAAGTTTTTTGTTTTTGGATTTCGCATCAATTTAGAGGTTATTTTCATATTTTAAAACATTATAGAAATATAAAATTATGATTTAAGTTTTTAGTGGTTTTATTTATAATAAAAAAATGAATATTTTAGGGAATGTATTCTTTTGGAGAAAGGAAGGCATTCTTTTAATTTTTATTTTTTTTTAAGGAGTGCTCCAAAGGAAAATGTGAAGTACTGTTACATGGTGTTTGTAAGGAGAACAAATAGATCACAAGTGGAGTTGAGACACGGATTTTTAGTTTTATGAGTCGTGTCAAACTATCAATCGATGTTTGAAGGGGGATGTATTAAAAACTATAAATGGCTTCTTTTTAATTGTTTGAATAATAAACTAATAAATATATGGTTAAAACTCTAATAATAACTATTATTCGATTATACATGAAGACCATTGAATAATCTAAAAAGGACTGATATTTATATATCCTATTTTAATATTGGCTCATTTATTTACAAATTATTATTTTTTATATTGCTAGGCATGCAACTATTAATTATAAATGTTAAAAAAAAAACCAAAACCATTTTCCTAATAAAGTTCTCGCTCTAAAAAAATTTAAACTCTAATTGAAAATTATATCTTTAAATTTTACACTCTTATCTTTCTTTTAAAAATTAATCTCATCCTCTGTCAAAAAAAGCCTGGTTGCTATTGGATATGCAGACAATGACTAACGAATAGATCAGCAACTCCCACCAGGTGTGATAATGCTTTTACTTTACATTTTTATAGGAAATAAAAAACAAAAACAAAAAAGAAATTGGAGTAGATAATTGATTTGGTCACTGTCTCTGACCTAACTGATTGGATTATTCTATAAGAAAGTAACGTTGTTGCTTTGAGATGCATCAATTCCACCGATATATAATATCATTAAACTAGTCATCGAATATTAACTTCTAAATTTTTTAAACATAACTTTCATTATTCGTAAATTTTAAAAACATATAAATAATTACCAACTAAAGCACTAAAATCATCACTATTTATACTTATTTTAACAAGAATTATAGAACTTTAGTAAAAATTCCAAGACTATTTTTATATTTTTAAAAGTTTTAGAAAAATGAACTTATATATTAAAGTAAACTATTCATATTTGAATAATTATTTAAGTGATATATTTATAATTATATATTTTGAATAATTGCAAATAGTTCTTCCGAACTATCGATTAACTATGAATAGATTATTTAAACTTTTAAAATATCATTAGTAATTATAAAACTGTTAATATACTTCAGAATCATCACTAAAAAAAATTGAGTTTGAAGCTTTAGTAACAGTTTAAAGTACATATATGCGTATTTTCAAAACCTCTTCGAAGATATGGTCAGAGTTTATAAGTTTTAATAATCTGTTTGCACTCATAGTGGAGATGATGTTTCCTCATTCACACAATACATGCTGTATATGTACCAGTAACCATTGTACATTTAATCAAAGGGCTCTATAAGGAAACTAGAAAATAACATAGGGAAGATAGGAAAAATATTGTACTTTTATCCCATCTATTATTTTTAATGAGACTCGTTTAATTTTTAATTTTATTATTTAATTATGTATATAAAATCTTAATTATTGATCACTATTAAATCTGTATTATTAATATATAAATTAATAATAAAATTAAACTCCGGACCAATCTTGCTAAAAACATAGACAGGATCATAAAAATTTCCCCATAATTAGTGTACTTAAATGGATTGTTTTTCACATTTGTCGACATGCTCCATTAGGCTGTGCTTTATAATAAGCTTTTAATGTCTTACGCTTGCAAGTTACAACAACTCTATTATAGGCTGGAATCTTCATGTATTTTTAGCTATGTCTCTCTGGTCTGTCCCTAATATAATTACGTAGAAAAACACGTGAAAAACTTTAAAATAGGCTCCCCCCCAAAAAAAAAAAAAAAAATTCAAGTTGTAGGACCATCCATGAATAAAATGTTGAAAGTTTGGTAGGTGATGAAAGTTGAAAAAGGTTTGGGTTTGTTTGCTCCTTTTTTAATTATGTGCTAATTATGATTATACCCATAAAACATATGTTTAATCCAATATCGATAAACTTTTAAACTTTTTAAACTATTATTCATATTTTTAGTAATGATTTGCAGATAAAATGATGTTTTGGGAGCATATATATATATTTTAAATTATTAAAAAAGTTAAAATGAATTTATTCTACCCTATGGATAATCTTTTGGATGAATTTATTCCACATTGTTTTACGTTAGATTTACGAATCAAAAACAGATATGAAGAGTTTTCTTCACCCACACTCTCTCTCTGTCTCACAACACGAAACCTGGATTATTTAAGCCATTAAGCCAAGCTGCCCAACAGCTAGGAGGTATGGTATGTCCTTAACATTATTGTTTTTTAAAAAAAAAGAAAAAAGAAAAAAGAAAAAATTGATTTTAAAAAAGAATAAATAAAAGAATGGATGGTTTAGGCACGTGATACGTAACAGGGAACAATGTGAAGCAAGTGGTTATTTCTTGCAATGTCCGTACCGAACAACGTGCCGTCTAGTTCTTTATATCAATCATGGACATTATGGCTATTGTTTTATCAATATATAATATACATTTAACAATCTCAGTACAAGGTAGATCTATTTTTAATCATATTCTTTTTTTTTAAAGTATAATATATAAAAATTATAACATCAATAGGAAACCATAATTTCATATATTATAATATTTATAGAAGATGTCATTAAAAATAAGTGTATTGATTTATCATTTATTTTTTTTATGGGGAAATTAAAAAATACCATTTATTTTTGGGAAATGAGACGAGAGAATCGCGGTCCAGGCAACTTGATCGTGCACGTGCAAGATGATGAACCCCTCGCTAATTGCATGGCATAAATTGATTTTTTTGGCGTTAGAAGAGTGGATACAACCAACAAAAAAAAAAATTATTAATACTGGTATGTTATGTATTATTTAATAAATAGTATATAATTATTAAATATTTTTTAATATTATTAGTTAAATAGGTATTTTTTTAAAAAAATATTATTTATATTTTTATGTATTAAATTTTATTAATAATTATGTATTATTAATTAATTCACATGATGTGTTAATACATATAGTACTCGTAAAACAAATAAATTCAAAACAGAAAAAAAAAAAGAACAAGTATGAACTACGGTTGGGAGCCTCGGAATATATGGTGACGTCGTTGATTTCGTTAGCGAATTCTTTTCTTTTTTTTAATTGATTTTCCTATATTTAGCTTTTTATTCTTGATCTTTGGGTAATTTTTTTAATCAAAAGATATTAGCAATAGCTTTAATAATGTCTATATTTATGATTTATTTTACATTCTTTCTTAAAAAATGAAAGAAAATCGAAGTTAAACTCCAAACAATCACAAAAATGTATTTGATATTCTGGAGTTTTAAATGATTCCCAATAAACATTAACATACAGTAATTTTTTTTTCCTCAGAATATTAACACAAAATTAAAAAATACAAATCACTTATTTATCAAAAAAGAAAATATAGGTAACTTTTTTTATAAATAACAAAAAAATACATATTATTGTTTTTATAATTTACCATTAATCAAACATTTGTATTTTCAACATGCATATCATGGGTATACAATCCCTATATATATATATATTTATTTTTTCAATTTTAAACACGACATATTCAAACATATTGCTTTTCATTCCCCATTTCCTCTCTCTCCATTTATTTTGCAGGGATAGTACAAAAGTACAATGAACACAGTAGGTCATGTACTAAATTAAAGTAAACGGTGTATGTGGAATTAAGAGATCTATCGATGAATATTAATAGATAAATAAAGGGGTTGTTTAGTTTGGGTAGGCCAAATAAATGGGTTGTTGAACTTATCTTCACCTTATTTTTCTTCCTTCCAGCAACCCCCTCCCCCATGTTTTACGTTTTGTTGGAGTCAAGACGGCTGCCGTCGTCAGTAGGCAAGGCTTGACCATGAGCGGTGACGAACCGACGACGTCGTCCCAGGGCTGCTCTTTTCTCTTTTCTTCTTCTTCTTCCTCGCATATTTGGAAGCTTCCCCCATCTACCCCGTTCCCTGGTTTGCTAGACCCTTTTCCAAGCTGTTAATGTCTAACAAATTGGTTCGGAACACATTAATTTTAATTTTTTATTTGTCAAAGTATTATTACGCTTTGTTGATTATAGAAATCAAACCATGAAGGAGGAGCAAAAGCTATTTCAAGTTGGGCAATTAAAAAAAAAAAAAAGAATATCTTAACGTATCTACGACGTTTTGAAACTATTTTGATTAAGTATTTCCTCCGATTTTACTGGAAAGTTCATTAAGAGTTGACACTTGTTGACTTCTAACAAGTCAACAATAATCGATGTAATAAAATAATATATTTAAATATATTAGTTTAATTGATGTAATAAGATTACCAGGACTTTATAATTTAATGGTATAAAAGTTAATATCATTATTACTATTACCGCAACAAGTCAAGAACGACAACAATTGCTATCGATAACTTCTTTATTTTTTGCCAAGGCAATTATATCTTAGTGGTATAGATACTAATCTTTTACGTGGGATGTACCATATTCGAATTTTCCTCTCCTATTGTAATTGTTGGGGAAAAAAAGTATAAAAATTAGTTAATCCTTCAAGGTCTAGATAACTTAATTTTTTTTTTCTTTATGAGATTTTACCCACATCTCTACGTGCCCGCAAAAATTAGTGAGGTAATCTCTTATATTTGTGTTATAATCAATCGCTCTACAATTTTGATTGAACATTGACACTTATCAATATCTTGGGAGATTGTGGTGTACTTAAGTCAAATTGGTTTACATTTAAATCAATCCTAGTTCATTTCATAAATTGGTGCGCCATAGCCAATTTACAATTTATTTATATCCCTTTATTTTATTCGTTCATATAAACACATATTCCTAAAAATATTACCCTTTATTTGAAAAAAAAAATCCTAAAACTTGAATTACCTATTCATAATCATCTCTTGATTTTGATTCAAATTGAACCATGGATTTGGATGTATCATGTGGTATCAAAGTTATGGAGCGACATACTATCCATTGAAGGAAATCCATAATAATGTCATTCATAATTTTGTCATATTTCAAATTGGGGTTATGGTGTGTTTTGAAAATAATTGTGGCTGTTGTTCGAGACAAAAGTTATGTTAATCTATAAGTAGCATAAAATTTTAGAGGTGTCATTATTTTGTAAGTTAGACCTGCAATTTCTTGTGTGTTGTGATTATTATTGGTTGGTTAATTGTGGTAGACTATGTGTGGAATTGATTGTTATATGATGTAATTATGGTTTAGGCCATCACCCAAGAGGTCGAGATTAAGGAATAAAAACACAAGAGCTTGCAAATACTTCCAGGTCAACCTAA
The DNA here is from genome assembly GCA_037954665.1 of Laguncularia racemosa. Classification (NCBI taxonomy): domain Eukaryota; kingdom Viridiplantae; phylum Streptophyta; class Magnoliopsida; order Myrtales; family Combretaceae; genus Laguncularia; species Laguncularia racemosa. The sequence continues at coordinate 1,887,875 of JBBMOL010000131.1, forward strand.
ACACAAGGTAGCTCAACCTAAAGCTAAGGTTAGGTCCTCGGTCAATCGACGTGGCCTGATGGTCAGCAAGTTGTCATGTTTCTTTGTTATTAACTAGCTTTTGATTTTCTTATGTAAGTAATATTTTGGTATCTTCTTATTTTGGCTTACTTTTCTAGTTGTTTGATCATTTTATTTTACCGATAAATAGATTGGGTATGTAATAATAATATAAACTTGATACTTTTTTTCCTAACAACATTAATGAATCATCTTATTCTTATCGATACAAAATTGGTGAATCAATCATCCTATAGCCATGGCAAACATTCATACTAATGAGCCTCTTGGGAGATTGTGACGTACATCGATGCCTCATATGGGATTGCAATGATTACATAAATCATGAGTCAAAAGTTACCTATGCTTACGATACATCGTGATTCATCTAAGGCTACCGATTTCCAATAAATATAAATATAAATACAAACTTTTGATATTGAGTAAGAACATGATTATACTAATAAAGTTTGAAATCGACTATAAAAAATATAATTATGATATAAATAAATATGATTATAATATAAATTTATTATTTATAATTTTTATTTAATTTTACATATACCATGATACTGTTATGAATTTAAGTTGAATTGAAGTTTCTTAAAGGAAAATAACTTTCCGGATATAAAGATAACAATGATTTATGAGATATCTGCTACTATGAGAATGATATTATACCCATTAAAATATTAATTGAAACTCAATATGAAGTAAACAAATACTAGAGCACGATGACTAGGATCAATTTGTCTTATCAATTCACCATTGCTTATCCTCAAAGTCAGCATAGCACACCTCGACATTATGCAAGTCAACTTTGATTTTTGATGTTGTCGTGTGGGAATTTGATTTTGTTTCTTAAGGGTAAATCAATCTTAGTGTCCGCTTAAGAGATTTTCGAGAGAATGATAACTTATTTTATCCTACTAATTGAAGAAAACCTAAACCTAACCATGCTAGTGTTGGGGCTTATGAGGAGGAAAGCACTCTTTTATCCTGTTCGTGTAAGGATTAAATCTAAACCTAATCCGCTCAAGCAACGTAGGTTGAGTACCTCAGCCAATTAAATAAATTAAAGTTCATAAGTCATGTTAACGTGTTGTGTCTCATATTCGTGTATGAACAGGTTCTTATTTGAAGAACTTTAATCTGTAACATAATTCGTTTATTAATTATAATAAAAATTTAAACCTGTAATCTAAATCATTTAATAAGTATGTCTTATATCCGAATTAGATTTGCTTATCGATTAAAAAAAAAAGTTATAAAGAAGACTATAAAATACTTATATATACAAAGTAAAAATGATGATATAAAAAAAAAATTCTACAAATATTAATGACATAAGATCATGAATGTTAACATAAAATTATAATTCAAATAACAATTTTAGTAAAATCTCATAAAAGATAACAAATTTAAATACTCACAAGTTTTATAATACCATTGAATTAACTTGAACCATAACTCAAATGAACGTATGTTACTACTAGTAGTGATTTTCAAATTCATTATATTTTCTATTAGATTTTCAAAGAAGACAGTTAAAATCTATACATTAGAAAAGAATGATATCAATAAAAATATATAATATTGAAAATTTTATAAAAATAATTTGGTTTATTACCCTCATATGTATAGAGCTAATTTTTTTGCCTATATAATTTATTATTATTTCTCAATTATTCTTCATAATTTAGGACATGTCTATAGACTATATATAACTTTCCAATTTCATCTAAATGAAGAAAAGTTACTCTTATTTTGACTTTATATCATTATAGACAAACAACTTGACATTCACAATGCGTTTTTATGCTAATTATTAGTTTAAACAAATAAATGGTAATATGATTATTGCCTATCTATGATTATTGTCTGTCGGCTTCTTTAACACCCCAATCAAAGTCAACTTATATTAGGTAACATATCAATTTTCCTCTAAAGTATAAATGAGGAAATAGAAAGCCATGACTTAGGTTGCCCCATTTACTTGTTTTTCTCGTCACAAGTGCATATCCTTAACTAAAGTTTACAAAATGTCTATTAAGGGATTTTTACTGCAAATATCTTGGAGTGCTTTATACTTGTGGCTATATATTTTAAAATATTATTTAAAGTCTAGCAATTTTTTCCTTATTATCATCATGTGGTTTTTTGATATTGAAGGTTCTTCACTACGGCTTAACCTATTACTAGCATCTAAGGATGGGTGTGATACCCTTTTTTTTTAATCGAACTTAATCATACAATTTTTTTTTTAATTTTTTCGAACCTAAAAAAAATGGTTTTGTTTGGCTTGATTCAAACCATTTTCACACATATTATTAATTTTTATATGTATACAAATTAATAAGTTATAAAAAATTATACTTAACATATAAAAGATTTGATTATCATTTTTCTTATATCATTCACCATATTTAATATACATTTAATATATTTAAGAATTTTTTGTTATTTATTTGAAAGTAATTATAGTTTCTATATCAATTAATAAGTAAAAATAAAAAATAAAAAAAATAAGGAACTTAGTGAAAACCAAATAAAGGGAGAAATTAAATAAGTAATATGAAATCTTATTTTTTTAGTTATATATTTTTTAGATTTTTACCGTCATTTCCTTTTTTTCTTTACTATTCATGACTCAATTTGGTTTAAAGCGGTTCAATTGGTTCATAATTTTTTCGAACCTAATTTATTGTTCGGTTCGATTTGATCTAATTCAGTTCATGGTTCAATCAGTTTTTTAACCCACCCCTACTAGTAACTTTAAAAGACAATAAAAGGCATTATCTCTTCAAGTATTGTTCCTTTACCATAATTTTAATTCATTATATAACCTAATTTAATCGTAATTTATTTATCTTCTCATTTTTGAAAAGTTTTCCAATGAAAAACATGAAAACAATTTTTTGATATGTCAAATTTTTCATTTTTATCATTTTCTCTATATAGATGCTTTATTAAGTAAAGAATACAAAGAAAAAATTGGATTTGCTTAGGACATTCGCAACATGATTAGCATTGTTACTAAAAATCATGTAAGACAAATGAAAACAATGTGATATTATGTTTTAAGCAATTAAATGAAAAACGTCTATCATTTATTCTTTAGTTCAAGCAATTATAAAAAACTGTTAAGATTTTTATTAATATGAAATTCCACCAATCGAATCACAAAACCCTCATTACATGAATTATATCCAATCAAACCTAGTGCTTAATAAACATTTTAAAACAACATAAATACTGATAATGTGTTTAAACCCTAATAGATCTAAGGTATCGTTTAGTTGTCAAGATTTCATGGTACTAGACTGGACAAAATTTTGTGTCATTCATTTGATTTGCATATTTAGTTTAATTATTAGACAAAAAAGGTCCTAAAGTACAGGGCAAAAAGCTTAAATTTTATACTATATAAAATAAGATACAAAAATTAATTTCACAACAAAAACAAATATATTTTGAAATCTCAAAAATGTCCTCAATCATCCAGTACTCCACTAACCACAGTCATCATCCCTTTTGCTAACCGGTCATCATCCTTTTTGCTTCTCTCTTCATTTGCACACTCCATAGACATCAACTCCAATCTAAGTAGCTACACTCCAAGTGTCTTCTCCTCTCTCTCTCTCTCTCTCTCTTGCGCTTACTCTTTGTTTATACATATCTCAATCTCCATATGTTTGTTAAAGTTCTTGTGTTCTAATTTTTTATTGCGAGTATTGTAATATGCTCTTTGTTTGATTTTTCCATGATATGTGTGATAGAAATAATGGGTTGGTCTTTGTTAGTGTGATTATGAAGATAGATTTCAAATGAACGTTGTAAGTCCTACTAGCTAGGCAAATTGTCACGAAGGGTTTTGTTACCAAAATATTGCAATAGAGACATCTCGATGAGTAGCATAGTAACCAGATTAAGGTTTGGATTGAATAAAAGCTAGTTTTTTCATTGACATGAAAATGAGGGTGGGAACATATGACCCACTAGTATGGCCCCTTACTTTTTATAGGTTTGAATACCACTTGCTTGATAAAATTGTCTAAAGAAGTTTGCCATCACCATCTAGATGTTTGTTCGTTCCTTCATTTGCTTCATTTTTCAATGCTATATTAGCTATTGTTTTGATAAATAGACAAGTTTGTAATTTTGTTAGAAGAGAAATTACTTTTCTTAGGTTTTCTGGATGTTAGAAGATGCAAGCATTTCATCATTTATTTGCTAAGGGGAGAAAAAAAAAAAAAAAAGAAGATTTCTTAATATGATGTGAGAGAAATACCCACATTAGAATGTACATTGTTAGTGAGACAAAGACCGAGATGGACTTGTGGGACAAAAGGATCATTTACATTAACCACTTATAGCAAATGCTTAGCACTCACCCTCTTATAGACTTCATTCTTTCATTACAAAGGATTGGTTGCAATGCTTTAATAGTAGGCCTTGAATATATGTCTAGTTGTACCCATCTAATTTGTCAAATGCTTTGAAAAATATGTTAATTTGTTTTTCTTGGAACTTTTTTGGCTAAATGTATGTTTTATAATAGCTGGATGCAAAGGTGGAGGTAAGAATTTCATTTAGATGAGGAACCTTTTCTTCTTGATATGAGAAAAACTATGTTGAGCTCCTCTTTGCTTGTGGATTAAGAATGATAAGCTTTTATCCCACCCACATTATATCATGTGTTATTCTTCTCTCTTTTTTCTTTATTTTCGTTGGTCATGTGATTTGTTTTAGCCAGCAATTTCTACTATACTCACAGTGAATCCATCTTTGACTATATTACTTTCTATTTTGCTTTTTTCACAATGCTATTGAACTATTCATGGGAAGGCTTAGAAATAGGATCTTGTCTAGTCCTCTGACTAAAAGAAAATTAGCTTATCTAAAAGCGGGGGATGTTGTAGGCTATGGCACAGGGGTGGTAAAAAAAATGGTGTCCGTGAACACTTTGACTAGAAACATTACACACTAGTTGAAGTGTAAAGCAAAAAACTTTTAAAAAATTCCCTTTAACTTTAAGTGTATATACAAAGTAGAAGACTCTAGTACGCTATATTGGACAAGTGACCATGGTACCAAGGTTGTCGTGAATGTTGATAGCTTTGGGGCAGTTGGAAATGGAGTATCTAATGACGCTAAGGTATGTTTATATTTGCTTTCTTGTTTTTTACAATACTTGATACAACGTTTGGTGGAGTCTTCTAAGGTTATATACAATACTAGTGGCTAGACTCTATGCATCACATGGATGTTAGGATTGCCAATATAGATATCTTCTTTGGACTATGCTTTGAGAAATGAAATCTGGACATCTTAAGTTTTTTGCAGTACTATGTAGAATATTGCCATTAATGAAGAATGAAGCAAGTATGTAGAAAATTTTTATGTGGTTAACTTTTGGTAGCTAGAAGGCTAAAGCCATATTTTGAAACATCTTTGTTAATCAATTTATTAGGTTCTATAAATTTCTATCTTTTTTGAAACTACTGATTACAACTTTCTATGAGCTTGAGATATGCTTATCATTTTGAATCTATACAGAAGCAATGCTAGATGATTTTTCATAATCGCAACTTTCATTCTCTACTATGTCATAGTTAATATTAGTCATCTTACACCATCATAATCATGTATTTTTGTTAGATTCTAGTGATGTTGGAATGTGACTACACAAAACTCAGTTTAGCTAATTTGCCTTTTAGTTTATCCCATAAACATACTAAGATAGGGAAGAGAAAGAAAATTCTTGAGAAAGAGAAAGAAGGGGGATGGGGTTTAGAGTAGGAATGTCAAAATAGATTTGAAAACTAGGTTATTTGTCTCCTCCAAAATTTTGTGTGATGCTTATCAAACCTGTTCGAACCCTCCACTTCATAAGAAAATCTTTCAAGTTATTGTGAATGTTGATAGCTTTGGAGCGATTGGAAATGGAGTATCTTATGACACTGAGGTGTATTTATATTTGCTTTCTTGTTTTTTGAAATACTTGATATAGTATTTGGTGAAGTCTTCTAAGGTTATATATAATACAACATTTATATTTGTTGGGGATGTTGGGACTATCAATATAGATATCTTCTTTGGAGTATGCTTTGAGAAATGTAGCCTAGACATCTTAAGTTTTTCACAGTATTATACCAAAAGTTTTTTTTTTTCCAAGGTAAGTACGTTCAGAAATACACATATGTATAGAAAGGAATAATTTCTTTATAAAGTTTTCTTGAAATTCAAAGTTGAGGAAGGAAGTAAGCATACAAGTTTGTACAATTTTTTTTTTAAAAAAAAAGGTATATGCAAATGTCTAGAATCTTGATGATTCACTTTGTTAGTCCTTTTATACATAAAAGCTTGTTCGAACTTACCCAAAAAAAAAAAAAAGTCTTCTAGAGACTAATATTAGTACCATGGTTATTGTGGTAGCTTCCCTAGAGAAACCTCCTTTAAAAGATCAAATTGAGCACCCATAGATGAACTACCCTATGATCTCTTTCTTCCATATATATGTTCTCTTCACCTGATGATTACAACAACCTAAGAATGAACAAGTAATAATAATTATTTTTATTCATTTATTATTGCTTACTTTTTGAGTTGCTTTGTCTTCATATAAAAGGACTGTTGCCATAGTTTCACACATCTTTGTGAACTCCTTAAGCTATGGAGGGATTGCATCCTAATGGAAGAGCAACGGTTGAAGAGCAAGTTGCTATTTTTCTTAACTTCCTTACGCATCATATAAAGAATAAGAGTATTCAAATGAGATTTTATAGATCGGGTGAGACTATTAGTAGAAATTACCATCAAGTGTTAGCTACTATCTTAAGGTTAGAAGATATGTTACTTGCAAAACCCAATTCAATACCACAAGATTGCAATGATGAAAAGTGGGAATGGTTTAAGGTATTTGTTTAATTTTTTCTCTTAAATATGTTCACAATGGACATGGTTACTTATAATACATTATCGATTTTTTGTTTGTTTGTTTGGGAACATATTAAGGTTGTCTAGGAGCATTAAATGGTACCTACATTGTAGTGACAACACTAATTATAGATAGACCTAGTTATCAAACAAGGAAAGAGCATCACACAACAAATGTTGTGGGAGTATGTGATCATTACTTGAAATTTATCTATGTATTAGTAGGATAGGAAGAGTTTACATCAAATTCTAGAGTGTTATGTGATGTAGTTATTTGATCTAATGGTTTGAGAGTTCCACCTAATATGCAATTAAAAAAAAATGTATTGTATTTTATTTTTAGAGTAACAAAATTTCATGTAAATTTATAGGGTTACATTTATTTGTAAGTTCATAGTATCTAATGGGTGGTGGATATACCAATACACTAGACTTTCTTCCCCCTTTTAGAGGTAGGCATTATCACATTCAAGACTGGGCTACAAGTTAACGTAGGCCTCAAAATTCTAAGGAATTATTTAACTATAGACATGCAAGGATAATAAATTTCATAAAGAGATGTTTTGGAATTTTAAAGAAATGATAGGGCATTTTAAGGAGTCAATTGTTTTATCCCATCAAAATACAATGTTAAATGATACTAACTTACTATTTACTACAAAACTTCATTTAAACATGCATGCCACTAGACTCCTTGGAGTATGCTTTAATAGAAGGTGATGAAGTTCTTATTGGAAAAAATGAAATTGATGCAATTGGAGCAATAGAAGCTAGTGTAGAATGACTCAAATGAGGGGTAATTTAGCACAAGAGATGTACGATGACTAAAGGGCACGTCATAGAAACTAGAATGTCACTTGACACTAGTTATTATACTTTCTCTGGTTATGTTTGTTGGAACATTGTCACTATTGAATTTTCGTTAGTTATGTATTATTAAAATCATTTGGTTATTGAATTTTATTTTGTAATGTATACTAAAATATTTTATCTATTGTTTATACACATGAAAATGGTTTTAATTATTTTCCTTTTACTTATATTAATGCATTAAAATATGGATAGATTTACAATTATGAACATTAAGAATAAAAAATGTAGGCACATTTAGAGTGAGGTCAAAGAACAAATGTTACTGGTAGTGTTGGAAGAGTTGGTTGTTGAAAGATATAAAGGAGAGAATGCTAAGGCATGTGTTTGACAATAATCAAGTTCATCTCGAGAATATGGAGATATAGTCAACACATTCTTTCTTTTGTATTATAATCCTTTTTTTAATTAATTCTCAATTGGTTGTTGAAAGATATAAAGGAGAGAATGCTAAGGCATGTGTTCGACAATAATCAAGTTCATCTCGAGAATATGGAGATATAGTCAACACATTCTTTCTTTTGTATTATAATCCTTTTTTTTAATTAATTCTCAATTTTCATAATAATTACTTAAATTGATATGTAGAACATCAAAAGGTTATCATGCCAACAAGGAATTTAAAGAGTTTGAAAAACTATAGGGTATTTTTGGAAAGAGTTGAGCAAATGGCAAAAGAGCTAAGACACCTACAAACGCTATGAAAGATTTACAAAATGAGGGTCAAGATACTTTTGAAGAAGAGATGGAATCAGAACAAGTGTTGCTATCTCCTAAAGTCTCTAGTTATGCCTCGCATGTTTCATTTGTTGGACCCACTCACAAGCATCGAATGGTAGAATATGGTGCTGAATTCATTTTAACATTTAAAAAAAACATAAGTGATGTTATGAGCAATTTCGCTTGAAAATTATGAATCCTCTAAGAGATGATATAGTTGAAGAGTTAAAAACTTTAGGATTATTAGAAAATAAAGAGTTGGATATTCATATGCAAATTGCTGCAAATCTACAGTATAAAAAGTTCTTTTGGAGGCTCCAAGGAGAACAAATGCTAACATTTGTTAGGCATCTTATTGGTTGATTTTAAAAATATTTGAAGTATTTGATTAATTAAGACTTTTTTCATTAGTATATTCTTAGTTTACATGGGACCTTTTTATATTGTGATGTTTATGGTTAACTCTATTAAGAGCACATTTAATGTTTGCCTAAATGCCAATCTTATTTCCAATCTATAAATCATTCCTAAATGCATCATGTGATGATTTTGCAGTATGTGCAAATTTTATTGATAGTCTATTAAAATATTGACCTTTATTTTTATGATGATGCTAGTTTCTTAATACTAGTTCTTACATTTTTTACTATTATATTGAGGATATTGATTTATTTTATTTATTAATATTATAGTGATTAAATCTTAAGATAGACTATTGGAATTTGCAATATGTATCAAATATTATAATATTGATTAAATTAACATTATAGTTATTAAATATTAAGGCAAATTATTGTAATTTAATATGTATTAATTTGTTATAATATAAATTTAATTAACACTATAGTTATTAAATATAAGATAAATTATTATAATTTATAACATGAATGATTAATTTTTTTAAATTACATTGCAAACAATTAGATTTACATTTATTATTTTATATAATTTGTTTAATTACGTGAATCAAATAATCTCTTCAAATTGTATTTTTTTAATAATATTAAAAATACAATTAAATAACCATGATATTATAAAAATATCATAATTGTCAAAAGGTCATGTTCAGTATAATATTTTGTAATATCGAATAATGGATATTATAAAAATCTTTATCCAGTACTAAACATACTAAATATAGTATAAAAGAATTGTTTAATCACGTTTTCTCTATTTTGCACTATCCAATGTTTTTTATATTGTCTAATATTACAAACCAAATGCAACCTAAAAGTCAAGACTATTTGTACAAATTATACCGACCACTTATTGTAAGAGAGAGAGAGAATGATAGATTAACTTGTCTTCATCATTATTCCCAATACGGTCAAGCACGACTCTCTAGGTATGATGATATAGTATTTTCCAAACAACTAAAGGATAAGGAATAGAGATTTATCCAAAAAAATTGAATTTATGCAAGAGAAAAAAAAAAAGATGAAGAAGAGAAATAAGAGAACTGAGAAGAAGAGAGAGAGAGATATGATGGCTTAGTACCTTGTAGAAGGATCATAAATCTTTAAGTTATAAAATCAATAGCACTTAATAATAATAATAATAATAATAAATGAGTTTATAAATAAGTTTACAAGACCTATTTAATAAACATGTTTAAAGCTAGATATTAACTTAGACATAAATTTTATTGTATATAAATGAATTTGATCGTTTGTATCTTATATTAATTTTTTTTTTTTGTATATAAATCTATTTATGTCATGTAATGTTTGAGTTCATGGATTGAGTTTCAAATTACCAGCTCTAAAGCAAATCTATGAACCGTCTTTATCGATTTGTGATGTTCCAGTTCTACCGTGAATGAGCCCCCTGAATGTCGATAGATAATGTTTTCATAAACCCACAATTTATAGTGCGCCATGATCTTCTCATGAAAATTAAGAAGAAGAAGAAGAAGAACATCGTAACTTTTCTATCGCGCCTGAAACTGGAAAGCAGTCGCTAGATAAATCATTAATATTATGATGGACGTTGCTAGTTTCCCTAGAAAGAAGAGAGCATGAAAAGGAAACTGTGAGTTTCAGGTGGAGGTGGAACGAAGATCGTCGAGAACTGACATCACTTTCCTTATGAGTTTTAGTTTTAAATCGATATCTGTTTATTTTTCGAAACTAGGGGACTTAAAATAGTTATTATTATTATTTACCAAAGGGTCGTAAATAGTTATTATTATTACATATTGATACTGTTGTAGTATGAATATATTAGATGGAACTCAACGTGTATTAAACAAATACGAAAGCGTTCTGTGATGACTAGAAGCAACAATCGTCCTGTCAACCCACATGGCCAAAAATGAATAAATAAATTTGTATTGTCATTTCACCAAAGCACACCTCAACATTATCCAATTCCATTTTAGTCTTCATTTGCCGTGTGATTCTATTTTACCCTCTCTTTTTTTTTTTTGGGATAATCAAGGATTGGGGAATCGATGCTTGATTGGGAGATTTTCAAGAGAAGAAATAAATAATGTTTTCAGAAATCCATGACTCATAATGCGCCGTGATCTTCTGAGTCCCTAATGGGTGCTTGATCATTAGGGCATGAGGGGGCGGTGTGGTGGCAGGTGGCTTATTGAGAACTGACATTACTTCCACTAACCCTAAAAGCCAGAGAAAAGTTGGTCGTAAAATAAAAAGGAGAGAGAAAGGACCAGACCATTATCTGGGACACGGATTCCAGGACGAGCACAATGTGATACGCTATTGCTGTAACGAATGGAATTTTGACTACTCCCACTAGATAATCATAATTTCATCAAACTCTCTCTCTCTCCTTCTCGTTTGTTTTGTTTACTTTGTCTCTTTGAAAGACATACTCTGCCAGAAAAATGGAAAAAAAAGGGATAGACGTGACTCTGCGCCAATGGTTTTAACTTTCTGATCAGGAGGGCCCATGGTTTTCCCATAATTGAAATGTCCAAAGTCTCCTTCGTGCTCTTTCTTTTTCTAGTACGCACAAGATTGGATACCATTGGTCACTTACTTGAATCAGTCGAACCAGATAGGAACGGAAATCAATCCACTAAAATATATGGATATCTCTCGATGACAATTAGGTTACGTTTGAGTTTTAATGTTAACTAGTGTTTGATTAGTAGGATTAGATAGTATAACAAGAATTTGACAATATAAAAAAAGTAGCATAATATAATTCTTGTACATCATGTTTCAAATGTACAGTATAAGATATAGATTATGATAACTGATGAGGATCATCTAACACTTAAAAAGACAGAATCAATGACTTAAGATCCATTGTAAGGAATTAGAGAACCTATAACCCAAGCTAGAGCAAAGAGAATTAATGATACCCTACAAAGACTGGTTATGGACTTACAAACCAAGGAATCAAATTATATAAAAAGAAAACCAATACTTATTAAAGTAATTCATGTTTCCATGGAAGAAAAGCAAGGATTTAAAGTTTTAGAATAAAAAATATTAAATATTGAACCGAAATAGGAAAGGGAATTTGCTGGTTTGTTGCTATATTTTTTAGTATTTGTTTTGGTTTGTAATTTATATTATTTAGTTGCCTACTCGATTACATAAAAATAAGAATATATTAGGCAACTAAGGATTTCCATATTGTTATTTATGTACTATATATGTCGTGTAAGGGGTCGACCATAGACTCAAATATTTGATATATGAAAAACACATTTTTTCGTGAGTAAAACGAAAACTACTTTTTGTTCTTTTACAAAAAAACTTTTCCATAGAATTCTTAACCGAATTACTAAGAACACCTATTGATAACTTAGGTTACAATCAACGGGTTTAATTGGGGTCTAGTTACGTACCGCTTATTCAAGACGATCCTCAAAGCAATTGAAACCAACTAGCATCGTCGAGGTTCTAGGTTTAACATACCTAGGGTTTCACGCATCATTTGGTATTAGAGCTTCGGCTTCTTGAGTCAAGTAAATTCTATCATTTTCTTTAATTTTTCTGCTATTCTTTTCCATACTCGTTTGTTGTCTTTTCCATACTTGTCCGTTGTCTTTTTCATATTCGTCTATTGTTCTTTTCCATGCTCATCTGTTGTCTTTTCCATATTCATAGTTAGAAATTCGTATAAAAAAAAAAATTCATGCTCGTTTGGTCATCACAATCCATTAAGGCCGATGGTATCTAGGTTTTCTTAAACAATCAATTGTGTTCAATTCATAACTTATCTACAAAAAAAAAAAGAATCAAATTCGGTTGCAAAAGAAAGAATCAAGAATTGAAATTCAAAAAAAAAAAAAAAAGGAATTCGGCCGTGAAAGAATTACAATTACTGAAATCACAAGATAGTTTCTTGAATTGTCAATTACATAATTAGTGGAGTCAATTTACTTTCCATATCAATTGTTTCCAATTCCTACCGTAAACATATCCTTGATTGTCTATGTTTGGAATTCGAATTGTACACATCACTTGAACAATCGGTTTCATGGTGATCTTTTCCTTTTGTGTTTGATTGCAATTTATGTCAAGTGGTGAATCTTTCCTTATTAATTAGATTGTGTAGTTAATATTCCTTCATTTATGCAACTTAAGCCAATAGTAATCATTAGTGTTGACTTAGTAATTTGAGTTTAGGAGTTCCTAGCAAAAGAATTACAAAAAGTAGGTTGTGAGATCATATTTTGTTAGAGATATACATGAGTGGAATTATGAGCATATCATTTGTGAGCAATACATGAGTGGGTGTAAGGAACATACTTATATATTTCTTATAATTGTGATTATAACTTACTGCAAATTTTATAATTATGTCGAGACAAAACACTAATGGAGGGGAAAGTCAAGTGATGTTTGAGGAATTGATGGGGGAGATGAAGAGGATCCTAACTGGAGAACTAGAGCAGATCCATGAAAGGAATGATAGGATGGAAAGGAGTAGGGAACTGTCTAGCAGTGCTACTGTCAGGCGATGAGGTGGTAAACAGAATAGGGGAGGTAGTAGGATAGATGAAGGTGAGGAATCTGATCTTGGAGAGTACCAACTCGTAAGGGATAGGGGAAGTATCCTAAGACGTGATAGTAATTTAGGAAGTATTAAGATAAAATCCCAACCTTTCAGGGAAAGAATGATCTAGAGTTGTATTTAGAGTGGGAGAGAAAAATGGATTATGTGTTTAAATATCACAACAACATTGAGGAGAAAAAGATAAAATCAGCTGCAGTAGAGTTTTTAGATTATGCTAGTGTATGGTAGGATCAGTTGGTGCATAACAGGCACAGGTATGAGAAGCGACCTGTTAGCACTTAGGAGGAAATGAAAACTATTATGCAAAAGCGTTTTATTCCTTGTCACTTCCATAGGGACTTACTTAGGAAAGCCCAAGGATTGACTCAGGGAAATAACAGTGTAGATGATTACTATAAAGAGTTAGAGATGGCCATGATTAGGGCTAGAGGTGAGGAAGATGATGAGGCCAATATGGCTAGATTCATTAATGGGTTGAATAGGGAAATAGTTGATGTAGTAGATCTTCACCATTACTTAGATATGGAAGAGTTGCTGCATAGAGCTATTAAAGTAGAGCAGCATTTAAAATACAAGAGTGAGCAGATGACTGACTCAACTTCCAAAGCTCCATGGAAGTCGAAGTGGAAGAAAAACTCTACCGATTTAAAGCCTAAGGAGGACGTGAGGGCTAAGAATCCAATTGTTGCATCTAAGGGAAAGACTGACACTAAACCCCCTTCCAAGACAAGAGATATCAAATGTTTTAGGTATCAGGGATTTAGGCACATTGTATCCCAATGTCCAAATTAGAGAGCTATGATTATCAATGATAGTAGGGATGTAGAGAGTGTGAGCTTTGAGGAGGAGGAGGAGTCACCATCACAGGAGTATGATGATGTTAACTTAGAGGGACCCATGAGTGGTGAGTTGTATGTTACGAAGAGAGTGCTTAGTGTATAACCTTAGGAGGATGGTGAGGGAATCCAACGTGAACATATTTTTCATACACGGTATCATGTGCAGGGTAGAGTCTGTAACTTGATAATCGATAGTGTCAGTTGCGCTAATGTTGCTAGCACTTTGTTAGTAGAAAAAATGCAGTTGAAAGTAGTGAAGCATCTTAGACTATATTGATTGCAGTGGTTGAGTGATTGCGAGGAGGTTAAGGTGACCAAGCAGGTACTTATAGCCTACTCTATAGGGAGCTACAAGGACGAGGTTATGTGTGATGTAGTACCTATGTAGGCTAGCCACATATTGTTAGGGCGACCATGGCAATTTGACAGGAAGGTTATGTATGATAGGTACAAGAAACAATATTCTTTTATTCTAAACAAAAGGAAAGTGATTCTAACTCCATAGAAACCATCAGAAGCTTGCGAGGACCAAGTGAAAATTACTAAAGAAGTTAGAGCGAAACACGAGAATGTGCAAGAACAGGGAGAGAAAAAAGAAAAGAGTGAGAGACAAACACTAGTGAGTTATGAGGGAAGAGAGTCTAAAACACTAAGTGGAGAGAAAATTGTAAGAAAAAGTTAGTGTGAAAGTATAATGTTAGCGAGGAAACAACTACTTGTACTTATGTATAAGGATGTTTATTTTACTTATATTGACACTAACCTTTCATTACCTAGTATGGTGTTTTCTTTTAGCTTTATGACAGGTACAGATGGCATAGCCATGGATGAGAAGAAATTAGATGTGATTCGGGAGTGGCCAATATCAAAGGGACGTATCAAAACTATGTTTCACCCAAGAGAAAAGGTTTGAGCACATTTGAGAAAAGAAAGATTTGCATCGCAACAAAAGCCTAAATCATATCCTAGAGGAGAGGGACCTTTCCAAGTCTTAGAGTGCACCAATGACGACACCTACAAGATTGATTTGCTGAGTCACTATGGTAATATAAGCGTAATTGTAATGTTTTTTGTCTTACTTTTTTATAATGCAGGTGATTCGAGGATGAATCTTTTCGAGAAAGGAGGCAATGATGAGGATCATCTAGCATTTAAGAAGATAGAACCAATGACTTAAGATCCATTGCAAGGAATTGGAGGACCTATGACCCAAGCTAGAGCAAAGAGGTTGAATGATGCCCTATAAGGACTGGTTATAGACCTACAAGCCAAGAGATCAAATTATATATAAGGAGAACTGACACTTATTAATGTAATTTATGTTTCCATGGAAGAAAAGCAAGGATTTGAAGTTCTAGAATAAGAAATATTAAATATTGAATCGAAATAGGAAAGGGAATTTGCGAGTTTGTTGTTATATTTTTTAGTATTTGTTTTGGTTTGTAATTTATATTATTTAGTTACCTACTCAGTTACATAAGGATAAGGATAGATTAGGAAACTTAGGATTTCCATATTGTATTAGTTTTTCCATATTGTTATTTGTGTACTATATATGCCGTGTAAGGGGCTGACCATAGACTCAAATCTTTGATATATGAAAAACATATTTTTTTGTGAGTAAAACGAAAACCACTTTTTGTTCTTTTGCAAAAAAACTGTTCCATGGAATTCTTAACCAAATTACTAGGAATACCTATTGATAACTTAGGTTATAGTCAACGGGTTTGATTAGGGTCTAGTTATACATTACTTATTCAAGACAATCCTCGAGGTAATTGAAACCGACTAGCATCGTTGGGGTTTTAGGTTTAACATACCTAGGGTTTCACGTATCATTAAAGATATAAGTTTATTTTTTATATCAATAGATGAACTCATAAAAAAAAATTAATATGAACACAATAGTAAAAAGAATGATGATATTATGGGGTTATAATGAGGTAAAGATACTAGCAAATAAGTACATAGCAAAATGGAACAAAAATGGGTCAGTCGCAATTTCTTGATTTTTGAACCTTATTTAGAAGAAAACAAGCTAATTAGAAGAACTTAGTATCTTTGGTGTTGAGCTATACTGTTTTTATTCCTTTGTTTAGTTTTGTAAACAGTCAAATTTATTATTTTTGATAATTTTTAACTTTTTATAGACATCTCTGTTTTGAGTTTCGTTTGTGATGTTGTATTTGTCTATTAATTTACTTCATGTTCTTAAGTTTTAAGCATTTTTATTTTTGGCAGTTTTTAGGCGTTTCTATTTTTGGAAACTTTTTATATTCTATTTTTAATAACTTTGTGCCTTTTGTTATTTATATGCCTTAAGGTATATAACAAATTATTTGTTGAGTATTATTGAAATTTTGGGAGATGTCTTTGCCCTATTTTCTGCCCAAATTCTCAAATTTCATATAATTATCGAATTTGGATGCCAAATACCTAAGAATTCATATAATTAATTGGTATTTAAAGATCCTATTCTGAGTATTCGCAGAATCAACAATTTGTGATAAAACCTCACTTTAATTTCACGTGTATGCTACATCAGGTTATTTTTCAAGTTTTAAGAATTTACTTATTTTATTCTATGATATAATTTTTTGTTTCATCATACACATGGTACGCTTCTTTTTTTTTTTTTTTTTTGTTTCTAATACCTTGAGGTCCTTTTTGTTTAGTGGCATAGTTAAATATGCAAACAAAACAAAGAAACCTAAATCCAGCCCAATACTATAAAATAATAACAACCAAACACTACTTTAATATATATAGCATTTGAACCAATTTTTGGCATAGAGTTATCAAGGTATTTGTATAAGAAAAGACAAATAGACAAATCATAAGTTGAAACAAATAGGTAAAACATATTAAGTAAAGATAAAAACTTAAATTTATTAACCAATATAAGCAGCTAAGTATATTTAATATATTTTGGTTATATTTTGATCATCCGTTTAGCTAGTTATTAGAGAGATTGAGAAATATATTATATATAAGGTAGTAATAGCTATAGATGGAAGTCTAAAGGCCATAGCATTATGCATAGTTGATGGTGTATTCCCAATGTGAACATATGCAAAGTTCACAACTACTACCATATCTACAAAGACATATTTAAGATTGTGTATGGATTATAGAGAATTAAACCATGTTACCATTAAAAATAAGTTTCCTCTTTCCAAAATAAATGATCTATTTGACCAACTATAGGGAGTTCAAATATCCTTTAAAATCAACTTTTGATCAAGATATCACCAATTGAAAATTAAGGAAGATGATTTTTAAAGACGATTTTCAGAATGAGGTATGAGCACTATGAGTATGTGGTAATGCCCTTTGGTTTAGCAAATGCTTCAGTAGCCTTTATGGATTTGATGAATCGGGTATTTAAGGATTTCTTGGATAAGTTTGTGATCGTCTTTATAGATAAAATCTTGATCTATTCCAAGAGTAAGAAGGAACATAGAGAGCATTTAAGACTGGTGTTATGTAGATTACAAGCAAGAAAATTGTATGCTAAATTCAAGAAATGTAAATTCTGGCTTGAGCAAGTGGTTTTCTTAAGCCATGCAGTTAATAAGGGTGGAATCTCGATAGACCTAGAAAAGGTGAAGGTTGTAGTAGATTGGCCCAAACTAAACACAATGATAAATGTAAGAAGTTTCTTGAGTTTAGTAGGTTACTATAGATAGTTTATAAAGGGATCCTCTAAGATAGCAACTCTCCTTACCAAACTAACACAAAGGAAGGCAAAATTTGATTGAAATGATAAGTGTGAAGTTGGTTTCTAGAAACTTAAAGAGAAGTTAGTATCAACCCCAATCCTAGCATTACCTAAGAGTGTGGAAGAATTCACAATCTACAGTGATGCTTTAGCCCAAGGGATAGGTTGTGTATTGATGAAAGACGGGTGAGTTATAGCTTACACATCCCATCAATTGAAGTCATATAAAAGAAATTATCTGACCCATGACTTATAGCTGGCAGTAGTAGTATTGAAACTGTAGAGGCACTACTTATATGAAGAAAAATGCAAGATTTTCACTGACCATAAGAGTTTAAAGTACATCCTCACATAAAAGGAACTGAATATGAGGTAGCAGAGGCGATTGGAGTTTATTAAAGACTACAATCTTGGGATTTAATACCATCTTGGAAAGACTAATGTGGTGGTGAATGCCTTTAGTAGGAAAAAACAAAGTAATCTAGCCACTTTAATTACTTCTCAATGAAGGTTGCTGGATGATATGTGTAGGTTGGAACTAGAGATTTTTACTTAAGAAGTTGGAATGAAGATGGCCAATTTATGCATCCAGCTAACTTTAATGGACAAAATTAAGACAACTCGATAGAATATATTGGCATTTAGGAGATGAATAGTAGGTTAGAACAGGGCAAGTCTCTTGAGTTTAATACTAATCTAGATGGAGTTTTTAGATATGGAACCAAATTGCATGTATTTGAGAATCTAAAATTAAAGAAAGAGATCTTAAAGGAAGTGCCTTATTATGGGTATTCAACACGTCCTAAAAGTACCAAGATGTATAAAGATTTGAAATGTCATTACCGGTAAAGAAACATGAAGTAGGAAATAGCCAATTATGTTTCCAAATGCCTAACATGTCAACAAATTAAAATAGAACACTAAAGTCTAGTAGGTAAGTTGCAATCCTTACCACTACCAAAATAAAAGTGAGAGTACATCACAATGGCTTTTGTAACAGCTCTTCTTAGGACTAAAGAGAAACATGATGTTGCATGGGTAATAGTGGACATACTATACTTCAGGTAAATTGGCACTATTATATTTAAAGGAAATTGTGAGACTGTATGGAGTTCCAGTGAGTATTGTATTTGATAAAGATACTAGGTTTATGGAAAAGTTTTAGAGAAGTTTGCATAGGGCACTAGGGACTAAATTGAATTTCAGTATTACTTTTTATCCCTAAACAGATGGATAATAAAAAAGAATAGTATGAATCCTGGAGGACATGTTAAAGGTTTTTTTTTTTTTTTTTTTTTAGAGGGAATAGGGACGAGCACTTACCACTAGTAAAATTTTCTTAAAATAATAGCTTTCAAGCAACTATGTAGATGCTCCCTTATGAAGCCTTGTATGGAATGAAGTACAAGTCCCCTTTACATTGGGACAAAGTAAGAGGAAGATAGGTACTAGGACCTAAGCTGGTATAGAATGCTATTGATAAAGTGAAATTGATTAAATAAAGGATGTAGGCAACTCAAAGTCACCAAAAGAGTTATATTGACAAAAGGTGATGTCCTCTAGAATTCTAAGTAAGAGTAGGTATTGTTGAAGATATCACCCACCAAAGGGATAGTCAGGTTTGGGTTAAGGGAGAAGTTGAATCCCAGATATGTGGGACCCTTCGAGATTATAGACAAGATTGGCATTGCGGCATATCGGTTAGCCTTACTACCTAATTTAGCTAGAATACATGATGTATTTCATGTATCAATGCTAAGGAAGTTTGTGTATAGTCTGGATGACGTAGCAACTTTAGAGCCATTAGAAGTGCAATAAATCTCACCATAATAGAACAACTCGTTAGAATTGTAGACATTAAATAGTAGATGTTGAGAAGACAGATCATTCCTTATGTGAAAGTTTAATAGACCAATCAGGCTGAAAGAGAAGCTACTTCAAAGTTGGAACAAGAAATACAAACTAAATATTTAGATTTTTTTTCAAGACTCATGTAATTTTAGAAGATGAAAGTTTTTGTAAAGAGGGGAGAATGTAAAACTTGAGGAAAAATAATATAAAACAAGAATATTAAGGTTAGGGCAAACCCATAAAAAGGGTTTAATAAAGGAAAGCAAATTAGTCATTTTGTGAAGAGAGTATATAAGGGCCACATATTGTTCATTTGATTCTTTTTCACTTTCTGTGCTACAGTACCTCCAAAGTGAGGAGAAACCTTATGAGAGGAAATCAATTGCTACATCCTGCACTCTAGCAAAACCCTGCATGGTAGGTATATCAATTAACACTCTTCTGTGTCATTTTTATGTGTTTGGTGTGATTTAGGGTTCGTTCATTTGATTTGTAGTGCAAAATGACTAGGTGTGAGCAAAGGTTTGAGATAAGATTTTGATCATTAAAGTGATCTAAGCAAGTAAGTTGTTAAATTCAATTAAATTTAGTCTTTTGATGTTATAAACAATGTATAATTAGGCTTAAAAGTGTTAGATTGCACCTATAGTTGAAGTATATTGGAATTGATGAAATTGGGAATAGATTTCGAAGGAGAACAAGGGGATACACGATCAAATACACACCCATATACCTTTTCGTGCTATATAGAAGAGGAGAAGTAAGTTCAAAGGTTCACGACTAGGTATATGCTCGTGTACATATACATGATCATGTACTTAGTGTGTAGAGGATAAAGGTGTATAGAAGGGTATATAGCCAAAGTACATAGTCGTGCTTCCTACCCGTAATCATGTACACGGCCATGTTTCCTAAAAACCTTTTTGAATCTTTCTTTTTCCCTACTACTTGAATTTCGTTAATCCTAAACACTTAATATAACCCTATAAACTCTACCAAAGTAAGGGAAGTGATCTAATAATAGCTAGGTAATTAAATTGGGTAACTTAAATGATACTTTAGACTAGTACTAAGATCAATTATTCTATACTTTAATAGATTCTAATGTAATTGCTAGGTAAAGAGAAGTTATGTTTAAGACCACCCTTTCATGTATGTATAATCTTGTGTGTTGCTTGTACTTGTTAAGTTAATTAAGGAATTGGAACTAGTGAAATTTGATTTGGTTAAATTGTTTACTGATTGTTATTGGCTTGATTTAAGTACCTGTAGTGGTAAAACTTTAGGAAACACCCGTTGATCAATATTTGGTGGTGTCCTAATGGCGTTACATAGTAAGATGATTTGGTAGATTTAAGAACTCATGGTTGTTAAGGCCCATAATGGCAGTTCCTAGTACCATACTATGTAATATATATGTGTGTGTGTGTATGTGGTGGGATCATGGGCATCACTTTACTATTTGAGAACTAAATGAGATAATAACCTATTTTATTATTGTTTTATTGTTGCATTAATGTATGTGGTTAAGTTATGCTTGATCATACGTATGTAGGAATGCAATTGGGATGGGTTTAGGCTTGGTTCAGTTAACTCGATACTTGTCCCGTTACCCTATAGGGTTACTCGAAATATGTCTCAAATCTTATAGGGCTTTTTACCAAGTATCTAAAACCCACCTCGATAAACAATATGATTCCTGACCCACTACCCATTAGTCTTTTTTTTTTTTTTTTAATATTCTATTATTAGTTTTAAGTCCCTACTTATTTATTATGACTATATTTTTGTAAAATATAGCTTATGTTCTTGCCAATAAATAAAAGTTACACTTTAACATATCTAGTCATATTTATTTTAATATTGTTCCAAATCTAGAACTTGGTAAATAAAATTGCTGACATAAAAACATTTTTAATTATAGTAAGATACAAGTTACCTATCCAACCATACAACTTAATAAATAATATAAAGAAATAAAATGCAGTTGACAAGTTGCAATACAAATAGAAAGGTTCTTGAATATAATAACAAAGTCATTAATCTTATATATTTTGGTAACTCCTCCTTGCCTCTTATAGTCTTCACATCTTATCTTCTTCATCATCTATCTTTAAACCTATCAAAAGGTGAGGGCTAGGTGAAACTCATAAAACATGTCAAAGATTAAGTAAATAATAGTTGTTTCACGAATAAAATTGTATAATAATTTTTTTTACCTCTCATCTCATTTGATAACTAACCTTGAGTACATATTAATGCTTCTATGCGAGCTACTTACCCATCTACTAATATTAAATACAAATTTAGAAGCAACTATAAACATAGGAATAGCCAACATATCCCTAACTAGTTCTTGTAATATAGGATATTTAATTCCATTTAATTTCCACTAACTAAGAATATCAAAATTATCACTCCAAGGTAGCACATGCTCTTTTAAATAATGATCCAACTTTGACTTACCTAACTATCAGCATTAATAGTACTCAAGTATTACACCAACCTTGATTTCCTTGTAGAATCGATGGGAACACTATGAGCAGTTATTGAAATATTTACATAAGAACTATTGCTACTGTTTAAACTTAAAAAAATGCGAGATTTACCTTTTAAATGATATTCTTAAACTAGCTCATAACAATTTTTTCTAACATTTTATATCTCTCAAGATACATTTGCTCCATAAATTATCACTCCAAGGTAGCACATGCTCTTTTAAATAATGATTCAACTTTGACTTACCTAACCATTAGCATTAATAGTACTCAAGTATTACACCAACCTTGATTTCCTTGTAGATTCGATGGGAACACTATGAGCAGTTACCGAAATATTTACATAAGAACTATTGCTACTGTTTAAACTTTTAATAATGCGAGATTTACCTTTTGAATGATATTCTTAAACTAGCTTATAACAAATTTTTCAGACATTTTATATCTCTCAAGATACATTTGCTCCATAAACAGAAGGAAACACAAAGTCCATGGCCTTCATCTTAAAACGTAGATCCAGAATAGTATAAACAGTCATAATATTATGTACATCACCCCAATATTTTTCAAACTTTTCAAACATTTTCTCGGTTACCATACTAATATTCACATCTAAAGAACCCTTTCAATCAACCAATGCTTTCCTAATTTCAAAAATCTTTTCAAAATAATAATTTGTAGTTGAATATTGAGTATCGGAAAAAAAGATTAGTTAACTCGTAAAAAATTGCCAACTTCTTGCAAATTTTTTCTGCTAACTTCCGACCATCATCATTTGGAAGACATTTATAATGTCTATCCATATATTGAACTCTATAAAAAACTTCTTTGTATTTAATGGCTATCATCAACATGTCATATGTAGAGTTTCACCGAATTTTGTAATATAAGCCAAGCTTTCTACCATATGAAATATCCAACTACTTACATGCCTCTCCCAAATTTTCAACTCTTGATGACATTGTTAACCAAAATGCAATATTATAATGGATCTTCTCAATTGTGCTTTCTATCACAGCTACGCCATCCTTCACAATTAAGTTCAAAATATGTGCATAACAACACACATGGAGTATCTTTCCCCGATGAATTAACTCATATCTTCGTAGCCGCAATGTCAAAGTTGTAATCATGGCATCATTAGAGAACAATTATCTACAGTAATTGTAGATAATTTTCTATCTAATCCCCATGTTATCAATGAGTTAAACAAATAATCGGTAGGAACCTCATTTGTGTTTAAAGTAGGAACATACAAAAAATTGCATAAAAATATAAAAATAATCAATAAAATATAATTTTCCATTAAATAAAATGAAAAGGTATATTAATAAAAAATCTTACTCCAAGAGTCGACTCTAAAGCTCCAATTATGGTCAATGAAGTGTGATGTGACAATCATATACCCTTTTTTTTATTTGATGTCCATAAATTTTATTGTTACCATAACTCGAGAATTGAGTCCTTTCAACAATACTATCAATTTTTCCTTCTCCTCATTGTAGATGTCCATAATCTCTTTTTTCATGGTAATCTGACTCACATGATTAAAAAGTGATTGAATACTTTCACTATAATCCCCAAAATACTCATGCTCAACTATTGAAACGAGATATCAATGGATAATGATTGCCTTTACAAGTTTTTGCCTAGAAATTTCTTGATTGAAAGTCTAATTTCCTATTTTCAAACAACTCTCATTCTCATTTTGTCTTTTCTCAATGGATAGAAGACATTACCTTATGTCTTTTTTATCCTTTCTTTATGAGCACACTAACAAATGATTGCTCAAGTGCTTTATTCCATTTTTACTATTTGCTTTTAGTGTTCTAAAATAGTGATTGCAAATAGCAACATCATCCCCATTAATCATTTTCCTCGCCATCTCATTCCATATAAGAGAAGCTAACATACGTTTGTTAAGATTATTGCGTTGATCGGTATTGCTTTTTACTTAAGAACTTGTTGTAGTTGTTGGATTTGTTGATAATGCTTCCTTTTCAAATCTAGATAATGGGAATGAACCTTCCTCTTCCTCAAGGTTAATGAGATTTGCATTCATGGGCATTTCGAGTTTATCCATATCTATATTGCATAAAAGTATCAATATGTTAGGTTTATTAGTCTCTCAATAATAATATTTCATCCAATTTAATTAAGTTATCCAAGTAATGGAAAGTTTTGCACAATAAATAAGGGACTAGATGAATTATCATTCTATTATAACTTTTTTCAATTTTAGTAAATCAAACGAAACATAAATATATTCAGTGAGCCCATGCGATTGTACCTCAGTGATTCAAAAAGGGAATGAGATAGGAAGATATTACTTCATATATCAATCTCCTAGGTGAGTGATAAACTGTGCGATTTTGACTTGTTATAGATAGTTACTATCCCCTCTCGACCTAGCCATGTATATATATATATATATATATATATATATATAAGTTCTGGAGGATATTCGTTCACAGAAGGGTAATAACTTATGTACGCTTTTGCTTGAGGACACCTATTTTGTATTATTATATCTTAAAATAGATCCCTAACTCCTGCATGGGAATGGAGCAAGGCCTTACTTGATTCACGGGTTAGTAAATTTTGCCTAGTTGTTCATCTAAATACAGCTGGTGCAAGCTATAAGCCTAATACATATATGAATTAGTCTGTTTATTTCAGTTTTGCTTTTTTTTAAAAAAAATTTATCAATATTTTCCTACTTCTATCTTATATTTCACTTGTATTGAAGAGATGAACAAGTGAATTTGCCATCACAAAAGCTGGTGGTATATAACCATCACAAAGACGCATTGTCAGCAACTTATTAGCACCAATTTACTTTTCACAATAAATTTAATTTAAGCATATCACAAGGCATATTTTAGTCCCTAGTAGTAGCCGACAAGAAAAAGATTTGGGATTGCTGAAGGGATCGAGTTGAGAGTACCTGAACATGAACCTGTTACTATAGTTGTGAGTACCTAAACGGCTGAACCTGTCGCCGTGGCTTGTGTGTTGACTGTTGATCGAGTGGAGAGTACCTGAACCTATTGTTGTAGCCTGTGTGTTGACTAAGTCGAGAGAGTCGAGAACCGAGAGGGGAGGGACTGCCAATTGCAGGAGGCACTGCGGAGATGGAGATCCTTGTTCCACCTGCCACCAGAGTGTCGCCTATCGAAATAGGTTGACGGAGATCAGAGTAATTAAGTAAGGAGGATGTCTGTCCTTTGTTGATGTCAGCTGTGATTGTGAAGCTCCTCATGGTGACTCGCTTGCGATCCAGTTCTGTTTGGAGAGGAGATGGTTTAACCAACTGACTATGTGAGAGTGAGATTCGTCCGAGTTTCGACATAGTGTTTGGACTTTGGAGTTGCTAAGTCGAGTTGTTATACTGCTGTAGTGACTTGACCGTATGAGTCACGACTCATGGGAGAGGACTGAAAGCCGTAACTAATACAAACACATAAAATGCAGCGAAATTAGGAAAATCACTAACCTCTTGCCATTGCTTAATACGGAGAGGAACAAAACGTCAAGCCCCGGAAACTTCAAGATCTTCAGAGCACTCAAAAATCTCACAAGATGGTAATGTGTTTTTAATAGAATTTTTTGTACTCTGGGACCTTGAATCCATTAGCTATTTATAGAGAAACTTTCCATCAAAGTTTCCTAAAATCATGCTAATGGGTTAGTGGGTAATGTGGTTGATTAGGATTAAGTAATTAGTGGGAACATGGGAGTTGAGTTGATGAAGTTGTGGTTTGTGGTTCCTGAAAATAGGACCACCATACTTCCACTATTCCAACATTCTCCCACTTGGTCCGTATATTTTACTTTAATACCACAAATCCTTAGACTTTAAGAAAACACAATACACGAATCATGGCGATATTTTCCCTTTATTACTCGAGTAGTATCTTCCATGTATTACAATGTATCAAGTTTTCAAACCTCTTTCCCAACAGCTTAATGAATAAACCTAACGTTTATTCTAGGTCCAAACTTTATTGATATTTCTCCAAATAAACAAATTGTGCACAACAAATATGAGAAATATCTACTCTATAGAGTTTCACTAACACATAATGGAACCAAGTCCCATATTGACAACATGATCCTTAAATCTTTGTGGTGGCATGCCTTTAGTCAAAGGATCGGCTAACATCAGCTCTGTGTTAATATACTGAATGACCACTTTGTTATCTTTAACACGTTCCCTTATGGCCAAATACTTTATGTCGATATGTTTGCTTCGACTTCCACTCTTATTATTTTTAGCCATAAAGACTGCAGCTGAATTGTCACAATACATCCTCAGCGGCTTAGATATAGAATCCACAAGTCTAAGCCCTTCGATGAAACTCTTCAACCATACACCTTGTGAGGTAGCCTCAAAACACGAAACGAACTCAGCTTCCATAGTAGAAGTAGCAGTTAAAGTCTGCTTGGCACTTCTCCATGAAATGGCTCCACCGGCTAACATGAAAATGTAACCTGATGTTGATTTTCGAGAATCAACGCATCCGGCGAAGTCTGAATCAGAGTAGCCAATTACTTCTAAATCATCTGACCGTTTGTACATAAGCATGTAATCTTTTGTCCCTTGAAGATATCTCAAGACTTTCTTTGCAACTTTCCAGTGGTCAAGTCTCGGATTTGACTGATATCTTCCTAACATTCCAACAGCAAATGCAATGTCAGGTCTAGTACAAACCTGAGCATACATTAAGCTTCCAACAGCTGAAGCATAAGGAATGTTCTTCATTTGCTCTCTTTCAAACTCGTTTTTAGGGCATTGGTCCAAATGGAGCTTATCACCCTTCACGATAGGAGCAACGCTAGGTGAACAATTTTTCATCCGAAATCTTTCTAAAATTTTGTTAATATATGTTTCTTGAGATAGACCTAAGATTCCTCTATGTCTATCTCGATGAATCTTAATCCCAATGACATGAGATGCATCACCCATGTCCTTCATATCAAAATTTTTAGAAAGAAATTGTTTCACCCCATGTGACATACCCTTATCATTTGATGCAAGTAGGATATCATCCACATATAGGATAAGAAAACAAATCTTACTCCCACTAACCTTTTGGTATATACATTGATCCATGATATTCTCAACGAAACCAAATGAAGAGATAACATCATGAAATTTTAAATACCATTGACGGGAGGCTTGTTTTAATCCATAAATGGATTTCTTTAGCTTGCAAACCAAGTGATCACCATCACTAGAGGAAAATCCTTCAGGTTGTTTCATATAAACCTCTTCCTCTAGATTACCATTTAGGAAAGCTGTTTTCACATCCATTTGTTGTAACTCAAGATCAAATTGAGCTACTAATGCTAATATTATGCGTAAGGAGTCTTTCCTAGATACAGGACTGAAGGTCTCTGTGTAATCAATTCCTTCACGCTGAGTGAACCCTTTAGCAACAAGTCTAGCCTTATATCTTTCAATGTTGCCCAATGAGTCTCTTTTAGTTTTAAAGACCCATTTATTACCTATGGCTTTTACACCGTTGGGCAACGGGACAAGATCCCAGACTTCATTACTCTTCATAGAATTCATCTCATCTAACATAGCATTATACCATAAATTTGACTCATCACAATTCATAGCTTCCTTGAAAGACTCAGGATCATTTTCAGCTCCAATATTGTACTCAGATTCTTGTAAATACACAATATAATCACTAGGGATTGCTGATCTCCTTTCTCTAGTAGATCTCCTTAAAATTGGGACAACATTTTCTTGTGGATCATGTTGCTCAATCATTTCTTGATTTTGATCTACTATGATTTCCTCAGCAATTTGTGGATTTTCATTGATTGGTTGTTCAACTCCTATTTGAACTCGAGGAGTGTTGTGAACAACAACCAATCTCTCACCTGATGTGGAAGGTAGATCTTGCTCATGAACTATGTCTTGAGATAGATCACTCCCACTTATTGAGTCATTTTCAAGAAATTTTGCATTTCTTGATTCCATAATCCTAGTAGTGTGAGATGGACAATAAAATCTGTATCCTTTGGACTTTTCGGCATATCCAATGAAATACCCACTTATAGTCCGAGGATCCAGTTTCTTTTCTTGTGGGTTGTAAACTCTAACTTCAGACGGGCATCCCCATACACGCATATGACGCAAACTCGGTTTCCAACCTTTGAACAACTCAAATGGTGTTTTAGAAACAGCCTTGGTTGGAACTCTGTTTAATATATACGCAGACGTCTTTAATGCTTCAATCCATAAGGATTTAGGCAGTTTAGAGCTACTAAACATACTTCGCACCATTTCCATTAATGTTCTGTTTCTTTTTTCCGCAACACCATTCTGATAAGGTGAACCTGGCATGGTGTATTGGGCAACTATACCGTTATCTTGAAGAAACTTAGCAAAAGGACCTGATGCTTGTCCATCTTCAGTGTATCTACCATAATACTCACCACCTCTATCGGTTCTCACAATCTTGATTTGCTTACCGCATTGTTTCTCTACTTCAGCTTTGAAAACCTTAAAGGCTTCCAACGCTTCACTTTTATGATGAAGCATGTAGAGATACATGTATCGTGAGTAATCGTCTATAAATGTGATAAAGTATTTCTGACCTTGATTATCCATATCTGGACAACAAATATCAGAATGGATAATTTCTAATATGGCCGAACTCCTTTTGGCACCTTTCTTTGACTTGTTAGTCTGCTTTCCCTTTATGCAGTCTATACAAGTACCAAAATCAGTGAAATCTAAATGACTAAGTATACCATCATTCACCAATCTTTTAACTCTCTCTATAGAGATATGACCTAGTCTACGGTGCCATAAGGTAAAAGAATCCTCATTCATAACACATCGTTTAGTACCAGCTTGTACATGCATAACATCATGAGTGGCATTATTATGTAAATTTAATAAATAAAGACCATCCAATGAAGAACCATCACCAATATGATTGGATTTATAAAATAAATCAAAACCATTGTTTGAAAAGTTAAAAGTAAATTCCAAAGGTACAAGTTTTGAAACTGAAATCAAATTCCTAGAAAAACTAGGAACATAGAAGGTCTTTTCAAGAATTAAATTAAAGCCACTCTTAAGTACTAATATGCATGTCCCAATAGCTTCCACATGCGATTCTATCTTGTTTCCAGAATAGATAAATCGCTCAGCTCCTACTGGTTTCCGCAGGTTTTGTAAACCCTGCATGGAATTAGAAATATGGATTGTAGATCCAGAATCAATCCACCATGTGTTACAATTCACATCAACCATGTTAGACTCAAAACAAACATATGAGACTAAGTTACCTTTCTTTTCAAGCCAATTTTTATGCTTGACACAGTCTTTCTTTATGTGTCCCTTCTTTTTACAGAAAAAACACTTGGACTCTTTCTTGATGTCAGCATTGGGTTGGATTTTACCCTTCCCTTTTCCTTTGACTTTGCCGGTTTTCCTTCCTTGAGTAACCATCATTGCATTTTCTCCCATCTCCAGAGTTAATCGGGCCTCCTCTTCTTCACACATGGTCAATAGATCATCTATTGTCCATTTGTCCTTATGTGTGTTGTAAGAGATCTTAAAAGGTCCATACTATGATGGAAGGGTCGTCAGAATAAAATGCACTAGGAAAGCATCCGACATCTCAATCTCTAGAGCCTTCAAGCGATTTGCTAAATCACGCATTTTGTTGATGTGTTCTCTAACGCCTTTCACAGAAGTCAACTTAGCAGATGTGAACTTCATAATCAGGGTGCTAGCTAGAGACTTCTTAGAAGTCTTAAATTGCCTTTCAAGGGCATCTAGCAACTCTTTGACATTTTTATATTGATCCACTGAGCCACGGACATCCGCAGTGAGTTTGCTCTTAATGAACATGATACTAAGTCGGTTAGACCGTTCCCATTTCTCATGAAGATCAAACTCAGCTTGAGTGCTTTCTTCACTCAGAAGTGGCTCATCCTTAATAGTGGCATAGTCAATGTCCAAACACCCCAAATGAAGAAGTACATTATCTCTACAAGTCTTAAAGTTTTCACTTGTTAAAATAGGGATTTCTACTTTAGTATCAGTCAAAGGTTGCATAGCTGCAAACACAAACATGCTTAATT
Organism: Laguncularia racemosa; assembly: GCA_037954665.1. Lineage (NCBI taxonomy): Eukaryota > Viridiplantae > Streptophyta > Magnoliopsida > Myrtales > Combretaceae > Laguncularia > Laguncularia racemosa. The sequence goes on from JBBMOL010000131.1 coordinate 1,918,471, forward strand.
CTTAATTTGAGACTATAACATAAATCATAATTTACCAATGCAAATCATGCAATAATGAATCTAGCGACATAAAAATTGCCTGTGGGCTAAATTTTTAATTCAATAAGATTCATTCCTTATAATAGACATTATATTTCTTTTACTTCATAATCACTTTATGAGATCCGTCCTTAATAAGGCTGCTGTGGCTATACCTCAATGCTTTATGGATCATCAAACAAAATAAATGTAAAGTCTAAACATTTCTTATGTGATACCGTATAAATAACTTCGTTCAATAGAGGCTGCTTTGGCTAAACCTCAGTCAAACAAAATTATTTTTATCACTTGAGATCAGATAAATTTCCAGGAAAGACGCATAGGTTAAACAAAAGGTCCCACTTAAAATCCAGCCTCCTTAGACAGAATTCGAACGAATTCCCAGGAAAGACGTGGAGGGGTCACATTTGTCCCACGATAATGTCTCCTTAGACAAAATTAATCTGACTCAATTTAGACTTTTAACTTAATGTTTTATGAAGTTATTTAATGTCTATAATACTAAATGTGATTTCTAATAAATAATCCAATCTAAATAAGGCTGCTGTGGCTACGCCAAAATTTATTAGAATTATTTAATCACAAGACAATTGCTATTGCTAAACATCATGCAATAACTCTAAATGTACTTAAACATGAACAAAAATTTTGCATGCATAATAAATTCGAAACATACATATAATCACATACCAATTTAAGGACCTTGAACAAATACTAAAATTGCAAAATCCTAATGCAATTTCATTAACGATATTTTAAATAATTAACAAGCTAGTGTATATAAACCATAAATTTATATATACACAAATTATTTAAAATAAATACGGAATTTAATAAAAAATAAAATTCCACAAAAGTTTTTCACAAAACTGTAAGTGAAAATGTTAAATAAAATTGACATGTTAAATTTTAAGAAAAAATTATTTAAGAAAAATACTAAATAATTTACTTTATTTCCAATTTAACATGTCATAAATTTTTATTTTAAAAAAAAAGGATAATACTTGATGTTGGCAAATAAAATCCAACATTATTACTCAATTATTATACTTGAAAATTGAGTAAAATTAAGTACAAAATTAATAAAAAATTAATTTGCACCATAAAACTCTAATTTAAAAAATTAATTTTCTTCAGAAAAATTGATACAAATAAATGTATCATAAATTTGATAAAATTTATCAAAACCAATTTAAATTAAAATTGAATTGAAAAGGGAGAAAATTAATTTTTTCGAAATCGCAAGGCAAAGGTTTAATTACGGCTCTGATACCAAATGAAAGCCGTAACTAATACAAACACATAAAATGCAGCGGAATTAGGAAAATCACTAACCTCTTGCCATTGCTTAATACGGAGAGGAACAAAACGTCAAGCCCCGGAAACTTCAAGATCTTCAGAGCACTCAAAAATCTTACAAGATGGTAATGTGTTTTTAATAGAATTTTTTGTACTCTGGGACCTTGAATCCATTAGCTATTTATAGAGAAACTTTCCATCAAAGTTTCCTAAAATCATGCTAATGGGTTAGTGGGTAATGTGGTTGATTAGGATTAAGTAGTTAGTGGGAACATGGGAGTTGAGTTGATGAAGTTGTGGTTTGTGGTTCCTGAAAATAGGACCACCATACTTCCACTATTCCAACAAGGACGACGAGGAGTTGGCAAGTTGAGTGAGATGAGGACAGTGGACAGATCTTAAGTGATGACGGATGATGGACGATGACGATGAGCTTGATAGTCGATACTTGATAGAGTGAGATGAGGGTTTTTTTTTTGGGGGGGGGGGCTAGAGACCGCTTTTTAGTTTTCACATTGCCTACTCTTGCCTCTTGCACTGCACTGTATGCTTTAAAGACTAGCTAGGGAGTAGTGATTGTGTATGGACATGAGACTGACCCTTTTTTTTTTAATTATTGAAAACTAATTAATAAACAATACAGTGATATTCATTTACTTAACTGAAAAAGTGGGGATGGGGTGGGATTGGGTTTTGATGGGTTTAATATTGTCGTATTACCCAATTTGTACCCTATGAAGTTAAAAAAAAAAACCTATAATCCATCTTAAATCTTAGAAAGTTTTAAATGGATCAAGAATTTAATAGTGATATGCTCTATTACATCTTCATGTGTATATGTTTGCAAATTATATGTATTGAATATTAGTTTACTATTTAAGGACTATTTTTTTTTTCAACTATAGGTCGGACGATTACACTACATCTAGTGAGGATCTAGGGACATGAGTGTAGAATGGGAATGATGTAGAGTATTTCTATTATTAAGATTATTAGGCAAAGATTATTATTTAAAGCTTTAGAACATGACTGGAAACTTGTTTACTAATAGAGGATTATAGTATTGACAATAGTTTAGCATTTATGCTATTTCTAATTTATTTTATATTGATATATTAAGATAATCTAGAAATAGTATGTGGTTTATAAATGTGACTTAGTTGAGCCACCTATCCATGATATTAATTAGGTTATCTTGATTGTGGTTAACGGTTTTTACAAGCTATGTGGATTTAAAAGGTTTAAGAATATGATCACAACATCAAAAGCGAGAAACCAATTGCATGTGCCTAGTCCAAACCAAAAGCAAGAATTGTGAAGCTTAATACAGATGCATCCCTTTCAATGGTTATGCGGCTAGTGGAGGTTTAGCCCGAGATGAAGAAGGACGCATATTGTTTGCATTTGGATACTCGTTGCTAACAAATAACATAACAAAACTAGAGCTAATGGCCATAAAACAAGGTTTGATTTTATGTTGACAGTAAAAGCTTCAACATATTCAGATTGAAGTAAATTCATTGGTAGCACTAAAGTGGTTTGAAGATGGTGCAAATTTTTCATGGTACATATTTTATACTGTTCAAAAATATAAAGAAACTAATGCAAATATTAGAAGCTTCAATTTTTCATATATACAAAGAATCAAATAAGGCGGTAGACTACCTCACTAACAAGTCAAGAATGATCAACACAAGTTTTGTAACATCTAACTTCTTTAATCTATATGCTTATTGTAGAGGATTAATATTTTCAAATAAAAAAGAAGTGCATTGTATTAGAAAATGATGTACAAATCTTTGAATGAATAAATGATCCTTATTTTTTGAAAAAAAAAAAAGGTTTAAGAGTTTTAATATGTCTTTACCTTAAAAGGACACATAATGGGTTATAGCATTTCGGGTTTCGATGTGTTACACTGTTGGTAATTCTTGGCTAGGATCAAGCTAGCATGGTTCCTATATGATACAAGAACTATGGGAGTACAAGTAACAACTAGCTTAATGAGAAATTCCTCATATTGTGTAGCAAGCAAACAGATAAACAAGTCATTAATCATTATATGCAATACATTTATCACCCATATGACATGCAATGGTATATGCAGTCAATTGAAAATTATATATAGTTTGAACTTAATGTCCTTCAACACTAGGGTTTAGGAATAATCACCAACTCATTAGCTCCAAATTCAAAACATTTTAGGCTTACATTAGAATAATAATAATATACTTTATACTTAAAATATCTTGCTTTGGACATGTGGATGTGAGAAGCACTTGCAATCTCATTACCCCTAAGTGATGAATCTCCACACGTGGCCTTAATCAAAAGATGACATTTCCTAGTACCTTTTAGTTTCTAGAGGTTAATGTAAGGTTATATAGAGATTATCACCTCTTTATGGTCTTTCTGTATTATTATGTGATACTAATGGCCTTTATGTGTGTCTCATTATAATTTAAGCCGTCTTATTAATTAGGTTTATTTAAAAAGCAAGCAACCATATGGCAACACTCAACGTATGCAATTTCCAATGCAACATAATCATATTAACAAATCAATCAATTACAATTTCATGGTAAGTTAAGGTATCTTATCACAATTATTACACCCATCCAAGCACATGCAAGATTCACAAAATCCCCATATATGATCTATATTAGGTTATTATCATATCAATATACCACTATAATTGTAATCACAAAATAATATAATAGTCATAGAAATACTTACCTTGACATTGTAGCAGACCAATCATAATAATTAGTGGGAAGATCATGCAAATACCTTGGATTACTTAGAGATATGAAACAATGAGTTAAGTAGGTTTCTAAGGTCTCAAACGCAAGAAGACTATAGCTAAAACTCAAACTTTTTCGATTATGACCCTTTTTACTTAATTAAAGATTTCTCATTTTAGGTCGATTTCTAATGTTTTTATAGCCATTGCGAAGCTAATGTCTGGTATCTCATATAGGAGTATTAAATCTATCCATTTCCTCACTCTTTTGAGTGTGAATAGTTAGAAAGTTTCAATAAGATTTCAGTTTAACTTATTTGAGTTTTCATGTCTTGATTGATTTGTAGGTTTTACTAATTTGTCATGTAAGCATATATATTAAGTTAATTAAACATGTTGCATTACAGTTTGATTAGTTAAGGACATCAAGTGGGATTATTTCTTTGATTCCCATGAAGGCTCCTATCTTACTAGTTACCACTGCTATTTACTACTTGGTCATTACTTAATAATTTTGATTTTTCATGATTTCTTTGTTAAATATTGGATTAGTCACAATATTATTAAGAAGTTAAGCCACCAATTCTTGAGGCTCATGGTTAGAGAAAGAAAAAACTATTAGCAATTTGAGTTAACTATCATCTTTTGGTTCTAAGTCAATTTCAATCACTCTTTACTCAATTTAATCTTAAAAATAAATAGGTTGTTCCCTTATCATGCCATGATCAAGTGGACAAAGAGTGAAGCTTTATCAATCTTCCTAATCCTTTAAGATCCTTCTATTTGCATGATCATTCATACCCATTCATCAAAGTTTCATCATAGTGTTAATTTAAACACCATTTCAATGTACATTGTGTCACGACTTAATATGGGGGTGATATCCAATAAGTCAAACTCAACTTTATTTCAAGGAAATCTCATTTCTCCTAAGAAATTGAGCTAAATTAACCTAATGGAAATGTAACCTTATTATAATCTCACGAAATCATTAAGGAAGTGCTTAGCTTATCCTATGTTATCTATGGATCCAACAAGTAATAGGGTTGTCCTTTGATGAAACCAATGATCAAAATGTATAACTTAGTCCTCCTTGTTTTATGTGTGTATTTCATTATGAGTTTATGGATTTACAATTTATTGAATTATGTTTTTTATTTTTATTAAAATTTATATGGATTTGATAAGCCTTAATTTATGTTGAATATATAACTTGATTGAATTTAATATTTTATACACATTTAACTAAAAAAAAATGCTATTTATCAAATTTAACCATCCCAATTTAGTCCAATTTAACCTTAACTCAATCCTTCTATCCTTGACCTTTGCCTCCGGTATCGTATCACTGTGATGTTTACAATTAACGTGCTCGAGAATCTTATAAACCAGTAGAGCTCTGTTCTTGGTATATTTCGGCGGGTTATATTGGCTCGGGCCACCAAAAACCAATCCGAGTGTAAACTCAAAAGATACGAGTACAAATTGAATACGAGCACCTCTAAACACATCGCAGCACCGGACGCAGCATCGACGGAGAGTGGGGGAGAGAGGTTTGAGTATGAGTACTGGTATGAGGAGGCTAGCTTTGGGTTTACTACGGCGGCAGGGCCGCGGGTGCGCGGCGACCAGAACCAGCGCCCACGGTTCAATGATCAATGGAGGTGGTGAAGCCAAATCCCTAATTCCGATTCCATACCAAATGAACCCCGCCCTCATTTCTTCCTTATCGGCATGCCGATTCTTTGCCTCGTCTTCGGCTTCCTCTACTATATCCCTCATCAAGTCCGAAGATCAATTCAACTCTGCCATTGCCAAAATTCGAGGTATTCAAATTAGTTGCTTTCATTTTTTAATTCCTATGATATCGAATAATCTCTAAGTGCTGAACTCTCTAAATTTTTACAGATGAGTCTTCTCCAGCAGTTTTATACTTTACTGCCGCATGGTGTGGCCCTTGTATGTTTCCCTCTTCCTCTTTCTTTTTCCCCTGTATTGTTGCTTTTAAAGTTTCGTTTAGGGTGCCATTATGTCGAAACAAAAAAAGAAAAAAAACCCTTGTCACGGTCAAAGTTTTATGAATGTGGTAGCAGTCTCATTGGGCCGTGTGAACTAGTGGCTAGTACAAGTGATAGTGGCAGGCGAAGCAAATGGCGTTAGCCATCACAAAAGAAGTCAGTAAAGGAGATAATTTCTGTTAGGAGTAGACCATTTTTGTCAATTTTTCCATGGACATTTTTTGTGCTTCTTAACCATCATTACTTTTTGTTATCTCTCACTAGCACTCATTGCTAAATGCACTTGACTCGATCTCTTGAGGTTACTACTATGATATTTAATTATTGTGAATAACAAATTACAAGAAATATATATAATCCCAGATTTCCTGCATAAAGAACATATCCTTCTTTAGACTATCTATTTAAAAAAATAGGAAAGAAGTAAAACTATGTTGTCTTAACAGAATAAAAAATATTGCAGGCAGGTTTATGTCTCCTGCCATCGAGGAACTAAGCAAGAAATACCCTCATGTCACTACTTACAAAATTGACATTGATCAGGTAAACAGTATATCATTCCTTCCTATCCCTTATAATTCTGTGCGTGCCCATCAAGATCATATAAATCTTTAGTGGCAAACAAAATTTAATATTTACATTCAGCTAACATTTTTTTTTCTCTCTCTCAATACATCTGCAGGAAAGCATACAAGACAAACTGTTTGAGTTGAAGATTGATTCTGTGGTACATAATTTAATACCTATCTTCCTTCTCTTGTCTTGCTTATCCTTAGATATATAATTCCAATCACTATAACTTTTTATGTGCATTTGTCCTGTCTATTGCTCCTCATATCACTTACTCATGTTCTCTTTGTTAGTTTAAGATTTTTGTTATTGAATTGGGGGACTTGGCCATTCTACAACAGGTTTACTTTTATGTGGGTTGCCTCACCATCATGAAAGATAACTTCTGTGCTGACAGAGAGACATTGATGAACTAAATCAAACACTTTGATTCCTTTTTGAACTTGTGTGGTAACCCAAGAAAACACACTTTATACCCCTGGGATCAAACTTATCATGGTGAGGATTATTATTAAGTGCATAGCACAGATAACCCATGACCCTTAAATGATCATATTTAGGTGCATGCCCAAACAAAATTTCATAAATTTTGACATTGGCATTTTTTTTATCAATAAATACATTCAGGCCATAACTTTTTAGGTAAAATTGACATGAGTTCTTAGGGCTCTAACTGTGTCAAGAAGGATGTCAATGTTTTCTCTCAACAACTCCATTTTGTTGGGGAGTATATATCATGTATTTTTTTTATGTGAAATTCCCAATTGTCTAAAGAAATCTTGGCATTTTTCTTGAACAAATTCTGAACAATTATCTTTTTGAATGGATTTTGGAGTTGTATGAAATGATTTTGAAGGTAATGAATGAAATCATGTAAGGTATGTGGGATTTGAAAATTCTTTTTGAAGAAGATAAGTCCAAGTACATCTATACTTGTCTTCAACAATGGTTAGGAAATATTTTGCTTCTGTGATATAAGATGTTCTATAAGGTCTCCACAAATCTACATGTAACAAGTCAAAAAGGGAAGGCAAAATAGAATCACTGCAAATAAAAGGCAAATGATGCATTTTGGCTAAACAACAAGTATCAAAGAAATTATCATGCATTAAGAACTTATAGAGACTAGTGAAATAGATGGAGATGAATGCCCCATACAATTATGGAACAAATCATGAGTTATGTGTTTAGGAACATAAGAAATCATACTAGAAGTCTCCGTTGAACTATGCATATCAGAATTGCATGAAGTTGATAAAACTTCATAAACATTCTTTAATGATTTTGAGTCTACGTAAAGACCAAATTTTTCCTTGGCCAGTGCAATTGTTTCTTTGGTTGTGTGGTCCTGCATAGAATAACAATTGGAAACAGAATTAGCCTGTAAGTTTTAGATTGTGTTTGAATTCAGGTAGAATTACATTGAATAAGGTTAATTTTGGTAACGGGATAATATCCAATAGTGTCAACTTATTTACTTGTCCCATCAGGTAAATTTATAGTAATTGGTGTTGAGAGAATTTGTTTTTTATGAAGCAAACGTGGAAAAGGAATGATGTGATCTGTTGCACCTTAATCAACTATTGAAGAACTATCAATTAATTCAAGAAGCTAAACTAACATTGGAAGTGATGCCATATAGAACATACCTGCAGTGAAGATCTTCATTTTGCCCAATACTTTGACCTTGAGCATCTTTAACACTTCACAACACACTGCATTAACCATTTTTGGATCTAGACCATTCCTTTTAACTTCTTGTTTATTATACTCTGTATCCAAAGGAGTGTTGGTCAATCCCTGTGTCACTACTGTCAGCTGCAAGTTTAAGTCTAGACTCAATCCTTTAATTTCCTTTATACCACTCTGGGTATCCTACTAACTCAAAACAATTATCTACTTAGTGTCCTTTATGACAATACCAGTAGTTTGAGATTTAAAAAAACTTTGATTAACAGAAAATGCATCTCCTCTTTGAGAATTTATAACTATATTTGATACTTCCCTTTGCTTTTCAACTTTCTAAATCAAGTACAAAGTTTTGTTTACTGTTGGTAAAGTGTCCATTGATAATATTTTAGTTCTGCAATGTTCAAACCCTTCATTTAATCGCACAAGGAACCATAATAATTTCTTTCTTGATTCCATTTCAATAAATTTGTCTAAGATTTTACACTAACATTTACAGAAACTCCACAAGAAGACAATTATCGATTCAAACTTTGCAGTTCATCCCAATACTTCAATCTATTGTATTAGAAAGCAATTAAAGAATTACCTTGTTTCACATCAGCAATTTCATACCGTAATGATAGGGAGGAGGACCTTTGGTCTGTCTACTCATTTGTGATAATTCATCCCATAACTCTTTTGATGTTTGTGCGTAAGTGAAGCTTTCAGAGATTTCTTGTTGTGTGGAATTCAAAATCCAGCAACCTACCATGTAATCACAATGCTTCCAACACTGTAGTTGATTGATTCTTCCTTTGGTGCAACGATGATTCTGTCTATGAACCATAGCTTGAGTTTTACCCTTAGTGCCATCTTGACAGGTCTACTCCAACTTTGGAAATCATTTCCATGAACGGTCACATTACCCAAGGCCATTACAAGATGATCCAATCTGCTTAGAAAGAATCATTATGATTTCTCCTGGTGTTTGTTGAAATCAGAGATCAAAATTCTCTGCCATTTTATATGTCAATGAATATACAAATTAAAAAGTGCATGATTTTATTGATGTTATTGAAAAAAATGATCTAGACCTGCTTTGATACCATGTGTGTAATCAAAGCATCAAAACAATATGAAATCAATGTTCATGATCAAGAAGAAGAAAGACTTCATGGGAGAGTTTCTGTTATTCAAGTCTCTTTCTATTTTTACTTTATCCTGACCTATATACAGCATAATGAAAGTAGTTAAATTGCCCCATAAATGCTGATGTGGCTCTAATATTTACAAGTCACTAAACTCCACATAATAGCTTGATAATCTCAAGTGTACTTCTTAGATAAGTGAGTAGTGAATTATCCACCAAAGAAAGCTAGTATTTGACAACATTTGACGTGGACTTCGTGGAGTAACTGCAAGTGCAATGTGATAGTTGTTGATGAAAAAAAGGATTTTTCTACACTGATTATATTGCTTTCTCTTCGTTGTGAGCAGATTTTCTTTTGTAAATTGGATATACACAAGCTCAAGCATGCTGTGTTGAGAATATGTACTATATGCATATATTTGCACACCCGCAGTAGCTGTATACTTTTATTATTGTCAGAGAATATCCTGTTTGGACTGAATATTATTTACTGTTAAGGGAACTCCTCCATTGTTGATCTGAAGCTGATAATATTTTCTGATATTATACCAAATAGTTTCACTACCAGATGCTTTACAGTCTTGAGTCTCAAGACAGAAAATACTTGTTGATTAAAACCAATTGTGCTAAAGGAGCCCATAATAGTAGACATGAAGTTCTTTGGTCTTAATTTCTTCCTGTTGTGATGCACAACTTTATTATTTTAGCCCATTGATCATTTGCCGCTTCTTAAAATAAGCCTACTAGTGTTATTGATGTATCACGTTGGACTAGCTAAAGACACTTTATTTTGTCCTTCTGTGCAGCCAAGGCTCTATTTCTACCAGAGTGGAGAAAAGGTAGATGAAATCGTTGGTTCTGATATTGAACGCTTGAAATACACAATGGAAAAGCTGTACAAGTGATTATATTATGGTTTTTCTTTTTTTTCCTAAGCTTGTCTTGTTCTCTGGTCCTGAACAACAGTTGTTTGTCCTTGGACTTAATTATTGAGACGCTCCATCAGGACTCTTTTTTTTATTTGGGTGGGGGGTAAGATTACGTTAGCTGCTGTTCAATTTAAATAAAATGTAATTTTGAGAATTATATCTCAACCTTCAGCGGTTTCTGCAATATCCAAGTTAGGGACTTTGTTTATTATATCTATTTTAAATGTTGATTACCATTTCAGAGATATACTATGCATGCTTGATGATAATAATTTCTCAATAACAAAGAAGTTAGGGATAGTCTATTAACCGTAACTTCTAAAGGAAAAGGCAGGTTGCAGCGATTGAAAGTAACATTGGGCACATATGGCAGAAGGTATAAAGAAGTGATTTTTGTTATGCATTAGAGTGTGTGCTGTGGAAAACATTGGGGTGTATTTCTTGCAACTTTGTCATGGGCATATTAATAAAATATTAGCATTAGCTTCTAAAGGAAAAGGCAGGTAGCTGCGATTGAAGGTGATACTGGGCATACATGGCAAAAGGAATAAAGAAGTTATTTTTGTTGTGCATTGGAATGTGTTTGTTGTGGAAAACATTAGGGTGTATTTCTAGCAACTTTGTCATAACCATATAATTAAAAGGATGCTTAAGTAGTCTCAGTAGGAGTTAGCACGGGCTTGCAGCGGATATTGGTAGTTAATGTCCATATCGAATTGAGAAAAAAAATATTTGAACTTTTAAAAGAAAAAATCTTTCTCCTTATTTATATAAATGTTGTTTTGATTGACTTAATCACCACCAATGGTAAATGAAGTGTGTCTGCTACAGATTCTCATGAATGGAGGATGGTCTACAAACGGTATCTAAACAAGGTCCAGGCCTCTGTATGTTTACGATCTAATATGATGCTTATGATCACTGGACTCTTATTTGGAATTGGTGCTGTTTATGGGGGAATTCTGCAAATTGAGTTTTAGGTTCATCTGAAGGGCATACAGGTTTTATGGGCTTCAAAAAGCCTGTATTATTGGGCTGGTACGTGGCATTGTGATCTGACCTGTATGCTTCTCCAACTGTCCTATTTTACTATGAATGTGCCTATTACATGATTGACAAAATTGTCATGTAGGTGGTGCTAAGCGTGTAAACCTATAAACATTCGGGTGAAGAGGCACATATTTTGGGAAGTTCTTCGTAAGTGATTCACATTTTCGAAGCAGGATTTTGGAATAGCATTTGCCTTGCATCCTTCTTCCTGTAGATTGTAAGAGCAGAAGAGTAGAGATTGAGTCAAAGGAGGAGCAGTGGTAAAAGGGGAGAGAGGGGAACAAATGATGACTTCTGAAGCATTTAGTGTAGCTCTGGGTCCATTATCATCACCTGTTAACACAGTGCTTCAACCAACTTGGGGCCTGAGGCTTAAGGGACCTTCCAGATTTGACTTCATTGCTGCCTGCCATTCTGCGCTCATAAATCATATCTCGAGAAACCCAGTGGACGCAGTAGGAATTAGCTCTCATATTACCAGCAAATAAGTGAATCTCTTCTCACTATCGCCATTGTTGATGCTTTTTTTTTTTTTTTTTTAATTATCAGATTGAAACATGCTCATTATTTGCAGTGACTTGGTTTCATTGCATATCCATCATCCATAACCAAACTCCACCAAGGAAAATGTTAGCCTTCTAGGAGCACTAGTTAACATTTATCTCCATAAAATATAGCAGTTTTCAGTGTTATTGCATATTTGGCATTTATGACCGAACCCTATGAAGAAAAATGATAACAAGTACTCCGTTAACATTTAGCTTCATAAATGTAGTATATTTCATCTAGCTACTAGCCTGAAATCTTGAACCTGAGGTCTTGGTGCAAATATTGTTGATTCAAAGTAATTTCAATTTTTTTTTTTTTTAGATTAGTGTCTTGGAGATTGCTTTCTAGTAAATTTTGAAAATTGAAATTGTGAAACCCACGATTTTACTTAAAATCGCCATAGAATATATAGGATCAAAACATGAAATTGAAATATAAGTTTTCACAATCTATATAAATTAGTTTTTAATATTGTAGCTATACATACATTATCATAAAATCTTAAAATATATGATGGAGATACAAAAAATACAAAAAAAAAATTCAATCACACCAAAAATGATCATATATATAATCAAGAATAAATTATTTCACTAATGCATAAATTTAAAATATAAATATATCATTGGTATAGATTACATTAAGCAGTGAAATGCATGTCTACATATTTAATCGAAAAAAAGGTATATAAAGTGTCCAAACATTTAGATTTTGATAACTTAGTATTTAAAATTTTATTTTTTTTAAATTTAATATTTAATAAAGATCCACTTGTACATTATTTAAAAATTTAATTAGTAAATTTTTTAAAGAAAAAAATACCTTTATCCCCATCTAGCACGAAAAGTTGCCTAATTCAATTTTTTTTTATTATTTCTAAGACACGGGTAAGTTTTCTAAGAAAGACAAAAGTAGCATTACACTTGTCACGTCATTCCACCATCAACTTTTGCACCGGAACATGTTTTGTCAGTCATTTTCCAAATTACTTTACGATATAAATTATTATAATAAAACATAATAAATAAATTATTAATTATTAATTACCTTATTATCATAAAAACTATATCACTATCATATGTTTGTACCCATCTTCAACAACACTTGATGTCATGAGTCATGGATTTTTCCCTTTTTTAATAATCTATTACATCCAAATCAATGTTTTAAAAATTTTACTTGGTAATTCCACGAAAAGTCTATATGAAGCAAAAATTCTATAAGTTAATTTACAAATTTAATATTGCTGTACTTTGCTGACGCAGCTGAAGGGTCCAAGAAATAATACTTTTCAGCGGGTCTGCAGTAAAGGAGGTGTTGGAATTGCAGCTGTTGGAACACGAGTGCTAGGAGGAGAGATCATGATGAGATACAGAAATGAAAGCTGGGTGGGTTGTCATAAATGGTATGGTGGTTTCATTGGGTAAAGTGTCTTTTTTCTTTTGGGTTGTGTGGGTGGGGATGATTTGGAAGATATGAGTAATGAGTCAGATTAATTAATTAATTACTGGCGTAGCTATAATTAGGGAGGGGTGAGATTTGGTTTAGGTGGGTTTGTTTTTTAAATCGAATTAAATTATATATTAATATTTAGTTTTTTTTTTTAAAAAAAAATCTAACCTATGTTTAGGAAACAAGCAACCAGAGCAGGAATTGAAAATAAAGGGAATTTTAATTTCTCAAAGCTCACTTATCTCAATCCTTCTTATCGAGTTTAATTTAAAAATTTTACATTGTTTTCTTAATTCTATTCATATTAAATCATATGCTCATTCAATATAAATTCTCGACTTAAACTAAGAATTTTATTATTTATTTGGAGTCATCACCTAACTAAAGTTGAGAAAAATTATTAAATTAGAATTAATTAAGCGGATTAATTCTAATCTAGACAACTAGTCGACGAAATATCTTTAAAAAAAAAAATAGAAAGAAAAACAAGAAATTCTTGACTCAGGGGCAGTCTTGTTAAAATCCTAAAGTTACATCTTATTTTTCTAAAATCTGAATTATGTATTTATGTTATGATATCTTTTTTAGCATAAGAAGAAAATACTAGAAAAAATGATATAATGATTTGAAAATATTTTTTTTTATTTTTTTAGAGTTACTCCATCAAGGTACCTACGTACTCGTTATTCTGAATCAAACATGTCGTAGTTTGCTTTTCATAAAACTTTAATGGATTAGTTAATTTTAATTACGAAAAAGTGCTAGGTTTATGTTTATTACCATTTAAATTTATTTAAAAAAATTTCTAAACCTAAGATTCATTTAAAAAAAAACTAAAAACCTCTAATTTTAAAAAATAATTAATTATTATTTATTCATTTATTTTCATGAAAAGAAGTTTTATAAATGATAAAATATTTATTTTTTATTTTAATTATTTATTATTATTTTTATATTTCTTGATTATTATATATATGTATATTTATATATATTAAAAATTCTAAACCTAGTTTTATTAACATATTCCTAAAGCATACATCTTTATTATTTATATTTATTTTTATTTTTTTATTTTAGTATTACTACTTTTTATTTATTTTCTTTGTTAATAAAAAAACAACTAATAATGATTAAATAATAAAAAAAAGAAGAAAAAAATTTCGAATAACCTGGACACTGGTTACGGTTCGAGTTGGGTCGATTGGATTATAAAGGCTGGAGCTCCTAGTTGGCGATGTTTCCAATGGCTGTTAACAGTGATCAAGGGGTGGATTCTTAGGTTTTCAAGGGTGAAGAACCAAACGATGGTGTTGGTTTTTATTGAAAACTAACCTTAGTGGCGATTCGACAACTATGGCAGCGAGATTTAGAGAGAGAGAGAGAGAGCTTTGGCAGACTTTTTTGTGCTTTTTCTTCCTCCTTTTTAAATTTTTTTTTTTCTTCTCAAAGTCAAGTCCTATTTATAGACTCACAAAATCCCATTTGATAAGCTCAGATCGGACTCGATTGAAACCCATCCCTATCCTTTTTTTTTTTCTAGATTTGAATAAATCTTTCATTTTTTTGTTAAGATTCGTACTAATTTTATGATATTTATCCTTTTTTGGCTAAAGATTTGTTGGATTTGCGTTAAAATTTAATTTGAAATGGCCGGATTTTGCTCTCTCCACGTCGTCGTTGATCTCGATCGAAGGTTGAAAACGAACACGTGCTAGGCGCGTGCCTTCAAGTCATCCAATCGGCTATTGACACGTGGCAGCTCGGGTGAAAAAAAAAATCAAAATGGCATAAAGTGCCTTTACCCAGATTCGAACTCGCGACCACATTCCTTCCCCACACACTAGGCGACCATGTGAACCAGTTGGGCTAGCCCAATTCCCATTTTTTCTTTGCATGCAAATTACATATAAGAGTGCCAATTTTTACTAATTTTATATTATTTTGAAATAAAAAACCCTAAATGTCTTTTATTGTTATTGCTACCCTTATTTGTGTATTATTTTTATTTATTTTTCCTTCATATATGAAAAAATAGAAAAAAAACATTAATAATATAATTAGGTTACAAAAATAGGATGGTTACAACTGCCTCTTTTTGTAGTAAAGTTTGATTTTTGCCTAATAGAAAGGATACATAACGCTGTAATCAGCTGGTTAACCAAACCTGAGTTCACTCAGGAGTTATCTGACCAAAAGTTTTTGTAAGGAAAATGCCTTACGAGCTAAAAATCCCATGTTGCAAAAGAGGATAGTTACTTTATGATGATTAATATTCCTTGGGGAGTGATCTTAGACAAGAAACATCTCACTAGACTAGCAACTTGGAGGGAGAGATTATCTAGAAAAGTGCTTTTATGAGTTGACTAATCGATGATAGGAAGCATTTCACTAGACTAACAACCTTAAACAGGGATTTTTTAGGAATGTGTCATTATGAGCTAACTAACTAATAATAAGAAGCGTCTTATAAGACTAGCAATCTTAAAGAAGAGATTGTTTAGGAAAGCGTTCTTATGAGCTAGCTAACTGATAACAGAAAGCGTCTTACAAGACTAGCAACCTTAAAGAAGAGATTGTTTAGGAAAGCGCTTTTATGGGTTAATTAACTGATAATAGGAAGCGTATTACAAGACTAGTAACCTTAAAGAAGAGATTGTTTAGGAAAGCATTCTTATGAGCTAGCTAATTGATAATAGGAAGCGTTTTACCAGACTAGCAACCTTAAAGAAGAGATTGTTTAGGAAAGCGCTCTTATGGGTTAACTAACTGATAATAGGAAGCGTATTACAAGACTAGCAACCTTAAAGAATAGATTGTTTAGGAAAGCACTCTTATGAGCTAGCTAACTGATAATAGGAAGCGTCTTACAAGACTAGCAACCTTAAAGAAATCATCTAGAAAAGTGCTTTTATGAGCTGACTAATCAATATTCTTCTTGGGGGGCATCAATATTTAAAATTTAGGCCAAACAACGCTAATGAGGAATGACTTTAAATTCCCTCATTCTATTTGGAAATAAATATCTCATTCTCAATTGGTTTAATATAAGAAAGCCTTACAATCTCTCGGTTTAGATGTCACTCTTGACTTTTATTCCAAATATTATGATCACTCTTGTAGGTAATACGCTTTGGTCAATCTGTTAGGCCTTTTGGGACTTGTAATGTAATAAGCTTTTGGTTTCAAAAAAAATACTAATGTCAAGGTCTTATTTTGAAAGAATCATCATTTCAACCTGGGTTTACAAGTCTAGAAAACTAGAATAGTACTTGCTCTAGCAATTTTTTCTTAAGATAAATTATTTTCAATGATTTAGAGAAGTCTTCAAAGAAAGGTGGTATATTTTTTAGCTGTAATGTTTGGGTTCTTGTATTTGATCTTGGTATTTTCAAGTATTGTTGGTTTTTTTATTGTGTATAGGTTTAACTACATTCTTGGGTTTTTCTCATTTCTTTTCTTTCGTTTTCTTTTTCTTTCATCATTTTCTTTTCCCATCTTTTTTTTCCTTTTCTTTTAAGCCTAATGGTGATTATCTCTTATGGGTCAAGTGTGTTTTTTCAAAATGTAGACTTTTCTTCATCAAAAGAAATAAATTATCCACGGTAAAAATTACCCTTGAATTGTTGCAACTAGGGTAAGCACTATTTAGTTAATTCCTTTTTTCTTGATTGATATCCTTTTCTTCTTAATCATCCCATTGTAGGGTAGTTCTCGACATGGTTAAATTTTGAGACTCTTTTTATATAAGCTCAAATGGGGTTAGCAAAGGATTATTGTGTTTAGGATAGCAAAAATGAATGCTTAACATTATTTTGATTAACGTACCAAATTCAAGATAGACCTCCTTTAAGGAATGAGTAAAAAACCTCACATTAATAACACTTAACTCTCAAGTGTTTAAGGGTTAATGTTTGGAATGTGGTTTGCTTTTTGTTATCCTAAACCACTCAAACAAATGAGATATCCTTCTATTTTACCAGATTTGCCCATATTCACCATGTCTCATGATGTCTTTGGGAGTTATGTGCCCTTATCAAGTGATTTAGTCTTAACTTAGCTCCCTTGGGAAGCTAGTTAAGATAGTCTTCTTTATGCCCTTGTTGGTAATTGACCATAGCCACTTCAAAAATGTGCCCTAAAATTAATTTTCTTTGTGTCTATTTTATATAACTCCTGATAGAGAGAAAGTTCAAGTGTAACCCTTAGGATTGGAGAGAGTTGGAACGTTTTGTGTTTCGAGGCTAACTCAACATATGAGGAGAACTTTTGAAGTGAATGGGGTCTTTTAAATTGAGAGCAGGTTATAGAGGTCTTTGGCTTTATGTTTAGAGTAAGTGACTGTGAATCTTGGGTTAAGCTAACAATTCAAAAGCAACTTTTAGGACCTTGAAAGGATCTCTTATTGTTAGTAACTCTTCAATTTTCTTGGCTTTGTTATTTTCTTTATTGTTGTTATTTTTTAGTAAATATGCAAACAAGATGTTCACACGAATGCAAAAGAACCAGCATTTAATTAACGATGTAATAATACTAAAATTTTATTAATATTACAAATTTGGAGTTCAATGCTCTTATTGAAAACATGAGAAAAGAATGCTATAATATAATTTCTTAATTTCTAAGCTTCTTCTTCTTTGGCTGTGTAGGTGTTGACTCCCCATTGACGATGACTTCTAGTGCTCTAACCCTTCCCTGAGTTTTCTCCAATTGAGCCTCCAATGCTTTGTTCCTCTGATTAGATTCCTTGAATCTACTCTTCCACACGTCTTTCTTACTGTCCGTGGTCTCAAAATGACCTCCATCTGAGCCATCACTTGTTCCATGTAAGCTTTTATTTCTGGGCTTGGGTTGATCGGCGCGGGCAGAGTGACATTTGGAGCACGGCACATCTTCTCTCTTGTCTTGTACAACTGGTTGATAACAAAATCTCTAGTAGCTCAGTGTTTGCCCACTTCATCATCCAGTTCTTCGAGGTCTACATTAGGACTCTCAATTCAGGCTTTCTATAGGACCTTGACCTCTGCCAACTTGGCGACTTTATTAGCCACTAACACGCTTGGGTCTTGATATTTGAACGTGATTCCTTCTAATGATGGTCTATAAACTATGTCCTGGATAGTGCCAAACTGATGGACTACTGAGTTTTGGTGATAGCCTGTACACCAATTAAGCCCAATTAATGGAATTGCTTGAAAGTTTCTGCACATTAGAATAATCTTACTATAGCAGCTCTACCTGGCAGTCCACAAAATATCACTAGCATTGAAACCCTTGAGCACTTTCACCCAACTATGGCTGGAAAGATCATCTGGCAACTTTATCCTTTCTATACATGAATCTATGAGGTATATTTGTTGGGCCAATGATCTCCTAACCATGTTTAGCCCAAAACACTTAAGATAGCTCACGAACTAGATTAGGATGAGGTTAATGTTTGAGCGGAGAATTCCATGACCCTTATTCTTCATGAAATTTAAGTTTCGAATCTAATCAGCTAGTACAACCAGGATGCAAGATTTTCCTTCCAAGAACTGGAATACTAATTTCGTAACTCTGTAATGAATAAGAAAGATCCTGGTAGGAAAAAGGATGATCGCGAATGTTGTCAAGATGAAAGCATAAACCCGTCTTTGTTTGTAACCCTTGGGATCCCCATATAGGATATCTTTCTTGCTTCCATCGTCGCATTAAGCCACAAACCAAGCTTCTAATTCATCCATTTGAAGGCAATACCCATTGCTATTTTCCAACGTTTGATTAATCACTGCTCTACGAATTCCCAGAAGTTTGTTGAAGATACCTACTGGCCCAACCTCTAGGTCTATCACATACACCCCATTGGAAAGTGGAGGGACTTGGAGAAGCTGAGTATATTCTTCTATGGTTGGTGTGATCTCATGTGGCCCAATAAAGAAAACCACGAGCTCAATTTCCCAAAGGTGTGATATAGCCCGAATTAAAGGTAGCTTGACATTTATTTTCATCGGTGAGAGAATAGGCCCTTTTTTTCTTCGGATGAAGGTCTGCTCTTCAGGGTTGTATAAGGTGAACCAATGGTCTAGTACTAGTTTAGGATCTAAAGGTTTACAAACCTCGATTTCTTTGCGAAGGAGGCAGTCAATTATAGCGCTAACTATCTAGTAGGATTACAATAAATAAAAATTTCTAATTACAAACAACTGTCCTGCAAAATAGAATAAAAACTCTTTTATAAGCGATTGCATCTGAACCCTAAAGAAATAAATGATGTGCTTAAGATTCGAAAGCACATAAACACCAATATAAATGACGTGAACAACAAATTACAACCAATAATTAGCTTGATTAACAACTTCACAAATAGTCCTTAATTCACGAAAATTGAAGCCAAATTGATATATGGAACAAACAACTATATGAATATAGGATAACAAAGGAAATGAACTAAGATTCCAATCAAATTGAAAAGCTTCAAATCTAAATATAAGAACCTTAATTTACGTGTATATGGACAAAGAACCAACAAATTGCACTTAGATATTACTCACTAAATACAATTTGTAAAAACAACAAGAGATAATTGATATTACTCACAATCACTCTAGTTGGTTCTCACCACAATTTCACAAATGAAATTGATAATAGATCAATTGCAAGCAAGGGAATTCCTTACGGCAACAAAGTGTATTTTTGTTCAAAATGTCAAAAGCTCCGTAAAAGCCCTAGTTAGCAAGTATTTGTACTTGCTCCAATTAGGGTAAAAATGTTCAAAAGATTACATATATGCCACTAAGTGGCCAGTTCTAAAATTAAAATATAAGTACCAAAATAAACAAAAATTGGCTGGTTCAAAAATGACAATTACAAGTGCAAAAGATAGTCTTCACGTAGCCGGTTCTTCAAGTCAATTGAACAATTTGTGGGCTATTGGATGCGACTCCAAAAATGTCCCGCAAGTTGATCATTTGTGCATATTATTTAGCCATCCCGTAAAACTGATCAATGTACCTACTATAGTGCAAAACCAAACATTATTAGATAAAAAAAGTGGACATATGTGGATGTCTTGGATCATACATGCAAATCAGGTTCCCCCACTACTGGAACTGTAGGATAGATCCCATCATCTCCTCGGGCCTCTGAAAGATTTACTCTCAAATTTATGGGGTCATCTCTTGGACCGAAACCCAATGTCTTTGTTTACCTGTTTGCCTAACTTTTAAAAGAACTAGAAGTATTTCTAATTTGCTCTTGGAAAGAGCGCACCTCAACTAAAGACATAGGCGTTAAGACTATCCGTGTACCATCCTTTCGAAACATGTAAGTGTTTCTGAAATCATCGTGTAACACCTTTCTATCAAACATCCGGGTCTTACCCAACAATAAGTGAAAGGCGCACATAGGAAGCGCATCACAGATAATCTCATCACTGTATTTTTTTCCTACACTGACTGGCACCTTTGCCCTTTGTGTACCATACAGACTACCTCGATCATCCAACTAATGCAATTTGTAAGGGCTAGTGGCTAGTTGAAATTTATCTACTAATGTAGTAGATATGACATTAGTGCAACTACCACTATCAATGAATAGCACACAAAGGTTATCTCGAATCTGGCAAGGTGCGTGGATTAGGTTCTCCCTCTGTATGTCCCTGGCATCTAGAGATAAAGTCAAAACCCTGTGCAATACATTAATAGGTAAGTAATGTTTATCCTTTTTATCCTCATGTGTCTCAGCGTTCTGATCATCATAGTACTCCTACAAAGCCATGGACAGATTTGTAGGCTTGACAACTTCTTCTTCATCTTCTTCTTCGGTGCCTTCCATGATTGTCATTACTCTCTTATTGGGACATTGTGCAGCCATATGTCCATATCCAATGCATTTAAAGTATTTAATTTGGCGCATTTTCCCACTAGCAATCCTGGAATGGATTGGATTGCCTCTGCCTTTCCACTTTCAAGGCTAATTGTATAGCCTCATCAAGTGTACTAATTTTATATTATTTTGAAATAAAAAACCCTAAATGTCTTTTATTGTTATTGCTATTCTTATTTTCTATTATTTGTGTATTATTTTTATTCATTTTATTTTTATTATTTATTTTTCCTTCATATCTAAAAAAATAGAAAAAAACATTAGTAATAATAATTAGGAGACAAAAATGAGGTGTTTACACCTCTGAATTGGGGGTAATATGGAGGGATAAACGGTAATTACATTGATTGTAGGTGCAACCACAATTTTGTTCATTCACAATGGTAGCTTTCCTCCTTGTTGTTTTGATTTAAAAGAACTAAATAAAATTGGGAAAACATTGGAATTTTGTGAAAATATACATTATTTTATGATTATGAAATTTTGCACTCCCTTCTATTACAAATAGATTAGTTATTTCTTCTCTTTTTTTAATTCTTTTTTTTTAATTTATTGTTGATTTTTTTGTTATTTTCTATTAAATCATTTAATCAAATATATTTAATAATATTATTTTATTAAATTTATTATTATAAATCAATTAGAATCCAATACAATTGCTAACTTATAAAAATAAAAACAAGTATATAAAATTTTGAAAATGAACAAATTAAGGCATAGCTAACCACCACCTTGGGTTAAGGGGTGGGAGTAGGGTTTTGCATTAGTTATGATGCGACTAGGAAAACTTTGTAGATTATGACCTACCAACATTGGTGGATTGTGTGATGCATCCATGCTAGTGTATGGCATAATCTATCAAAAAATAAAAAGGAAAAAAAAGTTTCATTGAGATTTTCACCTAACATTCATTCTTTTCTTTACACATATTAAATAGTCACCATCACCTTAGGTGAGCTGCACTCCCTACCAATATCAATGAGTGATTACCTACCATTATAAGTAGATCAAGCATCCAGTAACATGGATGTGTAGCCACCTACCACCATAGGTAGACCACCTCACTCACCTGTAATAGTTGGTTATAATTCATAAAACTCTTCAACTTGTAGCTAACCATCTTAAGGCTGGGGGGTAGAGGGTCACATGAACACACGTCACTCTCCCCCCTATAGTGATCGACCATCTTATGGCCTTTGTGTTCTAGTCACACCCTAAGCATTGTTTTCTTTTCCAGAGTTTTTTTTTTTTTAAGTATTCTACGTTTGATTTAATTTTTTAATTAAATATGTTTAGAAATATTATTTTATTAAATAAATTAATATTGACCAATAAAGATAGAGATGATACATGTGTGTACAAAGTGTTAATGATGAAAACACATATATACAAAATGTCAAATGATGAAAATATACATATGTGAATTGAAATTTGTATTAAAAATAAAAAAGGAAAGAAAAAAGTACAGTCTTGTATTGAAAAAAAAAAGGAGGATGTTGATGAGTTGAAAGGGTTCTAATGTTGATAATCATAAATGGAATTAGTAGGGTTTGTTTTGATAATGTAAATTTGTTTTCCGCTTGTAAAGGTTGAAATGATGAGTGGTGCATTATATATGCTGATTCATAGATTTCATATCCTAAGATTTTAGATGTTTGAATACGCTTGGCTTGATATGCAAAAAATCGTTGTGTTTATGCAAGGAAAATTAATTTCAATGGTTCAATATTAAACTTTTTAATGTCATAATTAAAAAGAGGAATAATTCAATAATTATCTCCACATAATTTGTAACTAATGAATTGACTATTTGGTTGATTTAACGACATATTCAAATTAAGGCAAGTTCTATGGTGCTATCATGATATAATGTTGTCACTTCCTGATTACAGTAAAATCTCCTAATTTATTATAAAAATAAGGCTCATTAAGGAGAATTCTTCTTAAAATATTCCTAAAATTCTAAGGTGCATGTTTATATTAATTTTTTTTTTATAGCGATTCGAGAAGATTTTACTTAATTAGAAAGTGACATCATTGTAAAATTTTTTCTTCAAATTATATGATAAAGTCACAATAGCTAAGGTAGACATTTGAGGAATCTTAACTCATAAAATAAAAGAGAAAGAGAACTCTAACACTCATTTTTTAGTTGTGACTTTCAAAGAGAAAAAGGTAAGGGTTTTCTCTCTTTCTTTTGTAATGTTGTCAATTTCAATTAATAATGGACTTCAACTCCACCTATCTCATTTAGGATTTTTCAAGTAAGAATCATTAAGGATTTTCAAGAAACTAAGAGTTTAAAGGAGATCATATAAAAAGTAAAAGTTGAACCCTATAACTTCAATTTTACTATAGATTAGTTTTAGGGCTTTTGGTTCATGTTTAGGTAATTAATTCAACCTTATGTGATAGTTAATTATGATAAATGAAACCTTATTTTTTTTTAAGGAAATCAAAAGTTTGCATTGGCTTTTAGATTTAGATTTCAGCATGCAAGGGCGTTAGGGAATGGCACATACATCGAGCTAAGTAAATTATTTTTGGTGTTGTTATGAGATTATTGATTATAGAAACATTATTAAATATAAGTCATTGATGTGCCTAAACACACTTAAAAGCACATCTAAAAGACTTAAGAATAACTATCTCAAGTCAAGGCAAAATCGGATCAAAAAATGACACTTTTCAAATGAACCCTAATGATGAAATGATGAAATTCAAACAACCAATGATATAATCAGAATACCTCAATGAAAATGCCTTCTAACAACACTCTAATTTCATATAATCCATGCAAATGAAGCCTCAATTTGACAAAGAAAAACCGTAACAAAACAATCCCTTTCTAATGGTGAAAATCACGTTATCAAGGAAATCCTTAAAGATGAATTGGATCAATATGATAATTTCTTCAAATAATCACAAGAATTCGTGAATAACAACAAGGATATCTGACCAAGAAAATATCTCAATTCAACCCTAGATATGACACACTAGAGAAGAAAAGAAATCACAACAAAATGAAATTGATATAACTCACAATTTCAAGATGTTGCACTCGCCACAATTTCAACTTCTTGGGACTGAAATTGATAAGAGAATTTGGAATTAGGAAAACCCTAAGCCCTCTCATGAAAATGTGAAGTGTTTTTCTGCAAAATTAAGCCTCCTCAAACCCTCTCTTAAGCAAGTATTTATACTTGCTACTCCTAGGGTTAAAAAATGCTCAAAATTACAAGTTTGCCACTTTTAAGGTGGCTAACCCTAAATGAAAGTTACAAAGAAATAAAAGTGTCCCAAAACCAAAATACAACTAAAATAGTTCATAAAATGAAAAATACATAAAAGAAATGCTCTTCATGATGCCGGTCTTCTATAGGATCCATCGGCCCAACTCATCGCCGGTTCAGGTCGGTCCATGGATAACCCACAATCTGAGTCTGAGGGAGTTTGTCCATTGCCCTATAGAATATGATAAGTGTGCCTGTTGGAAAACACAATACAAGAATAATAGAAAAGAGGTTAATATATAAATAATTCCAAGGTCGATCTGCTCAAAATGGGCCCTCAACGCCAAGATTTGAATTCCTTTAGTTCTTGCCCTAATGATAGGTCTTGTCGGATTTTTAATCCTATCAGTCATGATAGTTAGTTTCTAATTGAAGTGTTAGTTTGTTAGTACAATTTTCATATTAGTGGGTTGTTGACCTTGATGAGATTGTCAATTGGGTTACTATGCTAAGAAGAAGCTATAGATGGGTCATATTGGTGTGATGGGCTACCGCTATGGACATTTAATAGTGGATTTCCATATTAATGGCTAATTTGATATTGTCTCAACATGACACGACACACAAGTTTTTTATTTCGGTTATTGGTTTTGCCATATAAATGGTGGTTGTTACATTAGCATGGGGTGTATATGTGATTATTTTTGCAAGATATGTGCTTGTGTTTACATAACTATGTACTATGTAGGGATTGGCATAGTGTGGTTTGATCTAATTCATCCTCAAAACTAAACCGAACCACATTTCGTAGTTTGGTTTTTCTATGGCTCCTAATTGAACCTAATGTGGTTTGTGAATTTTTTTTCCTTTTAATAAAAAATTGTTCGGTTTGATTTGATCCATAGTTCAAACATATTTGCTTCTTTTCTTGCCAATTTAAGTTTTCTTGGATATTTCTCATCAAAATTGCAATGGTCCATCATAATCATTAAAAATACTATGCTCATTATGATTATTTTCTTAATGATCTAAATGTAGGAAGCTAAAAGAATTAATAATTTTTTTTGAGATACATGTCACAGAAATCTTATAAAACTAAAATAGGATATTGGATGAATAGATTGAGTACTCAACAACTAGATAACTCAAGTACTCTCTTAAGTAAGGAGCCAATGAAATAGCACTATAGTTTACAGTGTCTTACAAGATATATCGTGCGTATAATTCTACCATTAATATGACTGTAAAACACTCAAAACATAGAATAGATCAAATTTCAATATGGTATCAAGAAAGAAAATAGCCTCTTATTTGTATTAGAATATCTTATGCTTTGAAATAAATCTCACAAAATCCTTTGTTGAAGCCTTACCAAAAGCAAAGGTCATCTACCTTGACAAGCAAGTGCTACATCCCTTTTTTTTTTTTTTTTTTGTGCACGCACTGGGAATTTACCGGGGGGTAGGGGTAGGTACTTAACAAGGCAGAAAGATTTAGAGGAAGCATCTCGTATCATTAAATGCCTATCTATAATGTATAATCAATGAAGAGTTTAAAATATGTTTGTTTTTATATCATTTCACAACCAAAAAGCCCCCACAAAGACATGATATTAACATATGGAGAGTGCAAGGAAGAGATGTGTTATGGAGAGGAGAGGCAAGAAGATGAAGAAAGGAGTAGGGTTTTCAACATGGTGAGTTTTGGGCTAGGCTAATGGGACGTAAAAATATCAATTCAGTTTGGTTGGTTCAGTTCAATTCACGATTTAGTCAATTTTTTTGCTCACCTCAGGTACTAGGCATTAACTTAGTCTTCATGGGATTATTTTTATAGGTATAAGAACTATTTAACTATTATCTTTATGACCTTAGAACTTGTGATCAGGTTTAACGTTAGTGCTCAAGAGAAAATCATAAATAGGTCGTGATTGGTTAGTTATATTATATTGGTTTCTCAATTGTTTTAAAGTTTTGAAATTACTTAATATTGAAGATGAATGTTATGAATATGAGACATTGTAGAATCTAATCAATTTTAGATATTTATTATGAATATTTTGTTGTTCCAAATCTTACCATACTCATGACTATCAATGTTCTTTGATTTTGGGTGTGATATAGGATGGTTGTGTGACCCAACTATGATGGTGATGGAGCAACCCACCCTTAAAAATAAAAAAAAAGGAACCTATTGGGTTTTTCACTCAATTTTTTTTTAAATTTTTACGATTAATGAGTTATGCAATCCACCGATGTTGATGGCAAGTCATTCACCTCCATAGGTGGATCATACATCCACTAATGTCCATAGATGGTTATCCACCATTGTGCGTAGATTGGCCCACCTACATGTAATAGTAAGTCAAGACATATAACGCTTTTATAGTTATTGCCAACCACCTAAAGGTTAGGGTGTGGCCAACCTCCACATGTGGGATGTGGGATGTGGGATGTTATATGACTCTCTAGGTGGTGGTTCTATCCTCTTACCTTTCGATAGTTAGTCAAGCATCTTAACTTTGTTTATTTCCTTTTTTTTATCTAAAGCTTTTTTTTTTCTTTAAATCCTTTTTTGAATTTGTATTTTATTAAATTATTCAGTTAAATGCATTCAATATTTTTATTTATTGCATTAGTGATTGTGAAATAATTAAAAGTCAACATATATTTGTTGATTTATAATAATGATGGATGGAGATGAAATTCATGTATATAAAATATAAAATATTAAAGGATGAAACACACGTGTGTGTGTGTATATATATATATATATGCACCGTTATATCGCCATAAAGCAGGAGGATACAGATGAGTTGAAAGGGTTCTATGTTGGCAGTCACAAAGGGCGTTAGTATGATTTGCGTTGATAATGCAAACGTTTGAGTCGTAAAGGACGAAACGATCAGGGGTATGTAATAGCTGTCGGCGCCGATGGATAGACGTTACAAGCTAGCAGGAGTCAAGATTTGGATAAGCCTGGATTGATCGCAAAAGTCGTCCCCTCTACCGCACGCTACCCGACAAACCTGAAGGCGCCTTCTGATGCACCTGGAGGTTTTTATTGCTGTATAGCTCAGTGTCACCGTGCAATTTTAAACTTTTTTTTTTATTTTATCATCGTTAGCGTAATTATAAAGGATGTCTGTTAATTTTTTTAAAATTTCAATTATTAATTATACATGATAACATTTTAAGTGAATAATTTTAAATAATTATTAATGGTGTATTTGTTTATAATAGGATAATAGATTTATATAACTTATAAAAGAGAACATGATTAGAATAGACACTGAATTTTTTTTTTTATGTAGTCATTCTATTACTTAAGTTAATTTGTAAGTTGTGGGAGATAATATTGAGTGTATGTGTGCAAGAGTTCAAAATTCAAAATTAGGTCTCTTGCATGAGTTGCATGAAAATATTTATAAGTTGATTGGCTAATATATTTGATGCCTGACTTGAGGTGATTTCTATATAATAGAGCATAACTGGTATAATTATTTTTACATTAAATATCTTTTCTCATTTAATACTTTAAATATTTTAGGAGTTCCAAGCGTATATCCTTTCAAACTCATTTCAAGCTCAGCTACGTTAGGCCTTAAGGTCTATGTTTAGAATTAGCTATCGACATTAACTTTAAAAAGAAAAATTTAGGGATAGAAAAAAAGAGTACCTTTGTTGGTAGGATAGAATCACAATAGCAATGCATTTCTCCCTTAAGATTTTCTCACCCAAGTTTCTTTGACAATATCATCATTCTCCTATTGCCATTTTCCTTTTTCCTTCAATCCTCTTCAAACTTCTCTCCTTGATATATCTAAGTCTCTGTATTGCTTAAAATTGCCACTTGAGGTCATGATTTCATGTCAGGTATATGTAGGATTCATTTACCCACACTACCCTCACCAAATGGCTTATTAGGGATTTCTTTTTTAAAAAATGTAATATTTTTTTCCTTTTTCCTATGATTGTTTATAACGTGATCAAAGTTTATTAACATATGTATA
Source organism: Laguncularia racemosa (assembly GCA_037954665.1). NCBI lineage: Eukaryota > Viridiplantae > Streptophyta > Magnoliopsida > Myrtales > Combretaceae > Laguncularia > Laguncularia racemosa. The sequence goes on from JBBMOL010000131.1 coordinate 1,947,046, forward strand.
TATTATGTGGAGTATAACTTTGATTGTAAACTATAGTATTATGATATTTAAGTATAGGAAAAAGTATAGATTTAGTTCTTAATATTTATATTTTATTACATGTGAGTCCTAAACAATTTCATTTTCATTTTATTTGAATTATCAATATTTTCTAAGTTTCATAAAGTAGAAATTCCATTAACTCAATCAGATTTCCTTTCCATCCTTAACCTATATTAGCTATGTGGGTGTGATCGCCTTTAAAGGTGGCTAGTGGGTTGACTCCATTAGGATTTTTAAATTTTTTTAGCCTTTTTTTCTTTTTTTTTCTTTATAATAATTATTATTATTATATTATCTAATTAAATATATTTTTATTTTTATTTTATCAAATTAATTATTATAGACTAATTAAAAATTGATACATGTTAGTGATAAACGAAAATTTTAATAGAGTTAATAAAAACCCTATTTTATAGAATTTAAAAAATGATGAGAACTTTATGGAAAAAAAATGATAAAAACTTAAATAAAGAAGAAAAAAGTTGATAATTTAAATAAAGAGGTAAATATTGACGATTAGATATGTATATTATCCTAGGGCCAAGTAATGTCCTTAAATCATTGTACATGTGAATAACAAGTATACACGGACACGATGTAGTTTGAGGGCCCAAGTCTAGGGAATCTCCTCGGTGGTAGGATAAGCTAAAGCACACCCAGCCCAAGGTGGAAGATACCTGCAGTGAGTAGTGTGTAGACCGTATAGTCGATGAAACTAAAAGAGAGGTAGCATAGTATGGCATGGATTAGAACAGAAGCATCTGGGATGGTACGGAGGAGACTGGGAGAGGACAGAGATGGATACAGATGTATGTCACAATAGTTAGGTTTTTTATAGGTGGGCATTTCATTTAACTTAGGATGTATATGACAGTAAACCCATGGTTAGATGACAGTTTGTTCGTAAATGGACCCGTTAAAGGTTTAATGGAGGAAAAACTATTTAATATCACTAATATTCTATATATTTGGTTGAGTAATGTATAAATATTAATATATGAAAAAAAAACCATTTAAAATATTAATACATGTTTTTAAGATCATGGATTTATCAATGATTCATTTATTAAATGTTTTTTTAGAAGAAGATATTAATAAGAGATGGGGGCCAAGTAAAACATTTTATCTCATTTTATGTGCTTATTTAGAGAAAATGACCATATTAGTGATGTACTTTTAAAATTGAATAGAGTAGTGTCTATAATTGAAAAATATTAAATAGAGTGATCAAAAGTTTTAAATATGAAGAATTTAGTATTTCTATCCATTTATGGAAGTAACAAACGTTAAAAAATTGTGACATGACATTACTTGTGGGAATATTTTACATGTGGAGAGGAATATGTTAGAAATTACTAAAATAACTTGCAATAAATATAAATACTTCCTTTTTCGAAACAAAAGGTTCCCTCCTCTATCGTAACAGGTCCTCTCATAATTTATTACCATTCCCTTCTAGAATTAAAACATCATAACTACTTGAAATGTGGAATAGGCAAAGAGCAAATAGAAATTTATTTCAAACTTCACCCAGTAAGTGTTAGATTTATGCAATATTCAAGATTGATAACCACCCAATTTTAGATAAGTAGAGGTAGGATATTAGAGTAGTAAGTATTGTTTTTTCTTCTTCTTCCATTCGTTTGAATGTATGCTAGGAATTACATAAGGAAGAAGGAAAATGAGAATCGGCGTTGCGGTGTTTATGCACGAGAATAATTTGTCACAGCACGTAGGAGGGAACCAAGTTATCGACAAAATAGGTATGTGTTTTTACCTCCAATCCGTGGCTTTATAATGTTTCACTAAGTTGAGGTGGTCTTTACTATTTAAATGTGAATAGAAATGGAGTATTATAATGCTTAGTGAACATTTTTGTGGTTGAACTTCTTAGTTAAGGTGATAATTGCCAATAAGTTATATGATGCATGTTGTGAGGTTATATGGAATTGTCATGTTATGCTTTGGTTTTGTCCAAGTGAATAGTAAAACAGTGGTCTTATGTTGAGATTCAGTTAAATAATTTTCATTACACATATATTATACAAATAATATGTGTACATTATGTGGGTAGATTTGTGTAGACCAACTTGGCATTATGTATATTTTTGAAGTTGTAATGTTATATGGGTTGAAGTTGCTGAGTTCACCTTAGGACTTTTTAAAGTGAAACTTATCACAGAACTCAAATGCAATGATATAGAGGTGCTTAGATATCACACTCCCAATACATCCCTAATTGATGGTTTAAGAGCATTAAATGACAAGACTAGAGGTACTAAAATGCTAAACTTGCTGTAGAGTCATGGAAGCATCAAAGTGTACGTACAACATGGTGATAAGGTTAGTGGTTCTTCAAGGGTTGGAGGGTTATCTAGTGTTGCTAATGAATATGCAGGTGTTAACTTTGAGATGACTTGTGAAGGAAGTAATAGTAAGGACATAGTTGATATAGAAGATGAAGACTTAGAAAGTTCAAATGATCAATGTAAACATCCCATTTTTATCTTATTTAAATTTAGTTGTCTTTTCTTTTATGAAAAAAGGGAAAATACTAAAAAAGAAAAAGAAATTTGTAGTTGCAACCAATTAAATATGGTTTAATTTTGGCTTAAACTAGATTTAATATCCAATCCAAGCCCTTTTTTATACTTTATAAAAAGTTAATGTGCATACAATGATGAGAAAAAGCCATTAGTTTAGTTGGTTGAGACGCTTGCATGCCATGCAGAGGACCTGAGATTGATTCCTACTTAATGCAGGCTCCACACTTTTGTTTTAAAACCACATAGTTAGTGTCTACATTCCTAAGCATATTCCTATGGTCAATTCACTTTTGAGCGTTTTTTAGCCCATTTTTTGACACGATTTCACCAATCGATGGTGAAATCATGTCAAGCACGTGTCCTACTTTGAATAGAATCCACTGACATGTCTTGTTTCATTCATTTACGCGATCAAAAGTAGGTCTAAAGACAAAAACAAATCATTTCTACGCAAAGTGAATTTGCTTGATTTGAGCATGTTTAATGTGAAATTGAAGCTTCTAATTACTATTTTAAGTAATAACAAAGCACAATGAATCAAATACGACCACTGATTTACTATGATTTCAAACAAATTTCATGGAATTTCAAAATTGTATTAAGTCAAAATGCATTAAGTTGAGATTTCGACTTCATTATGGAAATTGACCTTCCATGCTTAATTCGATCTTGAGCAATATAAAAGGGGCCCTAAGAAATGCATTGGAGGAGTGAGTAGAGGTGAAAAACTCCTCTTCTAACTTCAAATGAAGTTTTCTCTCTCTAGGCATATATTTAACTTGCTCCACCTTCTCTCTAGGTTCTCTCTATCATTTCTCAAACTTGAGCTTTAAAACTATTTCCAATAGATACATGAGTTTTCCTAATTCCAAAAAGTCTTCTCATTTCACTGTAAATAGCACTGGATCATCTTGATCAAAATCTCAAGTTTCAATCGCCGACGGCCACGTCAAGAAACCAACTTCCATTGCGCCTTAAAGGTAACCATTGCGACCATATAGTTGGTTACCCTTGGAAAGTTCGAGCCAACACTTTTGCACTCATTGACAACCACTAGAATTGGTCACATAACCCTAGAAGTTTACTAATTCTTTTTTGTAGGTTTGAACTATTGTTTAACTCGAATCCATTTGGAGCTCCTAGTTCGACCTGAGTACTTGACTTTCGACCCACTTCTATATCTATTTGGCCTCTACGTATGTCTTTCGTTTGCCTTCTTCTGCTTAATTTTCTCTTCTTTCTTTTCTTTTTAATTTATTAGATAAATAAATGAGGATATATATATATATATACAGATGTAGGTCTTTTTTCAAAAGTCTTCAAATCCTTTCTTAAATACCTTCAACATTTTTTTAAGAAATAATAATAGTAGATAATTTTGATAAATAAAAAAATAATAATAAGAGTGCCAATAAAAAAATTAACCCTCATTTGTATCAAATTTAAGATTAGCTTTTACTTAGTTTTTATTTAAATTTTTTTTTTTTTACAAAAAATAATAATAAAATAAAGCATAGGTAAAATAAAACAACAGCTTAGGAATTTGGTTACACAAACTACGGTAGGTTTAATCTTGAATAGCGAGTACATAGGTACCTATGGAGCAACCTCAATAATAATAATAAAAAAAATCTTTTCCTTTGTAAATGGAATATATATATTTTTTAAAGTACTTTGAAAAATAAATTTAAATTTAGAAGGTTAAAGTGGAAACTGTATGATTTTAATAGGATAACCCCTGAGTTTCAAAATCTCTTGTTTTTATTTAAAAGTTTTACACAGACTGGTAACTAAATTAGGATTGATACGCTCAATCAGTTTTAATTTAATATTGTTTTTGTTTTGATTGGGTAGTGACTCCTTTTTTTCCAAAGGAATTACTTTTTTTTTTTCTAATTTTAGTCAAGGATTTACATTAAATGAGTGTAGGGTTTAATATAAGTCAAATTAGGAAAAAATTAGGCTTAGCAAGATGTTGACTTTGCTGGAGACCACCAAGTGGGCTAGCTACCTAAACCTTCCAAAGTTAGAATTTATTTTTCGAAATATTCCTTCCTACGTTATATTTTCTTTTTTTATAGATATATTATTTAATTGTATATGTCTTTATGCTAACTCTAATGAAGGTTTTATGGGGCATTTATAAGGGGGGTTTATTTTCAAAATCATAAATATGTGATAGATACGATTAGACCTAGGCCGTTTTAGGACCTTAGGATGGGAGCCGTTGTGAAAGTTTCGAGTGCAATGGAGTGGCCACTACTCAACGCTAATTAGGTTACCTACCTAATGCTTTGATGTAGTTTGAGATCCATTTTTTAAAAACATGGGAGGTTATGGAGCTTAGGAACCTTTAGAACCGACCTAAATTGCATACACTTTTCATCAACTGTAAAGTTGTTGCAGCATTTAATTAAAGTTACAACTCAATTAATACTCAAGTGTCCTGAAAATGATTATGTAAACCCTTTTATATGTTTCTTGAATGTATATTGAAAATAAATATTGTATCATTTCCTTGTAAATACCTTTGTAATATGTAAATAAATTCCTTATAAATATATTTCCCTGTATATTAGAATTATGATGTAAACATCGAGTCTTAATAGGGTCACAACTCAATAAGTGCTATATTACCTTGATGGTTCTTGCATCCATATGTTTACATGCATATTTATTTAGTTTCCTTATTTAAAAGAAAGATAAAAAATTTCATAAATATTGCTCATGAATTTGATAATGAACTAGATCAATGGCAATCAATTAGCAAGGTAATGAGCAAGAAGTCAACAGTATGCCAAGCATACCCAACTCTTGAGTTTAGTTACTTGAAACAGAGGTGAATTATTGGAGAGAAAGAACTAGGAAGGCAAAATTAGACGTGTAGACCCTCTTAGCCCAAGCTAAATGAATCAAAGGTGTCCTTGAGCGGGTGCTAAAGATGCTGCAACAATTGGGAGAAAATTTGTGGGATGGTTAAGAATATTCAATGTAGCTAGTTGATTTGGAAATAATTGTCAATTTCATGAGTAATAATAATAAATGATGTTTTTCTTCATGAGCCATTTGGTCTTTTTTTAACTTCAGTTCCTTTTTTCAATAATAATGTAAAAAGAGAGAGAGAGAGATAAGAAATAGATACTAGAATTTGTAAATAATATTTTCCAATCATCTTAGGTAACAAAATAAATAAATAAATAAATTTTCAATCCTTTACCTAGTAAAATAGTCATTAAAAGCTCACTTCTACTTAATGTCCTTTTCAAAATACAATCTAAAAATAAATAAATTGTCTTGCAAATAAATAATAATTATCCCATTGTAAATATTGGTTATTCCACTCATCTCCATCTCCTTAGGATCTATATATATATATTTTAAATTTAAAAAAAAAAGAGAGAAAAAATTGCTAACAAGAACAAATTCTTCTAAGATTTCTACCTTTAAGCGACCAAGTCTACTACCAAGGCTCATGATGGCTAGTGACAACAATGACAATAACAGTAGCACTAATAACTTCGCCGACTCAAAGATATCTACTTTGGAATAGACTGTGAAGAAGATGGCCTAACATATTCAATTTCTTACCAAAGGTATCAATCTTTTTAGGACCCTCCAACTATCACAAGAGGGGCATTCAAAGACCCACCTTGAAGAGACAATTGAATTTCCACTTCATAAAGGAATTAGGCTTAACATAGCAATCAACATGAGCCTTAATACCGAGGACCTAAAAAAGAAATTGGAAAAAAAAGAAAAAAGAAATGAAGAGAAAATTATTTCAACAATTTTCTAACAAGATGAGAGTTCTGAGAGATCATGAAGGGTTAGGTCAAATTACTAGCATTACTACATATGACATAGATGCTTATCTAAAAAATTTAAAGTACCAGACTTTGAAAAATATAATGGGACTAGATGCCCTAAGCTTCACATAAGGTTATATTTACTTAAGATGCTCGTTATATCAAACATGAGCAACTTTTAATCCAAACTTTCCAAGATAGTTTGACTGGGCTCGCATTGACTTGGTTCACCCAACTAGATCTAAATCAAATTGATACAAGGGACAAATTATCTCGTGTGTTTTGTAACCAATACAAGTTCAACATAGAGATAGCCCCTTTAATATGAGATGTTTGAGGAATGAACAAAAATAACAGGGAAACCTTTAAGGAATATACCTAAAGATGGGTGGGCATGGTAGCCAAAGTCACTCCTCCTCTCTTAGAAAAAGATCTCACTTCATCAACGCATTAAATGAACCATACTGTGGGCATTTGATTGGTAGCATTGTGTCTAATTTTGGAGAGATATAGTAGCTGCTAGCAACAAAATTTAAGAAGTCGTCAGAATGGGGAAGTTGACAAGAAAAAGACCAACCCCATTAGATTCTAAGGTAACTATAAATGCTACAATATCAAAGCCCACACAAAGCAAAAAAGACTCGAAAATACCCAGAAGGAAATTCACTCATATCCTTGTCCCATTATCATAAGTTTTTTATCATCTAAGGAAAAGTAACCTATTGTATCCTAAAGATCCAATGCCAAGATACAAGTTAAGAAAATATGATCTAAATGCACAATGTGAATACCACATAGATCAACGGATACATGCTACAATTAACTATTAGGAGCTAAAAAACAAGATCCAAGACTTAATAGATGTAGGGGCAATCCAACTGGACTTTATCCATAACTCAAAGCATAATATCAACATGTTGAACTCAGATGAAACCAAAATACTCTAAAGTATAGAAGAAATATTAGTGCCTTTTGAGCAACTAGTCCATGATTTAAAGCAAGTTGGTCATCTATAAGAGATAAACTTGAATGATCGAACCTAAGCCAAAATTGAAGTGTAAGGGCTAATAGCTTTTAAGGTCATCAAGAAAGAAAAAGCTATAGGAAAGAAGCCTATCGTTCAATAAGAGGTTGTATCCTATGAAGGCAATTTACTCCATTCAAGATCCTAATGGCTCAAGCCTTCATCAAATTAAGGGAAGTTGGGATCATATCCTATGAAACCCCTAAACCAAACTACAAGCTAAAGAACTATGAAGCAGGCACACAATGTGACTATCATATGAGTCAAATAGGTCACTTAACTGAAAACTACTAGAGGCTAGAAAATAAGATTCAATACATCAAAAATTTAAAGATTATCCAACTAGAACTCTTAGAAGTCAGTGGAGCCATATACAAAAACAATCATTCCTCAAGCCATAAAGGACCTTCTTTAATGACTAATGTTGAAGGTTTGCTACTATCACTTGATAAGCTAACCAATCATCTGAAATGATTAGGGATATTGTCTATGGCAGAGAGTAAGGGGAAAATGTTAGCAAGTTGACATAGTCAATATTTGCTAGATTTGTAATGATAAAGAAACAAATCAATTGAATAAAAGTTATCTATTAGCATTTCTCTTAACTTTTTGGAGGCATAATGTTTAAAGTATTCCACTTAGGGCATCAAGATTTTTTAGGGGCATTTAGCCATTTAAGCCAAATAAGGAAAGAAATTGAATAAGGCATCTCACTAGCTGAAAAGTTTAGGGTGAAAAGAGGCAAACCATATCCCAAACACCAACCTTTAAACACTTGAGAAGTTAAGTGTCATCATTGTGAAGTTTTTGGACTCATTTCTCAAAGAAGGTCCATCTTGAACTTGATACATGGTTCAAAATTATGTTAGGTATTCATTTCTTTATCCTAAACACAATTATCCATTGTCAACCACATTAAGCCTTTAAATGAAGTATTTTCAAAGTAAAATCGTATTAAAAATCACCCTACAATGGGGCAATAAGGAAGATAGAGCCATCAATTAGGAGAAAAAGATTAAACTAATTTTTGCTTGCCTAGTTACATCAATTCAAGAGTGATCAATTGTCATTGATAATTTATTTCCTTTGAGATTAAGAAAAACCTAGATCATGAAAACCACACACAATCTAAACACTTTGAACTCTAAATCACCTAATAAAAAAGAAACAATCACCTCTTGTGGGCTAATAATCATGAGCCTAAAAGACTTGAAAACATTAGGGGCAACCAAAAAAGCCACTAATCTACAAGTCTTTAAGAACTATAGTTTAAAACCAAGTTCCACCCATAATATCAAGGTTTTTAGATTATCGCAAATATTTTATCTTAGGTAAAAATTGCTTTTGAAACTAGAGCAAGCACATTTCTAGTTTTTCTAAAGGGTTCTTAACTTGTAAACTTAGGTTGAAATAATGATAGGCCTTTTTATTAAAATCTTAACCAAAAGCCCATGTTACATAACAAATAAATAAATAAAAAAAAACCTAACAGATTGATTCGAGCGTATCACTTACAAGATGGAGTATAATTTTTGGAATTATAGTCAAGAGTGAAATCTAGACTGAAAGAAGATAAGGAAAGTCCTCTCAAACTAAATTAATCATTAGTGAGATGTTTACTCAAGCAGAAAGATGATTGAAGCCATTCCTAGTGGAATAAAAGTCATTCACCTAAGAGGAATAAAAGTTTAAAGATCAATATTCCAATGAAGGAGCTTAAAGCCACTAAGGAAGAATTCAAAGCCCCTAATGAAGAGAACCCATAGAGAGGAAGAAATCTACTAAAGAAATGGTCCCCAAACAAAGCTAGTCATTATGGGTCAATGGAAACACTCATTACTTAGCATGAGTGTTTGGGAATCTATAAAGAATCTATATCTATTAGTGAACCTTCAAAAAGAAAAAAAAAAGAAGTTTTTGACCTCTTTTAGAAAAAAAAAAAGAAAATTCAAAAGTTTGTTGTTTGAATCTAGAATGCTCCTAGTTGGTCTTCGTGACTAGGTTTGTTCTTTCCAGCATGATAACTCTAAGTCAAAGTCAATCCTTTTGCCTTAGGACCAATTTTGTCCACTCTAGCATGTCGGCTCTAACGGTTAAGTCTTATCCAAGTCAAAAGTCTTCATCAATTTTTTACTTAATGTCGATTTCATTCTACATCATTATTTCAAATCTCCAAGTTATAAGATTTCAAAAAAAAAAAAAAAATTTTTGTCACCTCTTTTGTCGTAGCCTCCATGGATTGCCTATTCTTTAGAGTATTATCTTGAGTTAAAGTAAATGGATCATATGCTTATTGTAGTGATATTCAATTTTAGAATCATCTGCTCATTAGATCACTATCTAAGTTCAAGTATTAGGGTCACCTGCTGGTTAGAGCGCTATCCTAGAGAAAAATAAAAGGATCACTAGCTTACTAGAGCTATGTCTTGTATTAGGATCATATGCACATTAGGGCAATATCTTGAGTTAAAGTATCAGGATTGCTTGCTCATTAGAACACTATCCTAGAGAAAAGTAAAAGGATTGCTTGCTCACTAGAGCGCTGTCCTATTTTAAGATCATTTGCTCATTAGAGTATTAGGATTGCTTGCTCATTAGAGCGTTATCTTGGAAAAAGTAAATGGATCACTTGTTAAAAAGAAGTGTTATCCCTTATAAGACCAAATCTTTTATTAGAATTTTTAAATGTTTAGCTCTTTAGAGTACCAATAAAACTCTTTTAAGCAAAAATGACCTGTCTTTTTATTTTTGTAGTAAAGTTTTCCTCAAACTTCATCACAAAGAGGGGCAACTATAGACACTCCATTTGTACCGTATTTAAATTTAGTTTTCTTTTCTTTTATGAAAAAGGGAAAATACCTAAAAAAAAAAATTATGGTTGCAACCAATTAAATATAGTTTAATTTTGGCTTAAACTAGATTTAATATTTAGTCTAAGCCATTTTTTTATACTTTATTAAAAGTTAATGTGCATACAATGATGAGAAAAAAACCATCAGTTTAGTTAGTTAAGATGCCTACATGGCATGTAGAGGACCTGAGATTGATTCCTACTCAGTGTAAGTTTCGCACTTTTGTTTTAAAACCACACAGTGCCATGTGGTAACCATTCATTGGCTAACCATGGCACTATTCATCATCTTCTTCCACATGCCCTCTATGTTCCTAAGCATATTCCTAATGTGGTCAACTTTTGAGTGTTTTTTAACCCTTTTTTTTCACATAATTTCACCAAATCAATGGTGAAATCGTGTAGAGCATGTGTCTAACTTCGTATAGAACCCACTAACACACCTTGGTTCATCCATTTATGTGGTCAAAAGCAGGTCCAAAGATAGAAAAAAATCAATTCCGTGTAAAGTGAATTTACTTGATTTAAGCATGTTTAATGTGAATCGAAGCTTCTAATTTCTGTTTTAAGTAATAACGAAGCACAATGAATCAAATTTGGCCATTTATTTACTATGATTTCAAGAAAATTCCATGGGATTTCAAAATTGTAATAAGTTAAAACCCATTAAGTTGAGATTTCAACTTCATTATGGAAATTGACCTTCCATGCTTAACCTGATCTTGAGCAATATAAAAGGGGCCCTGAGGAATGCATTGGAGGAATGAATAGAGCTCAAAAACTCCTCTTCAAGTTTCAAACAAAGTTTTCTCTCTCTAAGAGTGTATTCGACTTGCTCCAACTTCTCTCTAGGTTCTCTTTCTCATTTCTCAAACTCAAGCTCTAAAACTAGTTCCAATAGATTTGTGGATTTTCCTAGTTCCAAAAAGTCTCCTCATTTCACTATAAATAGCGTTGGATCAATCCGATCAAAATCTTAAGTTTCAATCGTCGATGGCCACATTAAGAAACCAACTTCCTCTACACCTTGAAGGTAACCACTGTAGCTATATTGCTAGTTACCTTTGGAAAGCTCAAGCCAACACTTTTGTACCTGTTGACAACCACCAGAACTAGCCATGCAACCCTAGAAGTTTACTACTTCTTCTCTGCAAGTTTAAACCGTTGTTTAACCTGAATCCATTTGGAGCTCTTAGTTTGACTCAAGTATTTGACTTCCGACCCACTTCTATATCTATTTGGCCTCTAGATATGTCTTTTGTTTGCCTTCTATTTAATTTTCTCTTATTTCTTTTCTTTTTAATTTATTAGATAAATAAATGAGGATATATATCTTCAATTCCTTTCTTAAATGCCTTCAACATTTTTTTTAGAAATAATAATAGTAGATAATTAAAATAAATAAAAAATAATAAAAAGTATGCCAAAAAAAAAAAATTAACACTCATTTGTATCAAATTTAAGATTAGCTTTTATTTAGTTTTTATTTAAAATGTTTTTTTAACAAATAATAATAATAAAACAAAACATAGGCAAAATAAAACAACTACTTAGGAATATGATCACATAAACTACGGTAAGTCTGATCCTGAATGCCGAGTACGTAAGCACCTATGGGGTGACCTCGATAATTAAAAAAAATATTTTCCTTTGTAAATGGAATAATAAATATATATATTTTTAATGCATTTCAGAAAATAAATTTAAACTTGGAAGGTTAAAGTGGCAACCATAAAGTTTTAATAGAGTAGCCCCTTAAATTCCAAAATATCCAGTTTATATTTAAAAGTTTTTCAAAGACCAATAGTTAAATTAGGACTAATTTGCTTAATTAGTCCTAATTTAACATTGTCTCGATTTCGATCGAGTGGTGACTTAAATTTTTCTTAATCTTGATCGACCATTTACATTAAATGAGTATAGGATTTAGTGTAAATCAAATTAAGAAAAAATGGAAAAAATTAGGCTCATCATTCAAGTGTTCTCTAGTGATGGTGAGTCCAATGAAGAGTTAGTAGACGCAAAAAAAAGTATGAAAGAGTTCAAGAGCGAGTTGTAGCTAAAGAAGGCAAATAATAGTAATATATCAACTAAAGAGGTTATTCAATTAAATGAGTTAGCTATTAATGACAAGTTAGATAGTGATTACAGATTAGATAGGTTGAATGAAGACTTTATATAGGATAAGAGAACATATAGGGGTTGTTCTAATGGGCCCTTAAAAGGGAAAAGGCACTGGAAGTTCTAATGGGCTCTTATAGAAAGGAATATGTGATGTTGTAGAACTACTTAGAGGCATTATGCCATAGGAATCCTGGCTTAACTATTATGATGTAAGTTTAAAGAGACAAGGATAGTGGGAAAGTGAAGTATGATTGATTGTATATATGTTTTGGTGGGTTAAGAGGTGGGGGGGGGGGGGGGGGGGGGGTGGTTTAGCTAGTTACAGGTGAGTGATTGGGCTTGACAACTATTTTCTAAAAGGAGTTTGCAAAGGGGAGTTGGTATCTATCATAAGGAGAGATGCCAATAACTAGATGTATCCACTTGCTTGAGTAATAGTAAAATCCAAGAGTAGTGATATATGGTCGTTGTTTCTGCGTGCATTGATTAAAGATCTTAACATAGAGGGAAATGATAGTCCTGAGACCAACAAAAGGTAAATTAATCGAATAAATGTGATTACAAGTTGTTTTATCTTTTATGTGATGTGTATATATTATGCATGTGGCTGATATTTTCATTCTTATTTATTTTTTTCCAAGGTCTATTACTAGATATAAAAGACCTTCCCAATGTAGAGCATAGGATGTGTGCAAGAAACATATATGCAAATTGGGATAAAAAGAATCGTAGTCTTTTTTAAGAAGCTATTCTAGTCCATGGAAAAGGCCACCACAATCCAGGACTTCAATGCTCTGTTAAAGCGGTTGGAAGGTACTGATAAGCAAGCTTGACTAGATTTAAAGAGGAATGATCCAAGGCATTGGTTTAGGGCCTTCTTTAGAATGGATGTATGTGTTGTGACATTGTCAACAACAATATATGTGAGGCATTCAATGGCAAGATTTTAGAAGCTCGGTGTAAGTCCATCATCACCATGTTAGAGGCCATTCGTCTTTATAGCAACGGTAGAATTGAAAAATGATGAGAAGAATATGTAAAATGGACCGGAAAGATTTACCCAAGGATTGCATTTAAGCTAGAGAATATAAGCAAAAGTCAAGGTATTTTCATATATTATTTAATGGACAATCAAAGTACAAGATTCACTATCATAGGCAGATGTATGTGGTAGACTTGGACAAGCAAACCTATCTATATCGAGAATTAGACTTACCCAAGATCCCATGTTGCCATGTCACTTGTACAAATATCAATTTGGGTTGTGATCCAGCAGACGTTGATGAGTGTTACAACAAAGAGACATTTAGGAAGATCTACATCAACACTATTGCATCAATAAGAGGTGAACAGTTTTGGAAGAAAATTGAAGTTGTAGACCCTGAGCCATTGCCTAAGCGCTCAAAGAGAGGAAGGCTACAAAAGAATAGGAGAAAAGAAGAGTTGGAGAAGTCAAACATGGAAAAATTGTCACAATGGGAAAGGTCAATGACTTGCACACTATGTAAATAAAGTAGATACAATCTTAGGGAGTGTCATTTGGATGAAGGTTCTTTTTCCTGCTGGTTTGAGTAGGTAATACACTTCCTTGCCAACCTTGGTTGTAGCTAATTCTTTTGTTATGTGAAAGCTAATTGTGCTGTGTTTCTTATAGTGTATGAAGCGTAGTGAGGAGTATGGAGAAACGTTGCATCATGCTTATGACCAACAAAACCAACAAATTCTTGACTATCATAACCTACAGCAACAAATAGACGTATAATAAATTTTCTAACATATTGACCATAGTAAGTCTGTTTTGTTGGTTAAATTCTCTTTCATTATTGGTTTCCTTGCAAATTGAAGGATTAAACTATAGGTTTTCTCAAAGTGGTGGCAATAGAGAAGATTTTTCATATGGTATGATACCATTCGAGCATACTTCGATAGCACAACATTTCCAATTGAAGATGACCAACATCACCACTAGCAAAACAGACGATGATACTTGGTGTTAGTGATGGTGATAAAGGCATGCATGAAGTACACAGAAATGTTAGTGATGGTGGAGACAATGCAAATGACAATATAGAAGAGGAAAACACCATCTAGTGAAAGAGTTCTTGATTGATGATGACATCATGCAAAGGCTATAGGGACAGGGCAGGGGAAGATCAGTTTGTAGGTGGCTGTGATTATGATAGATCAATTTTTGGGTTCATTATTCAGCAATAGTTAAGTAGTATATATTTGCTTTGGATGATTAAGATGGTTAGATCAATACTTGTAGTTAGGTCTTTTTTTTTTAAAAAAAAAAAATCTACTGCTACTTCGTACGCACTACTTGTGTATGAATCAAGCTTTACAATTTGAAGCATCGTTATGTTAATATATGCATAAGATGAGACTTAATTCCCAACTGCTTCTGTTGTTTCTCGTTGATTTCTTCTTCACTGTATCTTAATATATGTAGCATATGAACAAGAGTAGAGGCTAAGCTTTGTTTATTTATCAAGGTGAAGGTGTAGGTGTGTTAATTGAGCCTATGTTGGGCTAAGGAAGACCCATCTGACTTGTAGAAAGAACTAGTCAACCTTGATGCTCCAAGGCTAAAAGTTAGAATGTTCACCAAATTAGAGGATGACTCATACGAGCCACTATAGATGAGAAGTAGGATATCTGAGTTGCGGTGATAGTAAAAGGCTAGATATTATTAGCTAAGCCATAATGGATAATCTTCTTACTCCGAAAGTCAACCTAAAACTCGAGGAAGGTGAAAAGGCTTGCTATGGATGGATCTGTCTTTTTGTCTTTCACTTTTTAAATTATGTTTGCATGTGTAAACCCATGTATTTAATGCAACAAGCTACGTGGTGCGATGGCATTTGAGGTACTCGTGGGGGTGAAATAATCCTAGCTTTTTTACTTTATCGAGCAACACGTGGTGCAATCTTAGACAATATGGGAAAATGTGCATGTGCTTTGCAATTACCTATATAAGGCATCGAAACATCTATTTTTATACCTTTCGCTTTCTTCACATTTTTATAACTTCCAACATTTGTGTGTTCAGTTGATTTCTTTCATTATCCCTCTTTAATTTTCTGACATTCATCCACTTATTAGGTATGTCAAGTTCGTCTTCTCAACCACTTTTTTATGTCATTTAGACGATTGTCTCTAATGTAATAAGATGTGAGGTAGGCCCTTCAAGTTAACCCCACGCGACAGTAACTATGGAAGAAGAGGTGGATAGTGCGATTTTCAGGTCCTTAGAGGAAGAATGTAGTAAAGTTTGTGGCAGAGAGTTAGCCTTAGACATATATCCTTTGAGGAAGAATGTAGTAAAGGCTGAGTTATTCGAGCTACGATTAGCCATCATCATCAGGGAGTGGGACCTATAGGAGTGAGAAGCCTTGTGGATGAGATCAATGCAGATGCGGTCACCTTATATTGTGAGCCGCTTTTAGAAGGCTTGGTAGTCAAAGCTACATATGAAGAAGAGCATGTCACATTGATGTCGGGTAACCGCTTTTGCATCTATTAGAGGTTTCTCAACTTTGAGCTGCAATTGCCTTTTAGTTACTTTCAAAAAGAGTTCTTCAACCACCACTACGTTAACCCCTATCATCTCGTGCCCAATGCTTACACTTTTTTGGTAGCATTCAAGAGCCTCTATGAATCATATAGCATACGACCTACCCTATAATTATTTCAGTTTTTCTATGGGGTGAAGTGATTCAGGTAATCTCAAGGATGGTGCTACCTATCCAACCAACCTTAGGTGAAGCTAATGGATGGGTTGGTGTCCATGCAACACAATTGGAAGGAAAAATTCGTTGTGGTCGAGATGCCCGAGGCACTAGACTTCTAGGTTCGTTGGGTGAATCTAATTTACACTAAGCCTATCAAATAAATGTCATTTGATAAGCACCAATTTGAGGTCCTTCTTTGAGCTCTTGAGGAGAATGGGAGGCCATTTGATGCTCCCAACTTGATGTAGGCATTCCATGGCATAGGTACAAAAACATCCGAAGTCTCCAACATCGGAGGCAACATCAATGGGAGCATTGAGAGAATTAAGGTAAAGGTAAGGGTCGAAGTTTGGGATGGGGTTAGCTTGAGGGTGAACTTGTGAGCTACAACTTGGAGACTTCTTCTTCATGACATTTAAATGGTAAGTTTTAATTTAGTTCTTTATTTTGTTGATAGTGTGTTTTTCCTTGTAGAAATTATACCATTCATGAGGGTTTGTTTGTTCGACCTTACTGCTCACTAGGGAGAGCATGGTAAACTTGAGCCTAAGATTGAGGCAGCATCTCCTATTGCTAAGAGACTTTTCAAAGGAAAAATTGTGATTTAGGACACCGGGCCTCCTCAGCAAATTGATCTAGCTACAATTGCACTAGAGGGGAGGAGACGATCTTTAACTAATGACTTAGGGCAACCACAGTAGACCTCGAAGTGGGGTGATGTAGGGGCATCAAAGCGCGATCATTCTGGGGAAGTGGTTTCTATACTAGATGATGTAGAGATTTAGTCCATTGCCTTTGAGGGGAACCAGGATGCAACCATGGAGCATTGGTGGAAATGTCACCATAACGTCTAATCGTCACAGGAGAAGTGCTTGGGAAGTAGAAATCGCCTAAAGCCTTTTGACTCATCATACTCTGGTGCCCTACTACCTATCATGGTGTAAGGCGTAGAAGGGAAAATAGGTTAACGAGACTTGTTCAAGGGGATCCTAAGTCCCCATGAGAGAGGCAAAGTAGAAGTCTTGGCAATAGGAATGTCAGCTTCCAATCTTCACTCCTTCTTCGTGCGTTTCACTGAGGTGTTATTCTGGAATTCTTCCTCTTTTATTCTTTTATACTTTTCCTTATTACATTTTTATTATTTATTAATATTTTTTATGCAAATCATGAAGGCCGCATACAGGGTTCTTTTCGCTTGCCCCGAAGGAGAGTGGTAGGTACATGAATGAATAGTCAAGCTAGTAATTACTTTGAGCTATTCTCATGAAAATATGATTGATATGATTTCTAATTTCATAAGTGAATGGCGATGGAGGTTGAATTGAAGAAGCTTGGGAGGAGCTCAAGGTGATGAGGGAAGACTGTCACTACAAGGTTATTGAGGCCAAGGAGAGGGCACAAAGGAGCATCTCTAACTTGTCCAAGGCTCAGTGGGAACTTAAAGATGTAAATAGCTAGCTCAACTCTCTAAAGGGGGAGGTCATAATTTTGCAAGGATAGGAGTCTTACCTTATGTCGGAGTAATGATAAGAGAAGACAATTGCTATGGACTTGAAAATAGTTCTTGATTTAGCTTAACAATGTCTCGACTAAAGTAACATGAAGGAAGCTTAACTAAAAATGCAAGTTGATGATCTCGAAGAACTTGTGGCCAATTGGGATGCAAAGATCTGTGAGTTAAAGGAATAGGAGAGGACTACCAGGGATAGGTATTATGAGAAGATCTAATCCTTTGATGATTATGCCAATGAACCGATCGGAGTTATAGAGGGGGGCTAGAGGATCATGAAGTGTTGAATTCATGAAAGAGATCCATTGTTTGATTTCTCATGACTTGGTGAAAAAATGCAAGAGCCTAATACCCTTCTAGGGGAGAAGGAGGAGCTTAACAGAACAACGATTGAGGGAAAAAGACAGATGCTAGATGAAGAGTTGCCTTAATCATCGGCAGTGGCGCCTAATGAAGATGCTCCTTGTTTGCTTCCTATCGATGAGGTGGAAGAGATTCCCCCTCCATCTCTAGAGGAAAAAGTGTCTCCCCCTCCTCTCTCGATTGAAGAGATTCCCCCTCCACCCGAGTCTATGCCATCTTCGACCTCAGTAGAGGACCTTATAAGATAGCTATTTTTAATGTTTTCCCTTCTCTTTTTTTTTTTATTTTGTATAATGGTCGAAATGCTGGCCAAAGGCCTTATACATACAAGTGATCAATGAAATAGTTTTTGCATATGTTCATTTTGTATTGCCTTTTCCTTTATAGTTTAGAAACTATGTTAATTTTAATTTGTTCTTGTTTATGTATTTTAATGAAAATTCCATCATCTAAGTGTAATTGGTCAGAGCATTTAGCCTAAAGCTTTTTAATGTAAATTATACAGACCAAAGTATAACTAGTCGGAATGATTAGTGTAGGTTACATTCTTTTAGATGATGAATTATAGTTGTTTAGATGTTAGGTCTGCTTGGTTAGGATACACCCTTAAATTGCGAAGTGTATCTCAGGCTCACATGTATAGAGGTCACCAAGCCCTTTTAAGTGGGATACTTAAAAATGGAGACAGGAATTCAAAGGTATGAATATTTCAAGGCAACAAGTTCAACCTTGACATTGTTATTCAATTAGAAAAATAAGCCAATATCATGCCGATATGTCTTATGTATTGTACTTGGCTAACCTTTGTTCACATATTTAATAAATCCTTCCCCTTCAAAGAAAGTTCTCAAAAAAAAAAAAAAAATTGAGATAGCTACTTGTCGAGACTACTACGCAACTCTCTAGACTTCTTTGCCTGCAAAATCCTTTGCAAATTCAACTCCATGCACAAAAGAGTTCTACAAGGATAATTGCAATTGATACGATTCTAAAGATTAGTAATAGAGTGTCCAATGGAAGAACAAAAACATAAAAGACAGTTAAACTTATTGTATAGCTGTTGCATTTTAATTTGTAATTCCCAACAACTAATCATTTAGCTAATCTTCTTGAATCATGTACTGCATAATCTCTCATTTCCATGTAACAAAATATCCCAAGCTACAAGCAGATTTGAACAAATTGATTGAAAAATGTGATAACAACCAAGTATAGTTAAAATGTTTTTAGGCCTTTGCCTAAAAATCCGTTACTATTATCAACAAATGCAACTAGTTTCCCTATAAGGTAAGTTAAAACGTTGGTGGCATTGTGACATTTTTAATTAATTATAAACTGCATCATCAATTTTGTAGGAATATGGAAATTGCTTCTCTTGATAATTAACCTTTCATAGCAAATATTGCTATTTTTTTCCCCATTAATCAACAATTGCAAATGAAAGGTCCATGTTTCTATTAGTCCCATCTCTCTCACTCTCTATAAGAAACTCAACAAACAATATTTCATAAGATCTATTTTCTAATCTTTTTTGTATGAGTTTAGCTAGCATGTCGAGTATAACACTCGTAATTCCTCTCATTTTCAATGCGCTAGCCAACTAAATATATGGAATAACCATAGTTCAATATAACAACTTAAAATTGAGCTAAGGATCTAATTAATAGTAAAAACATAATAGTAATAGTTGAATAATATGCATGAATATTGGCAATTCTATCATCAAATAACAACAAGTCATTTCATTCTATTCATGGTCATTTGGCTCAACCTTACATTATGCACAGAAGACATTGTACACTGCTTCAACTAACATTGCATTACAGCCATCGTAAGTGGTTAACCTAGGAGAACAAAAAAATAAATAAACTAAACACTACATATATAACACAACTATCTTCATTTATACTTACACAAATACATAACAATAGTTGCCAAGATAGCAACAAAACTAATCCACTTCACATTTCTCCACCCACCAACAACTAGTTCCTACTGCAATTGCCTTTGTACACCATGGGAGGTTTGCCCTTCTGTTTGTTGAGACTCAAGAAGATGATTTATCACTTCTTTTGCCGGATCTAAAAACATAGGGTCATACCAATTAAGGAACTTGCATCCACTTTTCCTATACTATGCACATAACTTGGGTTATTACGAGTCCATGATGTCAGCAGTAGAGATGGCATCCCACACCTATACCAGAGGTTGCAACCATTGCATTTTTCATTCATTTTGCCGAATGATATTCCCGGTGATGAAGATTGCTCACTTCAATTGCTACTCTGACTTGATTTGCTATCTATAACGTTTTCACCAAGTTGTTTTTTCAATTCTTCACTTTGATTAGAAATTTAAGCCCTCTACTGCCAAATTACAATTTCTAAGGTTAAGGTATCAAAATAGAGAAAAGACAAAAGAAATATATATAATAAATTAAAGCATGAAGCTTACACTCTGCTCTTGTATCTATGCGTATCTATATAAGACTGATTTTTTATCTCATATGCTTACATATAAAATGAATTAATACTTATTAGTTATATTATCGATAGCTAATATTTGTTAATTCAAGATATTAGAATCAACAATATTAATTTATAAAAAAAAAAAATTCTCTAAAAACTTAGTTGCTAAATTGTAAAATTTCAGATACTTCATCGACTATTTTGCCGCTTATTTATTTATTGCCATATAAGAGGTACGAAATGAACAATTTATTTATTAGATCCGTGATCGTAACAAGTAATCTTATGAACATCCGAATATCGATGAGGGAATTATTATTTATTAATTTTAATCAGTAGAATAATGAATGGCTTGTCTGGTGGTCCAACGACCAAGATAAAGCTGAGGTTGGGTTGATGTCAAATGATGCCTAGGCTCCATATCTATCTGTCTATCTAGACTCCAATGCTGTAACTGTACTCACTCAGTTTCTCTCTCTCTCTCTCTTACTCATTGTCATGTTTGTCCTTGTCTCCTGAAGTCCCATCAACCCAGGTCCCCAGTTAAGCTCAGTCTGATAATACTGCAGGCGTTGATGAGCTGTGCTTTAGTCGCTTTTTTTCAGACATCTCAATCATTGGGAACTTAAATCTACCTATTCTTAGTTAGTAGCCCTGCATGTGCATGGTTGCATTATTTCTCCATTAGCCATCACCAACTATTTGTACGTATCATTTGCTGTTATACTTCTATGATACGGTAAGGCATCGAATTCTTTTTTTTTTTTTTTTCAATTCTGTTATTTAATTTGCATATTCATTTAAATTATTAGGTAGAAAGATTCTCGAGATATTAAACTAAAGTTAATAAGTTTGCATTATATATTTAATAATATAAAAATATATTTTATAATATAAAATAAATATATATTTAATATATTGACTAACTCCATATTTCTTTTTCCAATATAAAATAATTATATCGTAAAAATCAATATCCAATATTATAAATATCAAATGCCTATAAAAAAATTTTACTATCTTATTTTGTCAACTTAATGTTATCTTCATATACTTGTTGAGAATAAAAATATTTTTTTTTCATTTTTATATTTATATATTTATTTACAAAATATATAATTAATATTATGAAATATACAAAGTTTCTTTTTCAAACCCTGCGACATGCGTTAACAATATCCATTTATTTTTCACCAAATTCCCCTGCTCATAGATGAAGAATTAATCTGAAGGAATATAGTACTTGGACCTCTGCAGTTGCCGAAATTTGAAATCGACGGTTGGGGAGAACTGACTTGGCCGTAGAATCTCTTTCCAACCCCTTACAGTCCCGAATTATACAGACGTATAGTTATTAATAAAAATAATATATTTATAAATTATTATAAGTATACAGTAAAAACAATTATTTAATTATATATTATATTATAATTTTATTTGACTACATGGTAGTCTTTCATGAAATGGTGACTTTTTGGGAAGAGGTAGAGAAGTTAGATTTGTACTACCTAGACAAAGGGTAAGGTTGGCTTGAAATAGAAATCTAGCTTATCGGTTCATGAGTCATGAACTGGTCCAAATGGTCGATTCACCATGTGAACTCGTCGAATCGATAGATTTATATGGTGAATTAACCATTTGAAGGCAAATATATATATATCAGATCAATTTATGGAACCTCGAGTCAATCCCAGTTCATATATTTATAATATGAAAACTGGTGGATTTAAGATGATTTAAGTTTAAGCCTGATCCTATATCTAGTACTACCCTTATAAGAAAATAATGTTCTTGTAAGGTATGCTACGAGACCTTATCAAGGGTTATAACATTTTATTATATAAGAGTGAAATATAATGGATATAAAGAATCATGTTGTTATGTATTAAATTATATAACACTATGAGAAGATGAAGGTATGGAAAGTGAAGAAAAAAAAATTAGAGAAAAAAAGAAAAATGAAGGGAAAATTTTTTATACTCTCTTATTTGGATAAGAAAGGAATTGGAATGAACCAAAATGGAAAAAGAAAAAAAAATAATAATAGATTTTCATATTTGGACAAAATACCATCAAAATCCTTACATCTTATAGATGTACTCTTATTTTTAGGATAAAGTAGTATTTTTATTTTTCACTTCCTTTCAAATATGGAAGAAACATCTTTTGTTTTTTTTTTTTTGGATCATAAAAAAAAAATTCCTCTTAAATTTATTCATTCCCCACTTTTCTTTTTTCTTTTCTTTTTTTTTTTTTCAAATAATGGAAAATGTCTTGAAAATCCCATTTTCCTTCCCTCCATTTCAACCAGAGGCTAAGGGATGTAACGATGTCACGAGTTTTATTTACAAGAAGTCTTTCAAACAAAAGTTTTCAAAATTATACATATAATAGGAAAGGTTCCACCATCGCAGGGTGTTTCAAACATAAGGAAATTTTCTCGTAACCAATCTGCATGCATGAGCAGACTCTGATCATTCATTAATGGCTAAGGTGCAAGTGTTTTAATTCAGTAGGCTTTGGTTTAAATTCAACAGTCTGTGGTATAGGTAGAACTCACTTGGTGCAGCACAATGGAGCCTCAGGTGCGGTTGGGTGTCCTGGCGGCAGATAACAGACATTGATAATACTGGTAAGAACAGATTTCAACTCAGTTCATCCTATTAGAGAATCAAGGCTTATATCATTAGATTATAAATATTTTGACAAAATTTCATATCTTGCCTTTCTTATAAAATGAGCATCAAGTATAATTCAATAATTACTTAAAGGATACTTGTTAACGAGGTGATTTTTAACGGGCCTATTATGGTGATTTCAATTGTTTTAATGTGTGTATACATTTTTTATATAAGGTTTCTATTAATTGATGTCCAGAGTGCTTATCAAGGGTTTAAGAAAAAAAACTTTTCATGCTTTTTAAAATTGGTTATATACTTTATGACAAACAAAAATACATATAAAAGTAAAAATTTATATTCTTAGCATCTTAACAAGAAAAGAGATTATAACTTTTCTTAGGGATGATGCCACCTGTAAGTTAATATTAGAACCATTCATCAAAAAACTCCTATTGATAAGATCAAAATATTTGTAGTATTTATAATGTAATTATTATATATGGTGCTCATAATAAATAAATATTAATTTAATAGAATTTATTTAGTTAATTTTAATTTTGTAATGAATGAAATTTAATGTTATTAGTTATCATGAAAAAATAAAAAAATGATAATATTATTCAAACAATATAAAAATAAATATAACTTGAAAAAGAAAATTAGTTATTTTAACTCATAAATGTCTACATTTAAGTTCAAGCACCTAACCACGTGATCATATCTAAAAGATGGTCTTTATATATATATACAATGCACATTTTTTCTCCTTATTAGATAACTTCTAATAATTTATTTTTCCGAACTAAACTACCCCCTTTCAACCCCTCTAGGTCCATCATGGCATTTGTTATTTATATATTTTTATTAATAGGAATTTTTTATTTTTTATTTAGGTTCTATCACTTTATACCTTTTCCATTATTAATACATGTTGGCTATTAACAATTATATATATTTTATTTATTTACGCATATAAAAGGCATGTCCTTTATGAAAAGACATTTTTTTCTATAAGGCTGTGGCCTTTATATTTTGAATTCTAACCCTTATTAGATAGCATATTTTTCATGTAAATATGAAAAACCATCAATAATTATAGTTGTAAATTTTACCCTTTTATTATAAGTACCTTTTGATTATTTGTAATTTTTTGTCTATATATATATATATATATTTAATATTGATACCTTTTGGCATCAACAATTCCTCGTTTTAGTTATGAGAGATATGTCCTTATACAAAGTTATTACTAATGTAATTTTTACATTATTTATTGTAAGATGACAAAATTAAATTCCCACTATGACTATAACTCTTATATAAGATATTATTTCATATAAATTGAAAAACCCAATTAATAATTATATAAAATTATAGCATGTAACATATATTTATAATATTAAATAATATCCACATCATATTTAAAATAAATTGTGGGCATATACTATTAATATATCAATTGTAGTAATACTTTCAATAAATGTATTAAATTAAACATGCATTGTTAAGTGTGCATTTTCTTATTGCATTTCTTATTAATATTATTAGGAGCTATATACACTTAAATATTGTTGAAAACACATAAGACACGAGAATAAAAGTAAGCTAATAATTGTCCATGAAACACTTGTGGAGTGCCTTAAAAAGAAAGGAAGTTCTCACACATTGTAATATTGCTTATGTACTTTACAAAAATATAGCTACATAAAAAAATACGAATTTTCTTTGGTAAATTGCAAATAATTACTTTATACTTTGATCTTGATACAAATATATATGAATGACATTTTGATAATTTTTAATAAATTAGCAATATAAAGATATTTATTTTTTTATTAAAAAATATATTGAATTTCAAGTTTAGAGAGTTTTAAAATATACTTTAATAAGTTTGAGTAGGTATTTCTATATTAAGATTAAAGTTCAGAAAATTATTTAAAATCTTGAAGGATTATTCTTCACTTGACTAAAGGAAATGATTGTAACATTTAAAAGTTTAAAATATATATTTATAATAAAATCAAAATTTGAAGGATTATTTATATTTTCGTATGGAACAATAATATCAGACAATTGCAAAAAGCAGGAGATTAGTGGTGGGGTCACCAGCAGATGTACTGACTAGTTGAAAAGGGTCTTTTGTGGTTGAAAAGGCTGTCGAAGGAAACCACGAGCATGGCTATGACTACTTTTTATCGCCTAGTCGTAGACATGGTGTCTCAAATGGGTTTATGATTGGGTACACAGAGGACGGACACTAGTTGATTGGTGGTTCTGGAGCTCTGGTGTCCCAAATCAGACTATTCACGAGTCCCTGCCCTCATTGGATGTATCTTGCCTTAAGGGTCCAATCCATCCCAATATCTTTTAGACCAAGTGCCTTAACTGCCCTAACATGTTTGGACCGGTCAATTTTGGACGGTTTAGAAGAAAAGGAAAGAGGGTCAAGGGCATGAAAACTAGAACGAATAGTAAAACAAACGGGAAGCAATGTTATGAGACTCGTTCGGGGTTAGATATGGATATGGGAGAGAGTTGAGGCTTAAAAAGATCGAATTGGGGTTAATAAAATATAAATATACAAGCTATATATCTTAATTGTAAGAGACAAATAAGTATGACGTTAAACAATCAAGTCTATATATAGGCTAATAATATTTTTTATTTTAAGATACATGTATTAAAGATATACATTTTAATGAGAAAATTTAATATATATATAGAAAGTGAATTTTATTCCAATTATATCTTTAGATATCAAACATATAAAAATAATTTGGAATTTAATATGTTATTACTTTCAGTTTTGATTACTTTTTAATTATGATGATAAATTTTAAATTATGTAAATCGAAAAAAATAATAAAACAAATTTGAAATAGACCCAAGGGAAAAGAGAACTTTCCAGATCTAACAATTTCCTTGTACCACGCACTAAGGCATATATTCATCATTATAGTCTTTTCCAACAATTTGATAGATCCTCCATAAAGAATTAATATTTAGTTGCTTTCCTTGCTTTGTTAGTTCTATATTGCTTATTTATTAATATGTTGGAGATGAAGGGCTCCTTATATGCAACGGTAAGATATAATGGCTGTGCATTTATTGAATTAAGTGCCGTGGGGCTTTCCGTTATTAGGTCTGAACTAACCTATTGAATTAAAGTCTGAATTAATGAATGAATTCTTAAATTATTATATTTTTGTTTGATTTGTTTATATTTTTAGCTTACAATAAAAAAAGAAATATTTTTATAAACATTGGTATAGTTTTTAATGTAATTTTTGTTATAAGTATTAAACAAATTACAGATCATGGAAAGCATGTTCTTAAAATAGAGATTTAATAGTTACAATATATCTTTTTAAAATTTTCTTAATTGATAGGTTCAATTTAGATAGGAACACTCTTATCAAATAAGTCATGTTATAGGTTTAGATATTTAAATATGATCAATAAAGCAGTCGTATTATGAGTTAGGGTTTTTAAATCTGAACCTTTTAAAAGTAGATACAAAATATGGCTTATTAACATGAATTCCCAAGCTTACTTCAGAGCTATTGGTGCATCTTTGAACATTTTCTCATAAAACCCCACTCACATATCATATTTTCATTTGTAGGTCTATGACAACTCATTATAATAGTTTAATAATGATGTTGAGATAGAGATAGTTTGATTCAGCAATTAATTTATCTTTTAAATTTTATTATACCGTTATATTTATTTTTAATATACATATTATAAATATATATTTTTATCCTGATAACATGGTGTATTCGGTTACTAATATTATATAATTTTCAAATTTTAACTCATTTATCCCATTTAAATATGCATTTTGGAGGATTTTCCTCTTTTTTTTTTTTTGAATTTTTTTATAGTTTTGATTTGGTTTTTAAACCCATAATCATTAAAAACGAAATCAAAACTATGGTTGATTTAACGAGAAGAAACGGTCTTCGTTTCGCAGGGGCCTACGCTCATTAAGTTGTTATATTATCACCATGTCGCTTGCCTAGTAGATAGGCCTCTATGTGTCCCTGCTTCCCTGAGAAACTACAAGAATCGTGGACACCTCTTCACCGTTCATGCACATACTAATAGTTCCTCGTTCACCAAATTTAAATCCCTGTTATCTGTGTTTAAGTAAAATTAGGAAAGTTAATCTAACATGTGCCCTTGACTATATATACGATGATTAACATGTCATATACTTCTTGAAATAAGAAGAGAAAAATTACAGCATTTTTGGGACACAACATGAGGAATGAGAAACAGAAAAAAAAGGGTTTCTATCCTTCTTCCCTTGCTGCTTCTATTATCGTATGGTTACTTAATCCTCGTACCACAACCACTAAGTTCTCTGATAAATCAAATTCTTTTGTTACATCGAAACTAAGAAACCGTAACATGAAATCAGATCAGTAAAGAGTTTTATCAAATTTACAAATGATTTTTCTTGACTATTCAGTTTACTTTGTTATTTTAAAAGGAAAGCATAATCGATAAGGTTTTTAACTTAAATCTGGCATCGAATCTATTTTTCTCCTCCTCAGGTCTCATCAGAAAGACAAGACGAATGCTTAGTATTAGAGGCAAATAAAAGAATAGAAGGAAAACAATATTACTAAGCTTAAACTTAGTACTTCACCATAACCACATCAGCTCTTACAAGAGTCAAAATTAACTTAATTACAATACTACATAAGCACGAGCATTATACACTGGCACAGGCTTAAGCAAGAAGATATATTAACCGATGCCAAACTTAGGATGCAACGAAATAGGAACCATAACATCAAGTTCCATTATATGTACTACAAAATCGATGGCCAAATAGCCTAGAATGTCTGCCTTCCATACTAAAACTTCTGCCAGTAATAATAATGAGAATTTACCAAATTCATTAAGACACGTACGGACATACATCATAATCATTAAATGCCGGCACGAATTGCCGATCATTCTGAGACACTTATGTTACAAACCCTTAAACGATAGTACTAGTCTTTCTTTTTCTTGTACAAAATAACCAATAAGGTGACCATATAGCTTGCATATGCATTCATGAGAATCTGTTTCAATGTAAGACATTAGTTGAGATGATTTATGCAGTTCAGATTTTGATCCTTATGAGATGTGACGCGACGCGGGACTTACGAATCTCCATAGACAAGCACGGACTTGCTGCATTGACTCATTGAAATATTTTTTAAAAAAAAAAAGCAGTTTTTTTTAGGAAAAGGGAGCCCTATGGGGTGCACCCTTTCTCCTGCTACTGAAGGACAAAACAATACCATTGGAGAACAAATTTGATTTCTTCTTCTTTTTATTAATGGCTTGCCCTTGATGATGATCACCACGTGATGGTGTCATGGTCTCCACTTCATTATTATAGCATGATGATGAGGATGATGAACCCTTTTGGTACTCTTGACACCGGAGGTTTTGTGCATGCATCAGTGAAGACTCAAGAACATTACCGTTAACGTTGTTGTCTGAAGTTATCTGAACATGATCTTCATCGGTAGATTCAGGTTCCAAGTTCATCATGTCCACTCTTAATCCCTCGAATTGTGATATTGCAAAATCAGATTCGGTAAGATCCTGGACAATTCTTGATAAATCTTCTCCTTGGTATACCAGATGATGCACCTGCAATTTTTATTTTTTTTTCTGGAGACCTTACTATACATTTCATGACAAAGACAACTACTTCAATAAATCCCTAGTAGAACTTATAACTGAAAAATCTTTGTTTAAATATATTCCGTATTTATTTTCATCTTCATCCAAATTAATATGCAGTCTTAATGAGCATTCATCTCATGTCTTTTAATTCTTTGCAAAGGAAAATTTAGATAACCTTGCACTCACAAGATCGACATGGATTTAGTTTATATTAGTATTTTCCCTTAAGTGATAAATAATTATCTAGATAAAAAATTATCAAACAATAACATGCATGATGACCACCTCATCATGTCAAACGTATCGTTAAATGATGAAAAGAAATTGAATATTTATCTAAAAAACTATTTGATTGTGGTTTGTCCAAGAGATTCTATATATATATGTGTGTGTGTAAAACATTTTTGAATGAAATATGTTATGATTAAAATTTTAAAATTGAGAAATTATTATCATAGTCATCTCTAAGGATTACAAATACTAAATAATGACTTTTAGTGAAAATAGTTGTGAAATACAATGGAAGTTGATATCTTTTCATAATAGTTAACAACATCTAAATATATGAATGGACAAATATGAAAATAATTTCCCTTTTTTAAAGAAAGAAATCATTTCTTTATTTTTTATCGATAAATTCCATAATAGCTAATTACTCATTCGTCTATTAGCTATGGGCATGTTGGATTTGCCTCTCATTATTAGTTACTACTAAAAGCTACTAAGAACCACAAAGTGATTAATTCGATAATATCTTAGAATTCTATAACTTTGATGCTAGGTGAAGATAGTTGAAGACCTTGCATTGAAGAGAGCAAAAGTGGAATGGTTCCTGAAGGATGCGGTCACAATTGAAGCAGATGTTTGCGGAACCCTTGCAAGTCCTTGACTGTGGCCTTTGATTCAAAAATATCACCTTAGCCCCGTTTATTGTGTAGGGCTGACATTTAACATCCCAGGAAATAATGTGACCAAATTTGTAAATATAAGTTGTATCAATTAGAATAATGTACCATGTCTATACATTTAATGCTCTGTTCCTGGATTACCCGAAACATTAATACTAGATGATGTAGTGTATACCCGGACAGTGTCTGTACCTGAATATAGGAACAGTCGATAAGCTTTTCCAGATCGCTTAATCGAACAACGTCGTGATAAACATATCTCCTCACCTGTGTCACATGTTGAAAATAAAATTTTCAACCTTTTTTTTTTTTTTTTTTTCAATTGATACATATTTACTTTCCATCCCAATAACTCTCGTGCTTATGCATTAATAACATTAACATACATATATCTAAAGTTAAGATTGGTTATTTGATTCGATTAGTTTTACAATAAGAGTTATAACTTAGTGGAAATTTCTATGTCAAAAACATTTTTGCATGGAAAATACCATAATTAAATAATGGTAAACTTTTTTTATTTATAGGCATACATATTGTGGGTGTTTAGTATAAGTTTATATATCGAAATTATCGTTGTCCTTTAAAATTGGAAATATCTAATTTTTTAGCGCTTCGTCTAAGAGCAAGAGCAAGGAAACTAGAGTATATGACTACATATCTTCATAACACAGACAAAGAAATATTTTATTTTAACCGGACTTATTGCGATTAATACATAGTAAAACTCCAAAAAAGTGGGGTGGAAATGGACTGCATATTAACAGCTCTTTCTATTAATTTTCTCCTACATAGAAAATTGAGATCCATATGTAAAAACATAAAATCCGCATATATATCTCATTTCCTATATATAAACAAAATAATAAAGATGGCTGCTCAGGATTGATAGATTTAAGACCAGTCTCACTATTTTTTATTAAACTCATAGTTACTAGCTAGCTACCTTTCTTTGGCTGTTGTGGATAATTACAAAACAAATTCCCTGAACCTGAGATTAAATTTATATATGCTAATATCCTTATAGTCCAACACTCATCTTGTAAGGGAATGAATTACGTTTAATTCATTTTCTTGTAATAGTATCATTGGAAAAAAAAAAAAATCAAATAAGTACTCAATGGTTGTAAAACTGCTTCAAAGGCTTTACTTGACTCACTTTTAATCTTTATTTAGAGCATTTTCCCTAATTGAATTACTAAAATCATATAAAATTACCCTATATAATTGACACTAATTGCTTTCAAATATATATATATATATTATAAATTGTGGGCATATACAACGTGGGAGGGGAGGGCCAATGGCATGAATGAAGTGAGCAGGCATAATAAACAATGACATTGGTCGTAGGTGGAAATGACAGATAAGGTAGTGAAAAAAGTTTTAAGAGGGGTCAAAGTTTCCTTTCCATGAAAGCAACCAGTGATGGAGCTTTATAGAAAAAACAAATAAATAAATAAAAGAAGATAGACTGCAGATGTTCTATATAAGGGAAACCAACTAAATCCAAAAAGTGGGGATCATGTCCTATACATCCCTGGCTCCAAAATGGTTTAATAATTCTCAATCCTGTGTACGTAACTCATAACATATAACGGGTCGAATTTGTCTCCGTTTTTACCCTCAACAAGAATCCGGGGTCGGGAATTTTCCGGCATAATATCATAACTCGAATATAGAGATAGGAATACGGAATTGACCCAAAATTAATTATTTATTATATATGTTCTACCGACATGAATACCATATACAATATAAAATAAGATATGAAGTTGATCTATAAATACAAATTACCACCATTAAATTAGGCATATAAGAAAGAAATCGAAAATCACTGGACAGTATATCAATAGAAAAGGAAAATTGCCTCATTATTATCTGATTTGAAATTTAATACAGTGATGTTCAAGAGAATCTAGCATTCTATTTATCGGTTTCTCAGCTTCGTCCCGATACTATATGGAAAAAGATTTGAAAGGAAGAATTCCCGAACATAAAATCTAAAAGAACAAAACATATAAAAGCATGACTACGAAAGAATCTTTTTTTTTTTTCTTTTTTTCTAGTTTAGGATCTTTTTAAATTAACTAATATATAATTTATTCTCATAGTACATAAAACATATTAAATATTCGATGGAGAGATCACAATAATCAGAAGAATTGCCGAAAAAAAAAATGGAAAAGAACAAACAACTTCTCTAGTCCTTTTTTTTACATTACTACTAAATACTAAGAGACATAAATATATAAAAAGAAAAATCATCTCAGGAAAGGAAATTCAGTGGACCGCAGTATATAATTCACAAATCGGCTTTGATAACGTTAACAAGTGATCTGAACACACTCATTCAGAACCGAATAAGGTAAGTTTAGCGTGCCTCTTACTTAAGAATTTCTCAAATTGTACGATTTCATATGATTATTTTTAGCAGTGAAAAGGTTAAGAAATTGTCATATTTAGCTTTTATCGAGTACACCAAGAAATTTTTTAGCAGAACTGTAAGTAAAATGCATGTAGATGTAAGTAAATTAGAAAATTAACGGTGAATAATGTGATCGAACTGATGATAATTCACATGTAAGTTATCTTGCATGTGTAATGAGTGATGCAAAATGGCGGAATGGAACCTGAAGGAGGGGGTGAGAGCGATGAGAAGGAAGGCAGTGAGGGCAGATACTGCGGCAGCAGCTCAAGCAGAAGATGTTCTTCTCGTTCTTACGGCGGTTATGGTGGTCCCCGCAGCTGCCGAAGAATGTCTCCTCCGCCAGCAAACCTTTTAGCCATGCAGGTGCATCCTTTACTTTCACCACCACACCCATGTCTATCTCTCTCTCTTTGTGTGTGTGCCCTACAGACAAGCTCAACTGCCTTTTATATATCTTCTACTTAGGTCTTTACTTCGACGTTTTTAGGAGGCATGCACTACAGCTAAGGACATTATCGATTAATGTGTTCACAGGCGGTAGCGGTCTTACCCTTACCTTGCTTTTTCATGTAATGTACGGTGTACCTCCAAGTAAGAGTATCTATGTGTGGTATCCAGTTCTAATGCTGTGTGATCTAGTCTTTTGGAGACTGATCTGGACTAAAATATATGTACTTTACAACTATGCTACTGTCACGAGCGAAATGCTTTCAAAACGTCACGTGCGGTATTTAAATTCTTCGAACTTCCTGTAGAGAGGTTAAATCAGCATTTCTGTACAGAGTATAAAGAATGTATTTACTAAAAAGAGAATGAAATACTCTATAGTAAAAAAATAATTATGTTTTTTTATGGTTTACAAATGAGGAGAACTCCTTTTTACATACAAGAGGCTTCGAATATTAGATGGCCATGTATTTTAACTATCCTAATCTACCAAGTGATCGGACTCTTTTAAAACATTCTTAATAATGGATCGAGTCTTAATATTGGGTTATTGATACAATGAGCCTATACATTATATTACAAATGAGAGAATGAGCTTAGGGGAAATTAACTTGTGACATTCTCCTCCACCTAAACCGACAATGTCCCCATCCCCTTATGTTGCTTAAAGAATTGCTTGACTAGGTGTCTCAATGATGCATGGTAGCTTTATCTTAATATTGGGTTATAAATACAATGAGCCTATACATTATATTACAAATGAGAGAATGAGCTTAAGGAAATTAACCTGTGACATTCTCCTCCACCTAAACCAACGATGTCCCATCCCCTTATGTTGCTTAAAGAACTGCTCGACTAGGTGTCTAAATGATGCATAGTTGACTGGATTCTCTCAAGTAGCTTTATCTAAAGGTAGACCTTTTCATTTCACTAAATACTCCAAGCAAGACGATCGGTTTGGACTTTATGTCAAACATCTTTGGAGAATCTTTTTTTCCCTCTTTCCTATCTTCTTACTTAATACTTGCAAGAATTTTCCTTCGAATAATTGCCATAGTCTCCTCTTTCTCTAACTGGCACACTAAGCAAGCTTCAACAAATGCCTTTATATTCTCTGACATATTGGACTAAGGAAACTTGCCCTCTACCTTAGCTAGTGTTTGGTAGACATATGGGTGCTTAGGTTCCTTTGGGTCATGGAGCTTTTCAATGATCTTTGTCTATAGACCCTCATTATCTGAGATGTGTATCCTTTGCCCTTTCCTGTAAAGTAGCATGTTCTCCATTCAATACTTCTTAGTCTTACCTCTTAGTTGCAGCAACAAATTAGTTTGAAGATCTTGGGCTAAAGCGATCCTAATCTCCTTCAATACTTCTCCAAGTTTAGAGTCTTTTACCCCTTGGACTGAAGTACTTCCCTTTTTCTTTATGGGCTCCTCTTTCTTTATGTCTACCATTTCCTAGGTGGATTGGAATTGGGAAGCTCTTGAGGCCTCTTTGCTTGAGTATTCCTTTTTGACATGGGAACTCTTAGAGCCTTTTGATCAGTTACCTTTAGATTGAGGTCTATAGGCTTCTTCACTTTTAGCTTATTGTCAATCTACATTGAACACAAAATCTTCTTGGCCTGGCTTGGGTTACGATTAGCTGGGATTACATATTGCTGCCCTTCATCCATTATCATGATGTAATTAGTAGATGGGGCAATTTGAGCACATACTTGATCGAAGAAGTCCATTCTGATCAAGAGCTCATAGTCATCTAAGGGGATGACCTCCAACTTTACCTTTCCCTTCCACTGGTCCAATTGGAAGTCAACATCTTAAACTGCCTTGATTATAGGAACTTATTCCCAAGCTTACCATCTTCAATCTCCCCTTACCTTTATGTATCTTAAGGCCTAGCTTCTTAGTAGCCTCTTTAGATGTGAAAATGTCAGTGGCTCTAGTGTCCACTAAGGCATTCATCCTTCAGCCCTGAACGACTGTTTCAATATTCATTAGACTATAGGGTTCCTTAGTGGGCTTACTCTGTATAGAGCCTAATCATTTTAATGCCTCAAGTTGGTGATCAACTTGAACCACCTTTTCTTCATTCTCCTTTGCAACTAAGGCTGCTAATTGGTCTCGGACTGAACATTTCCTTACATAGGGTAGCCCTTTGCAAAGGAAGCAGGTTAACCTTCTCCTAAGATATTCCCTTTCATCCATAAGACTTTAACCTTTAAGTCGATTCACCATCATTCCTTTTCAAGTTGGAGTCTTTCCCTACATGGGCTCCCCCACCTAATTCTTACCTACCTTCTCTTCCCTCTTTCTTAGACTATTCATTGGGTCAAAACTCTATCAAGCCTTCAACAACAGCCATGGCTTTAGCCAAGGTTTGGACTCTACACCTTTCTAACTCTATTAGGCCCACCTCTGTAGGTCATTAAAAAAGGAAAAAATAGTATCCTTATCACTATGTTAGGGATCTCCAACCATAGCTTTAAGAACTCCAGCATATATTCTTGAATATATGCCTTATGTTCCAACCTTCTCAACCTTGCTCAAGGTTCTTGCTTAATATTGGTTGGGCAAAATTAGGTCCCCAATTCAACCTTAAAGCCTTTCTAGGTCTTAATTGCTTCAACTCCTCACCTAGCTACATTAGACCAACTCCTCCACCATGGGGTAGCTACATCATCTTAGAACATTGGAGTCACCCTAAGCCTCGATGCATCGTCTAACACCTCAATGGCATTGAAGTATTGTTTTAAGCTTTAAGGGAAGTTGTCTATCTTCTTAACATTCCTAGACCCACTAAAGTTCTTGGGTTTAGGCACCTCCACCCATGTTGTTACTTGAGGTAACATCCTTTCTTTGCAATTTGCTTGAGGCTCAAGTTAGGGCAGTTAGCATCTCACTTGTTAGCTCCTTTTCTAACCTCTCCAAGCTTTCTTTGACTCCTTAAACTCGATCTACCATTTCAATTATGACTAGCATTACCTTAGCTATCCTGACTTCCTTAAAGGCTCTACTTTCGCTAGACCTTCCTCGAAGAGTGATCTCCTCATCCACTAAAGGAGTCATGAGGGTTCTAATGTACTTAACTAGGATCTCAGACATAAGCATTCTTTCCATCTTCACCAAGAACTTGCTCTGATATCAAATGTCATGCATGGAATGCTTTCAAGATCATCACATGCGGCACTTAAACTCTCTAGGCTTCCAATAGAGCAGCTAGGTCAATTTTCCTATCCAAAATACATAAAAGTGCACTTAATAAAGAGAAGTCTAGAAAGAGAATGGACACTTTAGAGTAAGAAAGTGATTGTATTTCTGAATGGTTTACAAATGAGAGGGACTTCTCCTTATAAACAAAAGGCTTCTAACATTAGATGGCTGTAATCCATCCGATCTAACGACTAATATACAATCTTACCTAAATGTTTCAACTACCTCCACCTACTGAGTGTCCAGACTCTTCTAGAAGATTCATAGTAATGGACTAGACCTTAATTGTGAGCTTTACATACAATGAGCCTATATATTATATTAAAATTAGAGAATGGGCTTAAGGGAAATAGCCCATGACATTCTCCCTCACCTAAATCAACAATGTCCCCATCGCCTTATGTTACCTAGAGAATTACTCGACTAAGTGTCTAAATGGTGCATAGTCGACTGCATTCTCCTAAGTAGCTTCATTTGGAGTTAGACCTTTCCACTTCATTAAATACTTTAACCAAGACAATTGGCCTAGACTTTGTATCAAGCATCTTTAGAGAATATTCTATACCTCTTTCCCACCTTCTTGTCTACTACTTGTAAGAATTTTAATTTAGATAGCTACCATGGTCTCCTTCTTCTCCAACTAGCACACTGGTCAAGCTTTAACAAATGCATCTATATCCTCTAACATCTTAGGCCAACGAAACTTGTCCTCTACCCTAGCTAGTGTTCAGTAGACATCCGGGTGCTCAAGTTCCTTTAGGTCATGGAACGTTTCGATGATCTTTTTGCATAAACCCTCATAGTTTAGGACATATATCCTTTGCCCCTTTCCATAAAGTAGCTCATCCTCCATCTAGTATTCTTGGTCTTGCCTCTTAGTTGTAGCACCAAATTGGTTTAAGGATCTTTTGCTAAATCAATTTTAATTTCCTTTAGTGCTTCTCCAAGTTTAAGGTCTTTTGCCCCTTAGACTAAAGCATTTTGCTCTTCCTTTATGGGCTCCTCTTTCTTTATGTCCACTATCTCCCTAGGTAGATTAGAACTAGAAAGCTCTTGAGGCCTCTATGCCTTAGTCTTCCTTTTTTTACTTAAGCACTTCTAATGCCTTTTGGTTAGTTGCTTTTAGAATGGGGTTTGTAGGCTTCTTCACCTTTGGCTTATCATTGGCTTGCATTGAACACAAAAGCTTCTTAGTTTGGTTTAATTTATAGTTAACTAATACCACATACTGCTACCCTTTATTCATTATCATGATATAATTAGTGATGGGTGTCGAATCCAACAAAAATAAAACCTACTCCTAGACAATTATATGATTTGCATATAGTGGTGAGTAGGGTCGAATCCACAGGGATTGGTTAAAGATATTTCTATTCAAAGGGCATGAAGATGAAAAGAAAACCGGGGGGGGGGGGGGGGTTTGTTTATGAATCAAAATAAAGTCGAAACAAGATAATAGAACCGTATATTGATAAAAGCCTAGCCAAAGGAATCAAGATAGTTTAATTTAAGGAATTGATCATCGATGCAAATGTTTTCTATTCTTATTCCTAGATAAACTAGTTATGGTTATTAACAAGCTCTAACAACCTATCTCTCCGTACTTCCTCGATAACCAAGAGAAGCTCTTTGATTATTTCTCTTATCGATTAGACAACCCCAGACAAGCGCTTAAGATTTAATCTACCAATAGCATTAAAAACTAGAGAGACCACCAATTCATGCCAGTAGATTATAAGATAACCTATTTAAACATGATCACACACCTCCATAACATGAATTCGATTATCTATTTTATAACCAAACATGTTATTGTGTCATTGAGACTAGAACAATCAAACAATTACGGATTTAACGTGCTAGTTGACAATATATTAACTTGCTAATTGAGTAGAAGAGCTCTATTCATACTAATCAACAAAGATAATAATGACAAAACGATCAAAAGATATATGAATATTCGAAAACAACGAATAGATTAAATACAAGTCAATTAGACCTCACAATTCGTGGAGAATTAAACATCTATGACCCTTTGGCTAGAAAAGTAGCTTAGCTACTCATGTTCATCAACAAAACGAAAATAAAAAGTAAAGACATGATGAACCCAGTTGCCTACGCTGCCTCCAAAATGATCCAAAGATTCCAGATTAAAAGATTCAAAAGTTGTCCTCACCCTCTAGGGTTGGTTCTATTTATATTGTTAGAGGGATGGCATGTGATCTTTTGCTAGCAAGATACGAAAATATCTTTCCTTTTCCAAGTAGATTTTGAGAAGTGAATCTTCGTCTGCCTGGCACGCCCTACCACACGGCCGTGGGTCAAGCCGTGCCTTCCTCTGTGCATAATTCACTTTAATCCTCATGTTTAGCAAAATAATTTTTATTCCAAAAGTAAATACTTAATCCACTAAGGAAAAACACCCAATTAAACTTCATTGGATATTATCAAGCATATAATCCTTGCAGTATAAAGTAAAAGCATATGGTATAAGCTCTTTGCTAGATATTCTCCATTTTATACATCTTTGTTTTATTCAATGAATGTTCACATTCATGTTCTTTTGATTTATTCAAGCATCTATTTTGACGAGTTTTTGTCCGCTTCTTTTCATGAACTTTTGCCTTTTTCGCCCTTATCGTTATAGTGAGTTCATTGAGTCGGCAACATCCCGAGCTCATCACTCAAGTGACCGGGTTTTGAGATACCCCTACGGACTCTTCCTCACTCTAACATTCAAGTTTGAATACTCTTAACTCAATTAGTTGAATCATTGGAGTAATGGCTATGCTTGATTTTTTTTTTCACTAAGTGTTATGATTGCTTTACAAACAACTTCAAAGAGTATACAGTAGCTAATATAACCTAGAAGTAAACTTGTTTATTTTTCACTTAGGGACTCGACTTACTCTTAGACTTCCAATTCTAAAGCTAAATACAAGGTAAATTTGTTTCTTAAAGATTTCACTACTTAATTTTAACCATGTATTCTAATCACAGCAGTGGGTGAGTAAAGCATTTGAACAAGTCAATTTCACATTGTGTAGATGCTTATTATAACATTTAGTACAATCTCTAGATTTCATGATAATTTTGAAAAAATTTGGCTTAAAATTGCTTAAGGACAAACATTCAGAGTATAAGTTAGTTCTCTATTCTCTATATTTTATTATCCTCTCCCCCACACTTAGCTTGAACAGTGTCCTCACTGTTCCTAATTTAGCACAATTGAAAAGGAATTAACAACTCAAGGAACATTAGAGAATAAGAGAAAGGAAATACTGATACTTCCCTGGTATTGGAGTTTTCCCCTTAAGCTCTGGAAAGTGTCATCTAATGATATGTATCCTTGCTGCAGCTGATCCAAAGAGTTCAAAACTATACTAAAATCAAAACAAACTAAACTAAAACAAAACAAAACTAAAGAAAAACAAAACTAAAAGATTTTTTTTTTTTTTTTTTGACATGGGTTGCCTCCCATGAAGCGCCTTTCTTTAACGTCTTTGGCTAGACGTTCCTGGCTAGATGTTCGGATAAGGATTTTGATTCCAGCTTGGGTGCCTGTGGTGATGGGTTAATAACATCCGCAACAAAAACAGTGGAGATATTGCTAGGATGTTTCATGGCATCATAAATGTTAAATTTAATCACTTCACCATCAAATTCCATAGTGAGGGTGCCATCATTTACATCAATTTTCGTTTTAGAAGTCTTAAGGAATGGTCGCCCTAATAATATTAGTGATGAAGTATGAGAATCACTATCGTCCATGTCAAGCACATAAAAATCAGTAGGAAAAACCAACCCATTGACTTGAACTAAAACATCCTCTAAAACTCCCTTAGGATAAACATTGGACCTGTCAGCAAGTTGAACAATGACACCCGTTTCCTTCAAGGGACCAACATTTAAACGTTGATAAACAGACAAAGGCATGACATTGATAGAAGCTCCTAAATCACACATGGCTTTAGCGATTCCAAGATTACCTATTTTGCAAGGAATAGTAAACATACCTGGATCCTTGCATTTAGGAGGAAGCTTCTTCTGAATAATAGTTGAAACATTTTCACTCACACTAATCTTTTCATTGCCTTTCAGCTTCCTTTTGTTAGTGCATAAGTCTTTGAGAAATCTAGCATAGCGCGGTATTTGCTTAATTGCATCAAGTAAAGGAATATTTACCTCGACTTTGCGAAAAGTTTCCAGAATCTCTTTTTCTTCCGCTTCATTCTTGGATTTCGCCAATCTGGAGGGGAAAGGAGGTGGTATCAATGTGACCTTTGATGGCTCAACTAGAGACTTGCTAATCTGGTTGTCCTGCTAGCTCGGAGTCGAAATCTCTTTCTTGGTCTCTTCCTCAAGAGTAGATGAGTGTCCTTTCTTAATTGATCCCTGCAATGTTGTTCCACTCCTCAAGGTAATTGCATTAACGCTTTGCTTCGGATTTGTGATAGTCTGAGAAGGTAACTTACCTTGAGTTTCTAACCTATTCACAACAGAAGCAAGTTGGCTTACCTGATTCTCCAAGTTTAGAATGCTCTGCTTTGTTTCCTCCTGAAATTGTTTTGTATTAACAGCAAGAGACTTAACAATGTCCTCAAGAGACATACCTGAGGTGGAAGGAGCTTGGGGTACTTGGTGTGATGGCTTAGGTTGGAATTGTTGGAAATGTTGAGGGTTATTGCCATATCGGAAGTTAGGATGATCCCTCCATCCGGGATTGTAAGTATTTGAATAGGGATCATACTTTCTCTGCGGTTGTCCTGGAAATCCGCCTACAGCATTGGCGTGTTCATGGTTGTCATCTTGCAATGTGGGGCACATGTCGGTCGGATGATTAGGAGCAGCACAAATTCCACAAGCTTTCACCTGCTGGGTATTTCCAAGAGCTAGCTGCTGCACAAGGGAAGTTAGGTTAGAAATTTGATGTTCAAGGTTAGAAACACTTACCTCATTTACCTTCCTTGAAGATGTATCATGCCCATACCCAAATTGTTGCGAATTGGCAGCCATAATGGAGATCAATTCCCTAGTTTGACCAGGGGTTTTGTTTACTATGGCACCTCCACTTGCAGCATCCATCATCTTCCTCTCCATCGGAAGTAGGCCTTCGTAAAAATATTGGATGAGGAGTTGTTCAGATATCCCATGTTGTGGGCAGCTTGCACACAGTTGCTTGAACCTCTCCTAATACTCATGAAGAGTCTCGGTGTCCCTCTGTTTTATACCACAAATTTCTCTTCTTATACTAGCGGCTCTGGATGTGGGGAAGAATTTATCCAAGAAGAGTCTCACCATATCTGTCCAAGTGG
Source organism: Laguncularia racemosa (assembly GCA_037954665.1). Classification (NCBI taxonomy): domain Eukaryota; kingdom Viridiplantae; phylum Streptophyta; class Magnoliopsida; order Myrtales; family Combretaceae; genus Laguncularia; species Laguncularia racemosa. The sequence continues at coordinate 1,988,148 of JBBMOL010000131.1, forward strand.
TGATAGAACCTGGAGGCAAATAAAACAACCAATCTTTAGCTTTAGTACTTAAAGAAAATGGAAAAGCGCGTAGCTTGATTTGATCGTCGGTTATCCCTTGCGGCCTCATACTAGAACACACTATATGAAACTCTTTCAAATGCTTATGAGGATCTTCATTCTCAAGACCATGAAAGGTGGGTAGCAGATGTATCAACCCAAATTTCAACTCGAATTCAATAGCTAGTTCGGGATAGTGAATACAAAGTGGTTGTTGATTCACATCCGGCGCAGCCAACTCCCTTAAGGTTCTCTCGGGATTTGCCATATCGTCTTCTTTTTCTGAATCAAGGGATGAATCAGACAAATCCGATGCTAAGTTCAGTCTAGTGGATGATCTAGCTTCTTGTCGCAGCCTCTTTAGAGTCTTCTCAATCTCCGGATTATAAGTTAGTTCACCTGTCTGAGAAGAACGAGTCATACAAGAATAGAAATAAATTTGACACCAATCCCCGGCAACGGCGCCAAAATTTGATGGGTGTTGAATCCAACAAAAATAAAACCTACTCCTAGAAAATTATATGATTTTCATATAGTGGTGAGTAGGGTCGAATCCACAGGGATTGGTTAAAGATATTTCTATTCAAAGGGCATGAAGATGAAAAGAAAACCGGGGGGGGGGGGGGGGGGGGGGTTTGTTTATGAATCAAAATAAAGTTGAAACAAGATAATAGAACCGTATATTGATAAAAGCCTAGCCAAAGGAATCAAGATAGTTTAATTCAAGGAATTGATCATCGATGCAAATGTTTTCTATTCTTATTCCTAGATAAACTGGTTATGGTTATTAACAAGCTCTAACAACCTATCTCTCCGTACTTCCTCGATAACCAAGAGAAGCTCTTTGATTATTTCTCTTATCGATTAGACAACCCCAGACAAGCGCTTAGGATTTAATCTACCAATAGCATTAAAAACTAGAGAGACCACCAATTCATGCCAGTAGATTATAAGATAACCTATTTAAACATGATCACACACCTCTATAACATGAATTCGATCATCTATTTTATAACCAAACATGTTATTGTGTCACTGAGACTAGAACAATCAAACAATTACGGATTTGACGTGCTAGTTGACAATATATTAACTTGCTAATTGAGTAGAAGAGCTCTATTCATACTAATCAACAAAGATAATAATGACAAAACCATCAGAAGATATATGAATATCCGAAAACAACGAATAGATTAAATACAAGTCAATTAGACCTCACAATTCGTGGAGAATTAAACATCTATGACCCTTTGGCTAGAAAAGTAGCTTAGCTACTCATGTTCATCAACAAAACGAAAATAAAAAGTAAAGACATGATGAACCCGGTTGCCTACTCTGCCTCCAAGATGATCCAAAGATTCCAGATTAAAAGATTCAAAAGTTGTCCTCACCCTCTAGGGTTGGTTCTATTTATATTGTTAGAGGGATGGCATGTGATCTTTTGCTAACAAGATACGAAAATATCTTTCCTTTTCCAAGTAGATTTCGAGAAGTGAATCTTCGTCTGCCTGGCACGCCCTACCACACGGTCGTGGGTCAAGCTGTGCCTTCCTCTATGCATAATTCACGTATCATCTTCCGTGTCCAGTGTGTAGCACAGCTCCACCCACGACTAGATTTTCAACCGTGCCTTCCTCTGTGCATGATCTACAAGTTCTTCTCCTTGGCACATCTAGCTTCCACCACGGCTCCAAGCACGGTTTCTCCCACGGCTTCCACCACGGCCGGGCCCTAAGCCGTGTCTCTCTCTGTTGAAAGTCTACATTTCCGCCTTCTTGTCCAGTGTGTAACACGGTTTGCACCATGGCCGTGCCTCAAACCGTGCTTCCGATACATGGCCGTGTATCTTCCTGTTGATTCAAAACCAAGTACACGGCCGTGTACTTCAATTACATGCCCATGTACTTCCCTCCGGTGGTGTAAATCCTTGTCTTGATCCAAGTTGTAGATGACTTCTCTAATTTACTTGAATTAGCATCCTTGACTCCATTTAACCTGATTTATCACCATAATAGAATTAAGTACCATTTCCTTATGATTTCTATAAAATCAATAGTAAATTAACACCATTTATGCTATAAGGATTGAGTATAAAATGGCTCTATCAATTAGCAAATGGGGCGATTTGAGCACATACTTGGTCAAAGAAGTCCATTCCGATCATGAGCTCATAGGCATCTAAAGGGATGATCTCCAGCATTACTTATCTCTTTCAACTATAAAGCCCAATCGTTTCTATACCCTAAGTTAGTGATCAACTTGAACCACCTCTTCTTCACTATCCTCCACAACTAGGGCTACCAATTAGTATTGAATTTGATATTCACTTCCATGATGTAGTCTTTTGTAAAGGAAGTAGGCTAGCCTTCTCTTAGGAAATTCCCTTTCATCCATAGGACTTTATACCTCTGGGTCGATCTTCCATCATTCCTTCTTGGGTTAGAATCTCTTCTCACTTGGGCTCCCCCATTTATTTCCTAGCTACCCTCTCTCACTTCTTTCCTGGATCATTCATTAGGTTGGAACTCTATTAGGCCTTTAATAGTAGCTATGGCCTAAGCTAAGGTCAAAACTTTATGTCTTTCAAACTCTATTTAGGCCTACCTTTGTGGACCATTACAAAAGGCAAACATAGCATCCTTATCACTCATGTCGGGGATCTCCAATAGCAACTTTGAAAATTCCCACACATATTCTTGAAAGGATGCCTTATGTTCTAGCCTTCTCAACCTTGCTCGAGCTTCTCGCTCAGCATTGCTTAGGTAAAACTGGGCCCTTAACTCGGCCTTAAAGTCTTTCCCAAACCTAAATGCTTCAACTCCTTGCCTAGTTGCATCAAACCATCTCCTCTAACATAGGGTGGCTACATCATTTTGGAACATCAAAGTCACCCTCATCCTTGATGCATCATTTAACACCTCAATGCATCGATGGCATCAAAGTATTACTCTAGGCTCTAGAGGAAGTTGTTTATCTCCTTAAAATTCCTAGACTCACTAAAGTTCTTAGTTTTAGGCACCTTCACCTATGCTATTACCCCTAATTAGGTTAGCCCACATCTAACCTCAAAATGTTGCTAGACTTAGCCGCTTAATAGCCTTTAGGCCCTTCCTTAAAGATTTGACCACCTCTTCTAAGGCAACATCCTTTCTCTTCAGATTGCCTAAGGCTTCATTTAAGGCCATCAACATCTTGCTTGTTAGTTCCTTCTCCTGCCTCTCTAAGCTTTTCTCGACTCCTAAACTTAATCTACCATGTTAGCCATGGCTATCTCTACCATAGTCATCCTAACATCCATGGGGGCTTTGCTTCCCTAGGACTTTCCTTGAAGAGTGTTCTCCTCAACCACTAAAGGAGTTATTGGGGTTCCAACATACTCAATCAGGATCTTAGACTTAGGCTTCCCTTCCATCTTCACTAGGAATTTTCTCTTATACCAAATGTCATGTGTGGAATGCTTCTAAGATCGTAAAGTGTGGCACTTAGACTCTCTAGGCTTCCTAGAACAAGGCTAAGTCAGCCTTTCTTTTATAGAACACATAAGAGCACACTTACTATAAAGAAGTTTAAAGAGAGATTGAGACACTCTAAAGTAAGAAAGTGATTGCATTTTTAGATGGTTTACAAATGAGGCCTCCAACATTGGGCAGTTAGGATCTATCTGATCTAATGGTTAATATACAATCCTACTTAAATATCTCAACTACCCCCACCTACCAAATGTTTGGACTCTTTTAGAAGATTCTTAGCATTGTATCAAGTCTTGGTTATGGGTTTTACATACAATGGGCTTATACATGATATTATTAATGAGAGAATGGGCTTAGAGGAAATAGCTCGTGACACTATCACTACTTTGTCCCGATTTAATTGATAAACTTGAGGTCTATTTACAAAACATTTTTCCATAGCTCAACACATGTACTACATATATTAAGCTTGCATCTTGAATTTCACAATATACGAGGATAAAATATATGTACTTTACATCTATGCAAGTCATGATTTTTTTTTTCTATTAACTATATACATACGTCTATGTGTGTACTAGATAAAGTAAGTGAAAGAATAGAGAATTTTAAAAACTTTGTTAAATGAAATTAGCACTCTATGATTATAAGAGAACCATTATGTTGCCGGTGTTTAAAGTATAGTGATTTCTCTAGTCTTGCCCATGGCTTTTTCCTCTATACTTTAGGGTTTTTTCATGTAAATTATGTATGTCATACTCTCTTTCTGTTAATTATATATTTCTCTAGTTTATTGTGCGTATTGTTATATATAACTTAAATTTTAAATCTATCCTTAACAAATCATTATCAAATCAAGGTGGAGAGATTTAAGTATTTTGAAAATTGAGATTCACACACCATGTAGAAATTTGACAATTGAATGAATTTTCAATAATTTCAAGTGTAGATAAGAGGGATATTGGAGTAGTTAAGCTTAAAGAAGGATATCCATGAAGCATGAGGAATCGATAGAGCTTGATAAAAGGCCTTGACAATAATCTAGCCAAGTGTGATGAATATTGTAACAAAGAGATACTAACAATGACAAGTGTGTACAAGATAGTGAATAAATTAGAGTATACATGACCAAGTCTTTTGCAAACTAACTAATGTTAAATTAGATATTGCATGTTTCACATGAGTAAGAGGTTATCTATAAAACAACACATTTTGGACTTTATGTTTCTTATGTATAATATGAAAAGTATTGCTATTTAGGTTAAAACCAAAGACAAGATAATGAGGTTTAGATGAGTTCGGGACTATTGACTTGATTTTGGCTAAAAGGATTACAGAATTTTCTAAATAGGATTATCACTAGACTGCCAAGTGAAGAAGAAAAATGCATGGTTGAAGGAGTTAGCCTTGAACTTCTAGTCGTGATTAGCTATAGAGATTAAGGTTAGGTTCACGCCCCCGTGAACTAGACCATGAACCCCTCTAATCATAGAAGACAACTAGGGCATGTTCAGTTATGTTTTTAAGCATATGGCAAGAATACAGGCAAGTATATAGCCATGTACTTGATTGTAAACTAGTATATCTTTTCCAAACTTAAAGTTCTTAATTTTTTTTTTGGCTTTATTTTATTTCCTATTTTGATTATGGAAAACCTAGAAACTATAAGTAGTTGTTGTAAAACCTATTGGGGATCTTTTGGAAAACAATTACAATTTTCTTGAGAATTTATCTCAATTTCTTGGTTCTTATCAATTTTTATAGAATTGAGGAAAACAACCATTCTTCTTAATTGTGAGTCACATTGTGAGAAGAAAGTGAAGTTTGGGTTTTGGTAGCACGTAATATCCATTTAAAAAGGCCGGTCATTTGTCTTGTTTATATTTAGGAACTTTTGCGAACTAGTGGTTGTCTTCCTTGAGCACATCACATTTTGGTATCAAAGCAAGTTTGACCAAAGGAAGGAAACATGTTAGGTGAAATTTGCCACATTGGTGGGAACGGTCATAATTATTAAGGTAATGGCATTGCTAAGACTATGATTTTTCTAACATGATGTGAGATATGACTCGCTGTCTCAATGCATTCAAGACTTAATAACAAGTAGGGTGTAGGAATGTAAGGAGAGTTGTAGATAAAGAGTATAAGCATAAAGATAATAATTTTGATATTGATGATGAGAATCATTGAGGATAGAATAATAATATCTAAGGAGTGGAAATAATCAAATTGAAAATACCACCCTTTAAAGGTAGTGGGCATCTTTGAATGTTATGATTATGATGAAAGCACTAAAGAGTAGTTGCCTAAGAGCATTGGAATTTACTAGCTGCACTACATTATGGTAAAGTAATCTATTAGCCAATAGGCAATAGTAGCACGAAGGGGAAGTGACTACATGGGATGATATGAAACATCTAATGTACTAGAGATTTGTACCTGAGTAGTACAGATAGGAGTTGCTTAACAAGTTACAAACTTTGAGGCAAGGTGCCATAAGTGTAGATGAGTATGTATGCGGGTTTGAGATGTTGATGATTCATTATAAGGTGGCGAAACTAAGGGAGCATATAATCTCCAAGTTCATTAAGGGCTTGAAGTATGAGATAGGCGAGGTAGAGCAACTTAAGAGGGTAGAGACACTAAATGATCCTATATAATTAGCTTAGAAGGTCAAACATCAAAGGAGAAAAGGTACAACTTACACATCCTCTTATGTTTCTAAATCTACGAGACCCAATAAGGTTCCTAAAAGTGAAGATAGGAGAATTGTGCAAGGGCTTGTGATAGGTAGCAGTGAAAAGAGGGTTGAGAGGAAGGATGAGAATCACAGTAAGGCTCACGTCAATGCTGACACGCAAACTACAAGCCAATCTTAGAAGACACGAAGGAGTAGTCAAATTAAATGTTTTAAGTGCTTAGGATATGACCATGTGGTAGCTCAGTGTTCGAACTGATGGGTTATGGTAATGTATAATGGTAGAGTGGAAAGTGATGAGGAAATAGAAGATGTTATGGGTGGTGATGGGATTGGTGATGATTACAATGATGATAAGTATAATCTTAGTAGGGAAGAGGGAAATTCTTTATCTCTAGTGGTTAGGATATGGCTATGTGGTAGCTTAGTGTCCGAATCAATGGGTTATGGTAATGCATAATGGTAGAGTGGAAAGTGATGAGGAAATAGAAGATGTTATGGGTAGTGATGGGATCGGTGATGATTATGATGATGATGAGCTTAATCTTAGAGGGGAAGAGGGTGATTCTTTATCCGTAGTGGTTAGATGAGCATTGACTATTAATATTATGGTTGATGATGAGCAATGTGAGAACCTTTTTCACATTAAATGTCAAGTTAAGGATCAAGTATGCACTATTATTATTGATGGAGGTAGTTGTGTGAACTTAGCATCCATGGTGACAGTGGAAAAGTTGAAGCTACCTACTACTTAGCACCAAAAACTGTATAAACTCTATTGGCTTAATGATAAAGTAGCAATTTATGTCACTAAGCAGGTAAAAGTACCCATCATGATTAAAGGTATTTAAAATGATGAAATTTTGTGTGATGTAGTACCTATGAGTGCTCACATTCTTTGGGGAAGGTTATGATTATTTGACCGAGATGTTAAACATGAAAGGTGACCCAATACGTATTCTTTTAAAGGATGGTAAGAAAATTAAGTTAAAGCCATTGAGCCCTGGAGAAGTGTGTGCTTTACATATAGGAAAGAAAGCAAGGTAGGAGAGAAAGAATTTGTTGTTGAACCAAGGAGAAATTGAGATGGTCCTTTGCGCTACTATATATTTGATGCTTATTAGATAGGCCTTGAGAGCACAGATGTATCCATACCCATTCCTCTTGAAGTCCATAATTTGTTAGAGGAGTTTAAGGATGTGTTTCCTAAAGAATTGCCTAAAGGTTTACCTCCAATGAGAGGTATTGAGCATTAGATTGATTTGGTATCTACAATGACCTCACCTAATAGACTTGCATATTGTATGAATCTTAAAGAAGTGCGAGAACTCAAGTGGAAAATAAATGAGTTGATTAAGAGGAGCTATGTGTAGGAAAGTTTGAGTTCTTATTTAGTCCTAGCATTATTGGTGCTAAAGAAAAGTGAGACTTGGCATATGTGTATTGATAGTTAGGCAATCAACTAGATTATTGTAAAGTATAGGTATCCCATTCTACGATTAGATGACATGCTAGATGAATTACATGGTGCACAAGTGTTTTCTAAAGTGGATTTGAAGTGTGACTATCACTAGATACGTAAAAGGTTAGGTGATGAGTGGAAGATAACCTTCGAAACAAAACACGAGCTATATGAATGGATAGTTATGCCATTTGAACTAACAAACACTCCCAACACTTTCATGTCACTTATGAATGACATCTTGCACAATTTCATTGGTGGGTTTGTGGTTGTGTATTTTGATGATATACTCATATATAGTGCTCATCCGGATAGTTATGTCAAGCATGTGTAAGTTGTATTTCTAGTGTTAAGGGAAGAGCAGTTATACGCCAACTTAAAGAAATGTATTTTCTATCAAGATAAAGTGATATTTTTGAGATATATGGTGTTTGAAATGGGTGTTAAAGTAGACGAGGAAAAGACTAAGGCTATAAAAGAGTAACCAATACCTAAATTTGTGGCTAACATACGCCGTCTCCATGGCTTGGCATCTTTTTATAAGAGGTTTGTGAAGAATTTTAGTACCATATTTGCACCTCTAATGGAATTAACTAATAAAGGCAGGGAGTTTCGTTGGGATAATAAAGCTCAACAGATTTTTGAGCAAATTAAAGAGAAATTAGCTATTACACATGATCTTGCACTTTCAGATTTCAAGAAAACTTTTGAGTTAGAATGTGATGCTTGTAGGGTAGGAATTGGAGCTATCTTAATGCAAGAAAGGCGACCCTTTGTGTATTTTAGTGAGAAATTACAACGTGCAACATTGAACTATTTTATGTATGATAAGGAGTTGTACACCTTGGTTCATGCTATGACTATATGGCAACACTATTTGTTGCTAAGGAAGTTTATTATTTACACAGACCATGATTCATTGAAGCATCTAAGTGGACAAGGTATGTTATCTAGGAGACATGCTAGATGGGTTAAATTTAGAGGGATTCTACTATGTTATTTTCTATAAGAAAGGTAATATCAATGTAGTGGTAGATGCACTTTCACATAGGCATGTTTTGATATCCACTTTGTAGGCTAAATTGTTAGGATTCAGGTTGGTTATAGAACAATGTAGGTGTGACCCTTATTTTGCACCCATTATAAATAAACATTCTTCTAGAGTTCTCTTTGAAAGTTATTCTATAGATGGCGGGTTCTTGTTTTTATTGAATAAGTTGTTGATAGGTGTTATAAAATATTTATTATTCGTAACATGTACAATAGTATTTTGTTTAATTTTCTTCTATTTTTGGTAGATATTACACTTAATCAACCTTTATGTTGATTTTAGAGTTTTGAAATGTAATTTTTAATGAAATAGAAGAAAGATGTGAAATTTGGAGTAAAAATATCAAAGATACAAGATTGGGAAACATGACACAATGTACAGCATGGTTATGTCTAAGATCGTATTGAACAGAGCAAGAATAGAGCTTTTTAGATAAGCTATGTAAGAGGCCATGTAACATTACATGGCCAAGTATATGCTCATGTTAGAAGGATGGTTGAAGGTAAATTTTAGGAGATTTTCAAGACAAATGATACACAGGAAGTTACACAATCATGTTATACCTACGCTAAGCAAAGATTCAACTTTCCAATTTTACTTTTCATGCTCAATTTCACTTTTCTAAAGCACTATTCATCCTAAAGATTCAATTTCCTTTTGCAAGAAGCTAAGTTTCCTAATTCTTGACGAAGTCATTCCTATCTATTGAAGCAATATTTCTTCATTTATGAAGATTTTAGTTTTATTCTAAGAAATTATAACTTTTGTAGATAGGAAGAGTTTGATTCATATAAAAGGGGAAGAGTTACTGCCTAAGATATAGAGTTTTTTTTCTTTAGCAATAGTGTAGTTATTGGTTTTACTATTATTTCTATTCTATCGATGTACTTCTTTATGCATTATTTTTATATTTTTGCTTTTAATTTTAATATGATACTAGCTTATTTTCTTTTGTACTCAGATATGATGAACTCTAAAATGAACATGTAATTTCTAGTTTATTATTTAATGATATTATTGTTATTTTTGTGATCCAATTATGTGTTATTCATTGTTTTCAAATTAATATTACTAGCATATTAGTTTGAAGTTTGATTTCATTTATAAAGATTGAGAGATCCTATATTTTAATAGATCTAGCATAATTAAAAAAAGTTGTGGTATCACTCGAATCTAACCAATCATTTAAGTTTTAAATTTATAACCAATAAAATCTACTATCTAGCTAGGCAGTGTACCTATCGATTATAGTATAGATTTAATAGGTGTCGTTCTCTAGGATTTAGAAAATAAGTACTAATATTACCTTTCTCTACTATCTAGTCTAATTTATGATGTGAGAATTATAAATTAAATTAATAAATAACAATTCCTAGCAACCCTAGAATTGAGTGATATTGTCTAAAAAATGTATTCAATCACAAAATATACCCCTCATCTTGTTCCATCCTAACCCTTAAATTCTCAAAATAAAATATCGATTAATGAATCAATTCACACTTTACACTGCAGGAATTCTCAAGTAAAATCAATTACTTCCTCGACTTAATCAATTCATAATCATGCATAAGATAACGGAGACCTCTCCCTCACTACCGCTATGCAATACCTCATTAAGTTCACAATTCCAATAAATAGCAAAAAATCAATGTTTTCCTACCTCTAGGTAAAACATGTAATTGCTCTATTCATGAAGATCTAATTTATTAGACGAAACCTCTTTCAATCTAATAAAAATTAGACATGCAATCAACATGCAATCAATTTATGCGCATATATCAATTACAAGAATAATAGAAACACATGAATAGATGCAAAGATATAAATAATTCATTAATCAATCAATGGTTCAGCACATAGGTTAGGGTTTAACAAGATGAAAGATATAAAGAATTACTCCTCCATTAAGTTTTCAATAAAAATCGAGAATCTAGAGAAATAGAGTTGATTCATGCTAAAAAGAATAATCCCTTGTTGTTTTGTGATCTCTAATGATGCTTGAGCAATTCTCCTCTTAAAGTTCGTAATAAAGCTTCCCTAGGGTTTCCAGAACAAAGCTAGAAAGAAAGAAGTCTTTTTAAAATAAAATAACGCATCTATTTATAGTTCTTGTGAAAACAGGGTTCAGCACTAGTGTCAGCACAGCCGTGCTCAAGGTTGTTCTAACTTCGGAACATGTTGATGAGATCCATGATGAGAGTCAAGCTGGAAGAAGGAATGTGGATCCTCTTGAAGTGCTGCCTGGACCAATCACAAGAAGTCGAGCGAAACGACTCAAGGAAGCACTTAACGGGTTGATAAAGGATATTAATGAAGTCGGGAAGGATTGGGGCAATCATGAAGTTGGAACGGATTGGAACAACCATGGGAAGACCCTTGCTCTTATACAAGTCACACCGGACACGGGTTGAAGAGGGCGTGTACTTTCAAGGCACGGCCGTGTATGGAGTCAAGCAAATCCATAGACAGATACACGGCTAAAGTATACGGGCGTGTATGTTGCCAGACGTTGCACAAAAAGATACACGGCCAAAGTACACGGGCGTGTATGTTGCCAGAAGTTGCACAGAAAGATACACGACCAAAGTACACGGGCGTATATGTTGCCAGAAGTTGCACAGAAAAGTACACGGCCAAAGTACACAGTTGTGTACACGGCCGTGTATCCCCTATCGGCCAGCTTGTTCTGTTTCGCGTTTTTATGTCACTTAACTAAATTACGTCGTTTTGGACTTGTTTTTACACGAATTGTAACCCTAGTATAAAAGCTCCTAGGGTTTAGAACAACTTAGAATAGACATCTTTGAATATTAAACACTTTTGAGAGGCACCTCTCTTGGTTCTTCAAGAACTTAATTCGAACTTATCGGATTGATTTCCGTGGCGTTCATCCCGACTTATCAATCGGTTTTCCATCCCGATTGTGGCGTCTTCACTTTTATACCAAGGTTCTTGTCTCGCTTATAGACAATGGGTCGCGGTTTTCCACTTTAGGTGTTTGGGCGTCTTAGGCAATGAATTTCCGAACGTATTGGTATTGGGTTTCGTCACGGGTTGGCGTGGTTCGTATCAGTTTGGTATCAGAGCTTAGGTTTGTCAAAACATCAAGTTCGGTTGAGGAAGGTAATATCAAAAACCCTAACTCCAATCGTTCATATCAATTATCGTGTTCAATTCCGCAATATTAATTGTCTTTTGATAGTGTAGTGTTTACTAGTTGATTGTAAAAAAAAAAAAAAAAAGTAAAAAGTCATGACAAAAAAAAAAAAGAAGGGAAAAGAAAAGAAAAGAGAAACGTGATCAAAAGCCAAAAACAGAGACAAAAAAAAAATTCGGATAGAAAAATAGAGGAAAAATTTTACGAACCCTAGAGTTGGTTTTGAATTCTACGGAAGAAAATTGGTGTAGTTCGGGTTAGTTCCAAGAGAATTGAGAAGAGGAAATTGGTGAGTGATATCATCGTTGTTTGTGAGAATACACGAGTGACTGTGTGATATCATCATTGGAGCGAAAACACGTAAGGGAGTGTATCGTGAGGTTTAATTTTATATATATTTGTGTTAGTACTAATCTTTTCTGCAGGAACTATGTCGAGACAACATTCTCCTGAAGGTGAAAGGGGAAGGTTTGATGCTAGGTTAGTAATTGAGGCGTTGAGGGGAGAAATGGAGAGGATGTTCCAAGAGGGAATGGAACAAATTCATAAGACGGTAGAGCAAAAACTAGAGCAATCCACAAACATATTCAAAGGGCGTAAGAGGGAGAGTCGTTCTAGGAGAGTATCGAGTAATGGAGATAAAATGTCGGATGATGATTTTTATGAGCCTTCTGTTGGGAGTTATAGAGGTTATAGTGGTCGGAATAGAGTGACTAGAGATTGGGAAGATAGAGGAGATAGGAAAGGAGAGAATATATTTCATACTAGATGTTATCTAGGAGATCACATTTGTAGTTTGATTATTGATGGGGAAAGTCGCACCAATGTAGTGAGCAATTTTATTGTTGAGAGGCTGGGGCTCAAAACTGTTAGACACCCTAGTCCATATAAATTGCAGTGGTTGAATGATAGTGGTGAGACTAAGGTGAATAAGCAAGCCTTGATTGGTTTTCGCATTGGTAGATATGAGGATGAGGTGTTATGCGATGTAGTGCCAATGCAAGCATGTCATGTGTTGTTGGGGAGGCCATGGCAATTTGATAGGGAGGCTGTTCATGATGGCTTTTCTAACAATTATACGCTTGTTCACCAAGGGAAAAGCTTTAATCTTAAACCGTTAACACCTAAGCAGGTGTATGAGGACTAGTTGCAACTACAACAGTCATTTGCAAAACACAAGGTGAGTGAAAAGCAGAGTGAGAGTGAGAGAGCAAAAGACAATGAGAAGAAAAAGGAATATAAAAGTCAAGATCAAAAGGAAAAGGAGAGGAAGGCTGGAAAGAGTGTGAGAGGCCAAGTTGAAGGGGGATCAACTTTGGTGGTGAGTGAAAAGGAGAGGGCAGCCTTGCAAAAGGAGAGTTGTGTGGCAAGAGCGAGTGTAGTAAGGAGAGCGTTAGTGATGAGGCAACCTATGTTGTTGCGGGTTTTTAAGGAAACATGTTTAACTACTAACGACTTATCGAACTCTTTGCCTAGTGTGGTTGTGTCTCTTGTGCAGGACTTTGAAGATGTCTTTCCTGAGGAGATTCCAAAGGGATTACCACCTGTTAGAGGTATTGAGCACCAGATTGACCTTGTACCCGGAGCATCGATTCCAAACAAGCCAGCTTACAGGAGCAATCCGGAGGAAACAAAGGAACTCCAAAGGCAGGTCGATGAATTAATGGAGAAGGGGTACGTGAGAGAGAGTATGAGTCCATGTGCAGTGCCGATGATTTTGGTGCCTAAGAAGGATGGGACATGGAGAATGTGTGTTAACTGTCACGCCATCAACAACATCACGGTAAAGTATCGTCATCCCATTCCTCGCTTAGATGATATGTTAGATGAGTTACATGGGTCTAGTGTCTTTTCTAAAATTGATCTGAAAAGTGGATATCACCAAATTAGAATGAAAGAAGGTGATGAATGGAAAACTGCATTTAAGACAAAATATGGGTTGTATGAGTGGTTAGTAATGCCTTTCGGGTTAACTAATGCACCTAGTACTTTTATGAGACTTATGAACCATGTTTTGAGGACATTTATTGGAAAATTTGTGGTTGTCTATTTTGATGACATTCTTATTTATAGCAAAAGTTTGGAAGATCATATGTCACACTTGAGAGATGTTTTAGAAGTGCTTCGAAAGGAACAATTATATGCTAACCTCAAGAAGTGCACTTTTTGCACAGACAAACTTGTGTTTCTTGGTTTTGTTATTAGTGCGCAAGGAATACAGGTTGATGAAGAAAAGGTTCGTGCGATCCAAGAATGGCCTAGTCCCACCAATATAAGTAATGTGCAGAGTTTCCATGGACTAGCGAGCTTTTACAGGAGGTTTGTGAAGGATTTCAGCACCATTGCAACACCACTTACTAAGGTAATTAAGAAGAACGTGGGGTTCAGCTGGTGAGAGCAACAAGAGAAGGCCTTTCAGACGCTTAAAAATAAGCTGACTCAGGCGCCGTTACTTGCTTTACCTAACTTTACTAAAACGTTTGAAATTGAGTGTGATGCTTCAGGATTAGGTATTGGAGCAGTGCTTATGCAGGAGAGAAAACCGATTGCATTCTTTAGCGAGAAGCTAAGTGGGGCAACCTTGAATTACCCTACTTACGACAAGGAGCTATATGCATTGGTTTGAGCCCTAGAGACGTGGCAATACTACCTTTGGCCAAAAGAGTTCGTGATCCACACTGATCATGAATCCTTGAAGTATTTGAAGGGGCAACACAAGCTGAACAAAAGGCATGCTCGTTGGGTGGAGTTCATCGAAACATTTCCATATGTCATCCATTACAAGCAAGGTAAAGAGAATGTAGTTGCTGATGCACTTTCTAGAAGGTATACTCTTATCTCTACACTTAGTTCTAGACTTCTTGGTTTTGAGCACATTAAGGAGTTATATGCTGCTGATCGAGATTTTTGTGAGGAGTATGTGCAATGTGAGAAGAGTGGGCATGGAAAATTTTATAAACATGATGGATTCTTGTTTAGGGAGAGTAAGCTGTGCATTCCAATTTGTTCTCTAAGAGAATTACTTGTGAGGGAGTCTCATGGAGGAGGTTTAATGGGACACTTTCGAGTAGCTAAAACATTAGGGGTATTGCAGGAACACTTCTATTGGCCTCACATAAAACGAGATGTTGAGAGGATTTGTGAGCGATGTGTCACATGTAAGCAAGCGAAATCTAGAGTCCAACCTCAAGGGCTTTACACCCCACTTCCCATTCCTCATGAGCCTTGGGTAGATATTTCTATGGATTTTGTGTTAGGATTACCCAGGTCTAGACATGGTCGAGATTTTTTTTTTGTAGTTGTTGATAAGTTTTCTAAAATGGCACATTTCATTCCTTGTCATAAAACGGATGATGCTTGTAATATTGCTAATTTATTCTTTAGGGAAGTTGTGCAATTGCATGGTATGCCTAGAACAATTGTATCAGATAGGGATGCTAAGTTCTTAAGCTACTTTTGGAAGACTTTGTGGGCTAAGTTAGGAACTAAGTTATTGTTTTCTACTACTTGTCATCCACAGACTGATGGTCAAACTGAGGTAGTGAATCGAACTTTGTCTACTTTGTTGAGGGCTGTAATTAAAAAGAATATTAAAAGTTGGGAGGATTGTTTGCCGCATGTTGAATTTGCTTATAACCGTACAGTGCATTCTGCTACTAAATTTTCTCCTTTCGAAATTGTGTATGGTTTTAATCCACTAACTCCTTTGAATTTATCACCTTTGCCTATTTCTGAGTATGTTAATTTAGATGGCAAGAAGAAGGCCGAATTTGTTCAACAGATCCATGAGAAGGCAAGGCTGAACATTAAACGACGAACAGAGCAGTATGTGAAACAAGCCAACAAGGGTCGTCGACAAGCTATTTTTGAACCTGGAGATTGGGTTTGGGTTCACATGCGAAAAGAGCGCTTTTCCGTGCAGCATCGATCTAAACTACTTCCTAGAGGCGATAGACCATTTCAAGTTCTTGAGCGCATCAACAACAATGCATACAAGATAGATTTGCCTGGTGAGTATCAAGTAAGTGCTACATTTAATGTTACTGATCTGAGTCCTTTTGATGTAGGTGACGATTTGAGGACAAATCCTTTTCAAGAGGAGGGGAATGATGAGATCCATGATGAGAGTCAAGCTGGAAGAAGGAATGTGGATCCTCTTGAAGTGCCGCTTGGACCAATCACAAGAAGTCGAGCGAAACGACTCAAGGAAGCACTTAACGGGTTGATAAAGGATGTCCATGAAGCCGGGAAGGATTGGGGCAATCATGAAGTTGGAACGGATTGGAACAACCATGGGAAGACCCTTGCTCTTATACAAGTCATACCGAACACGGGTTGAAGAGGGCGTGTACTTTCAAGGCACGGCCGTGTATGGAGTCAAGCAAATCCACAGACAGATACACGGCTAAAGTACACAGGCGTGTATGTTGCCAGACGTTGCACAGAAAGATACACGGCCAAAGTACACGGGCGTGTATGTTGCCAGAAGTTGCAAAGAAAAGTACATGGCCAAAGTACACGGTTGTGTACACGGCCGTGTATCCCCTGTCGGACAGCTTGTTCTGTTTCGCGTTTTTATGTCACTTAACTAAACTACGTCGTTTTGGACTTGTTTTTACACGAATTGTAACCCTGGTATAAAAGCTCCTAGGGTTTAGAACAACTTAGAATAGACATTTTTGAATATTAAACACTTTTGAGAGGCACCTCTCTTGGTTCTTCAAGAACTTAATTCGAACTTATCGAATTGATTTCCATGGTGTTCATCCCGACTTATCAATCGGTTTTCCATCCCGATTATGGCGTCTTCACTTTTATACCAAGGTTCTTGTCTCGCTTATAGACAATGGGTCGCGGTTTTCCACTTTAGGTGTTTGGGCGTCTTAGGCAACGAATTTCCGAACGTATTGGTATTGGGTTTCGTCACGGGTTGGCGTGGTTCGTATCACATGTTATTTTTCACTGCCCAGTTTAGCACGGCCTCCAGCATGGCCGTGCTGGGGGCAAGGCTGAAAAAAATTAGCTACTAGTCATTTTTTCATCCAACTCTAGTGTCTACATGGGTTATGCTAAACAAAAAAATCAATTTTCTTCATTTTTTTGCCAAATTTTACCTTGCCTTTGCTCATATCATCCTTAAACCTTTCTTTTGTCTCCATTGATGCCTGAAATTAAAATTTAATCATATAAGTACCATTTTCTTCATAAATTACATGAAATCCATATAAAATTATAAATAATAAGCACTAAAATTAAGGGTCTTCTGACACTTATCAAATCTCCCAACACTTAACCGTTTGCTTGTCCTCAAGCAAACAAAATAAAGACAAAATACATTTCCTCTCATCAATTGTAATCATGGTTAGACTTTTAAATAACAAGTAACATCCTCTATTTAATTCGATCTTAGTGATTCATTAGTACCTACTACTCAAACCTATCACGATTATATGTATACTTGGCATACAAAAATTGGAATTTACAGATTAATCCAAGTAAGTTAAGCTATTACCCTTACCATTAAAGAAATGCTTCCCAAGTTACGAAGAAAGTCAAACAAAGCAAAAGTAGTTTAGTCATATCTCACCACTTACTAGAGAATATGTAAACTATTCAACTATCTCTTCTAAGCACAGCAACCTCAAGTGAAAGTATATGGCATCCATCCTTCCCCTGGATTTTCTTCCTCTTTTTGTTAAACCTCTCAAAAAAATTTCCAAGTTTTCCTTCTTTTTTTTATTTCAGTTATTTAAGATCTTGCAACCTGTGTAACTAATCTTCAGCTGATAATCCCGGGTTCATCACCCAAGTTAACAGACGTTATCCCCTCAATTGAAGGCGTCCCTATAGACTTAATTATTCAAGTTACAAGATCCACTGAACTTTGCCCTTTTTGTATCCCATCTTGTTATGATAATATCATTGATTGGTCGATCCCAAGCCAGATGAACTTAGGTGACTGGGTTTTAAAGAGACCCCATCGAACCTCCATTATCCTAACCTTAGGGATTCATAAAGATACTCTTAATTTAGAGAATCCAAGTCATTGAAGTAGTGGCTTATCATTTCTTTAATTGAGTGATTAGTTAGTAACGGAGTCAGACTTTGCTCTTTTGTGGGACCAAAGCCTGCCCATACTAATTAACCTTTTCTTATTATTTCTCAATTAACACATTAATTACTAAATTTTCAAGAGATTACTTAAGAGGAATCACTAAGTGATAGATTTCATATGCACCTTTCACAAAAAGTTAGAAGAGCTCTTAAAGCTTTTGAAAAGTAAATATATTAACCAATAAGCTTAAAAATACAACCATTTAACTTTGAACTAAGGACTTCTATCTATTTTACAACTCAAGAATCAATAATTAAATAGCAAGTAAGATTAACCCACTTAGATTTTATCATAAAATTCCAACTAAGTATACCAAGTCCAACAATAGGTGAGTGAGAGACATAGAATCACTAACTTTTATGAGTACAATTTCAAGGATCTCACCCTTTTAATAATTAAAAATCAACATTCAAAATCAATTGCAAATTTGTAAATGGGAAAATTTTAATAAGATAGTGTATAAATAACACAAGTAAAACAAGACCCAAATTTCTCTTCTTCTTTTTTTCATTTCCCTATACCCCTTCCCCACACTTATTGATGACATTGTCCCCAATGTCTTCCCAAATCAAGCACACAAAAGGGAAAAGGAAAAAAAATGAAAGAAAAAGGACACTAAGAACTTCCCCAGTTTTATATGTAGACGGTTGCATGTAGAGTTCAAAGCCAAGTATAAAGTAAATCAGTAATAGTGTGTCATCATTGGAGTTAGGAACCCAAGGTTTTTGTTACATCATCCTAAAAAAAAAAAAAAGAAATTAAAGGTAAAAAGAAAAGTTAGACTATCCTAATCTAGATAACCTGTGAAGTCACTCAACAGATTTAGAGGACAGTTTAGAGAGTGAGGGATGAGAGAGGGGGAAATTAAATATATATATTGGGGGAGTTCAACATGGGCTGCAACACGACCTTGCTGACTTTTAAAATCAACCAAATCCTTAGAAAAAGTCAGCCCTGGCTTCAGCACAACCGTGCTCGTGGCCGTGCTGACTTCAAAAATCGAACAGATCCTTAGAAAAAAGTCAGCCTTGGCTTCAGCACGGCCATGCTCGTGACCGTGCTGACTTTAAAAATTCCACGGATTCTTTTTAAGTTATGCAGAGCTTGAGTACTAGTTGTGTGGATGAGAATTATGAGATGCTACACCAATAGACAACAACTTTGATTGTCGTGCATCTTTTAAAAGTGTAACTGCACGTAAAGAGGGACTTACTTGATGCACTTAGTGATTAAAATTCAAACTTCCTTACTTGTCATTGGTGCTTCCCCACACTTAGAGATTACTCTCACTCTCTTCAAATAAGCTTAGAAACTCCCCTTAAGATCTGTAAGTTTCTAAAAATAATAGACTTAGAATAATGACAACAAAAAGAAAATAAAAGAAACACTACGTACCTAAGTTAGACATGGGTTGCCTCCTAAGAAGCGCACTTGTTTAACATCGTTAGCTCGACGCTCTTCACTTTTTTCAACTAAGTCTCTAGAAGTTGGAGATCTAATTCCTCCCTATCTTCGGCACCACTTGCGTTGGACTAAACTACCCGCTATCAAATATGGTGTAAATAAGTCCAATGCTAAGAAATTTGATTACCTCTTTCTTAACCACCTCCTTCATAATAGGATTTAGCCGCCTCTGTAGTTGCACTACAAGCTTGAATCCTTCTTCTAATAAGATTTTGTGAGTACAGAAGGAGGGATTGATACCTTTTATATCAGATATTTTCCAAGTGATGGCTTGCTTGTGTGCTCTTAAGACCGTGAGTAATTGGTCTTTCTGCTCTTAAGACAAATTTGAGGCTATAATAACCGATAGGCTGAAGTCTTCTACAAGGAAAGCATATTCCATATACTCTGGTAATTGTTTCAATTCCAACCCTGGTGGCTCTTCTATAGAAGTTTTAAGTCTCGCCTCATTTTCTGTTCTCAACTTTTCAAACCCATGCTGAAGTGTGACATTTTTTGAAGCATCGAGTTGCTCAATGAGTAGTGCAACCTCTGGGTTATTAGCTTCCTTCTTCTCTTACAATGTCAAGCTCAACTCTAACTTATCTTTGCTCAGAACTTCCTTCATATGCTCATCTACTGACATATTGACAACATCAATAGAGTAACAAGAGTCGTCAATGTACATAGTGTGTTTCATAACAGTAGCCGTTTGGATTACCATCTCTTCATCACCAATTCTTAAAGTAAGCTTGCCTCCTTCCACATCAACCATTGCCTTAGCAGTGGCTAGGAATGGTCTCCTAAGTATCAAAGGGATATCCCCATCCTTATCCATTTCTAGAACTACAAAGTCAACAGGGTAAATGAAATTCCCTACCTTTACCAAGACATCCTTGATTATCCCCTTCGGAATCTTCATAGAGCGGTTAGCAAGCTGCAAACTCATCTTAGTCGGTGTTAGGTCAGAAAGTCCTAACTTCTTGAAAAAGGAGTATGGCATTAAATTAATGCTGGCCCCAAGATCAACTAAGGCCTTATCAATTGAAGTATCACCTATGGCACACGGAATTGTGAAACTGCTTGGATCCCTTAGCTTTGGAGGAAGTTTATTCTGAATGATAGATGAGCAATTTGCATCAACTTCTATGGTAGACACATCCTCCAACTTCCGCTTGTTAGATAGAAGCTCCTTTAGGAACTTAGCATATTTTGGCATTTGTGAAAGTGCCTCTATAAATGGAATGTTAATGTACAACTGTTTAAATAGATCAAGGAATTTACCAAATTGCTCATTGTTTTTGCTCTGGTTGAGGCGAGATGGATAAGGGATTTTTGGCACATATTCTTTAACAGCCGGTGGTGATCTCCTCTCAGGATGTGTTTTCTCAAGTGTCATTTTCTCCTTTTTAATAGGTTGATTATCCTCTTACTTCTTTTCATGTTGTTGCTCAAATGGTAACTCTTTCCCACTTCTCAATGTAATAGCTTTTACCTATTCCCTTGGATTGTTTTCTATGTTGCTGGGAAGAGAGCCAGGTTGTCTCTCAGACATCATCTTAGCCAATTGGCCAATTTGCTTCTCAAGATTGTGAATCGAGGCCTCCTGCTTACGATGTCTTGCATTAGAGCATTGGATGAATTGGCTTAGAATATCCTCTAAATTACTCTTTTTTTCTTGTTGAGGTGGTTGCGCTGGAGGAAGCGGTAAAGGCTGATAAAGTAGTGGCTATTGCTTTGAATATCCCGGTGGTGGTAGATTAGCTCTCTAATAGTCCCAGTTTCCATAAGAAAGATTCGGATGGTTTCTCATCCCCGGATGGTAGGTATTACCATATTGATTATACTATTATCTATTCGAATTTCTAAGATAATCTACCTGCTCATATTGCTCGAACAGATTTACACCCTCCTTAAGGTCTACTAGATGTTGTTGTAGTCCTTGGGTATTCTTGAGAGTTGTAACTTGGTGGCTTAAAGCTTCTATCTTAGCTACCAAAGTAGTCATTACATCTACTTTGTACATTCATGTCGCTTTCTGCTTACTCTTGCCATATCAGCAAATAACTTCAATGATTCTTCTAGAGTCTTAGTATTCAATGTACCACCAGCTGCGGCATCTACCAAGTGACGTGTAGCCGGATTTAACCTATTCAAAAACATTTGAACTTGCATCTATGTGGGCAACTGGTGATGTGGGCACTTTCTCAACAATTCTGTCTATCTTTGCCAAGCATCATATATTGTTTCATGCTCTTGTTTAGTGAAAGAAGAGATGTCGTTTCGAAGCTTGGCGGTCTTATATGGTGGAAAATAATTGTCCAAAAACTCCTTTACCGTGTCATCCCATGTAGTCAAAGCCCCAGGATCCAATGACTGAAGCCATGTCTTAGCCTTCCCTTTTAATGAAAAAGGGAACAATCTTGTGTGCACTGGTTCATCTGTCACCCCATTGTTCTTGAAGGTTTCACAAATCTCCAAGAATGTTTGAATGTAAGTGTAGGGGTCTTCATCAGGTAGTCCAGACAGTATTGTTGTAGAAGTTGAATTACCACACCTTTGATCTCGAAATTATTAGCCCCAATGGGAGGCTTAACAATGGTTGAACTTGTGCCGTCTAGTGTAGGCTTTACATACTCAATGTTTGTCTTTGGTGGATCCTCAACCATTACTTCTTGTACTTTTATCTCTATTAGCTCTTCTTCTTTAACCTTCGTTGCCACTACAATAGCACGTTCCCCCTCCTCACTAACCAACTGTCCAAAGGATTCGGCAATTGTATTCCTTTGAAGTTGGCAGAGTGTTTTCTCAATCCCTGGATCTAGGTCAAGAATTTTAGAGGGAAGATTCCTTGTCATACACTGAAAAAGGGCAACCAAGTGTGAATTAGAACTTTTCGAAAGATGGAGAGAAGAGAAATAGATAAAACAAATAAATAAATAAATAAACTAAAATAGTAGATACTACGGTTTTTCCTAATATTGCCTTGTCATATCCCCGATAATAGCACCAAAAACTTGGTATCGCTTGAATCTAACCGATCGTTTAAGTTTTAAATTTATAACCAATAAAATCTACTATCGAGCTAAGCAGTGTACCTATCGATTATAGTATAGATTTAATAGGTGTCGTCCTTTGGGATCTAGAAAACAAGTACTAGTATTACCTTTCTCTACTATCTAGTATAATTTATGATGTGGGAATTATGAATTAAATTAATAACTAACAATTCCTAGTAACCCTAGAATTGAGTGATATTGTCTAAAAAGTGTATTCAATCGCAAAATATACCCCTCATCTTATTCTATCCTAACCCTTAAATTCTCAAAATAAGATATCGATTAACAAATCAATTCACACTTTGCACTGCAAGAATTCTCAAGTAAAATCAATTACTCTCTCGAGTTAATCAATTCATAATCATGCATAAGATAATGTAGACCTCTCCCTCATTACCACTATGCAAGATCTCATTAAGTTCACAATTCCAATAAATTGTAGAAAATCAATGTTTTCCTACCTCTAGGTAAAACATGTAATCTCTTTATTCATGAAGATCTAATTTATTAGACGAAACCTCTTTTAATCTAATAAAAATCAGACATGCAATCAATTTGAGCGTATAAATCAATTACAAGAACAATAGAAACACAAGAATAGATGCAAAGATATAAATAATTCATTAATCGATCAATGGTTTAGCACATAGGTTAAGGTTTCACAAGATGAAAGATATAAAGAATTACTCCTCCATAGAGTTTTCAATAAAAACAGAGAATCTAGAGAAACAGAGTTGATTCATACTAAAAAGAATAATCCCTTATTGTTTTGTGTTCTCTAATGATGCTTGGACAATTCTCCTCTTGAAGTTCGTAATAAAGCTTCCATAGGGTTTCCAGAACGAAACTAGAAAGAAAGAAGTCTTTTTAAAATAAAATAACGCATCTATTTGTAGTTCTCGCAAAAACAGGGTTCAGCACGGCCATGCTCGAGGTCGTGTTAACTTCGGAACACATTATTTTTCACTTCCCAGTTTAGTACGGCCTCCAACATGGCCATGCTGGGGGCAGGGCTAAAAGAAATTAGCTACTAGTCATTTTTTTCATCCAGCATCAGTGTCTGCATGGGTTGTGCTGAAGGTTGTACTGAACTGAAAATCAATTTTCTTCATTTTTCGCCAAAATTTCACCTCGCCTTTGCTCATATCATCCTTAAACCTTTCTTTTGTCTCAATCGATGCCTAAAATTAAAATTTAATCATATAAGTACCATTTTCTTCACAAATTACATGAAATCCATATAAAATTATAAATAATAAGCATTAGAATTAAGGGTCTTTTGAGACTTATCAAGTTGCATGTAATCCTAAAGATAGGATAATGTAAATCTTCTACATTAAGGTCAAACGTAATAATGGAATTCACAAAATGAAAGTAATGCGATTTTAAGGGTTTTAATTAGGAAGAAATTTCGATTAATCAACCTGAAATTAAGAATTAGTAGACTCGAAAGAGCTATTAGTTTAATATAGGAATTCTCATGGTCTAAGAATATAATAATGAAATTGAATAATAATTAGTAATTACATTAATAGCTTTAGGTGCATTTAATATCCGAGTATGCTTTTAATGATATTTATTTTTCTTAAAGTTTATTACTACTTCATTTGATTTTTGCGATTAGATAATAGGAGAAAAAGTAATTACTAGTAATCATAGTTCGTCTGAGATCAATACTCAATATTAATATCTACTATACTATAAAAATAGATAGGTGCACTTACCTAGAGATCTAAGAATAGTAGGATAGACCGATATTAGTTATGCATTCGTAGAGGGTCCCTTTGTGAGATATTGGTTAAAGAAGCATATGTAGGAGGTTTATCAGGTCATTTTGGGGAGAAGAAAACTGAGGAGATACTTAAAGATCATTTTTACTAGCCTAGGTTAAAGAGGGATGTACATCGTGTGGAAAAAGATGCAATACTTGCATAATGGACAAGAGTATGAGAGAGGTCTAAGGATTATATATGCCTTTGTCAATTCCTTCTTAACCTTGGCAGGATCTTACCATGGATTTTATGTTAGGTTTGCCACAAATTGTGCATGTTAAGGATTTGATCACAGTTATAGTGGACGAATTTAGTAAGATGTCACATTTTGTTCTATGTCATAAAATAGATGATGCTTGTTTTGTTGTTAACTTGTTTATGCAGGAAATTGAGAAGATACACAATGTTCCCAAAAGCATAGTTTCTAACAAGGATGTGAAGTTTCTCAATTATTTCTAGAGGACATTATAGTAGCGTCTTGGAGCCAAATCTCTTTTGAGCACTACTTGTCATCCTTAAACTGATGGACAAACGAAGTGGTAAATAGAACTTTAGGGGGTTTACTTAGAGTGATCATTGGAAGAAATCTGAAGGAATGGGACATTTGTTTACCTATCATTAAATTTGCCTACAATCATTTTATGCACAACTCAACCAGAAAGATGCCTTTTGAAGTAGTGTACCGGTATAATCTAACTATACCTTTAAATATATTGCTAGTACTTGTCACAAAAGAGGAGAGTTTATGAAGAGTTGATAAAGCTCCACAACTTTAAAGGATACAAGCTAAGATTTTAGAGCATCTTAATAAGCAAGTGAGTAAGCAACGAGAAAAAGGAAATAAGGGAAGGAAATTGATGATTTTCTAATCGAGAAATTTAATTTGGTTTATTTTTAGGAAAGAAAGATTCCCTATAGCATAAGCATAGAAACTAGCTCCAAGAATGAATGGTCCATTCAGGGTGCTTGAATGAGTGAATCACAATACTTACAAAGTTAAATTACCTGAAGGCTATGGCATTTCTGCTACTAACAATGTATTAGACTTGTTTCTTTATGTAGATGATGAAGATTATCCTTTCCAACAAGATTCAAAGTTAAATCTTCAACTGCTCCAAGGTAATGAAAAGGTTCAGATGAGTTCGAGACTATTTATTCATTCTCTGGCGAGAGGATTACAAAATTTGCTAAGTAAGATTATCAATAGACTACCAAGTGAAGAAGAAAAATGCATAGTTGAAGGTTTTTCAGCACATTTCTAAGACTACGATATGAGGATGAGGAGTTGGATGTAAGAATCAAAGAGTTATGGTGAGTTGAAGGAACACAAGGAGAACACAACTGTGAGTCTAGCCATAAACTTCTCATCATGATTAACAGTAGAGATCACAATTAGGTTCATGCCCCCGTGATCCCCTCTAATCATAGAAGACAGTTGGGGCATGTTCACGGCTTTGTACTTGCCTGTGAACTAGTTTATCTCTTCCAAACTCACAATTCTTAAGTTTTTTTTTTCTTTATTTTATTTCCTATTTTGATCATGAAAACCTTTAAAACTATAAATAGCAATTGTAAAACCTATTGTGCATCTTTTGACAAAAATTACAATTTTCTTGAGAAGTTATCTCAATTTCTTAGTTCTTATCAATTTTTATATAATTGAGGAGTACAACTATTCTTCTTGATCATTAGTCACATCAAGAGAGGAGAGAATAGGTTGGGTTTTGGTAGTGTGTAATATCCATCCAGAAGGGTCAATTATATCTTTAATTTGTCTTGTTTATATTTAAGAACTCTTGTGAATCAGTGGTTATCTCTCCAAAGCACATCACCAGGCTATGATCTTACCGTGCTATCTATGGTTTTTGTTCCATGTGTTCATAGAGACTATGATCAATGGTAATGAAAATTTCTCAATAAAAGAGGTTAAGAACAATCTATTGAGTAAAGACCAAATAAACTACAAGATGAACACTAGGGGTAGAGAGGTTATAAAGGGTTTGATATCTAGAGATAGATCATCTAATGGCTATTCTAGAGGGAAGAGTCTAGAGGCTAGGTTATAATATTTTATCATTACAAACAAAAGGGCCATGTGAGGGCTGAGTGATAAGAGATATGGAATCGGGGTAAGATGTAAGGTGATAGAGGTAAAGTCATTGCTAATGTGGTGGTTATTAACTCAAAAAGATGGTAAGCTATTACTGGCATCAAGTAAACAAATGGGATCTACATATTGAACCTTGGACTTTAAGACCGATTTCTACACATGTTATAGGAGAGATTGGCTCTAAATTTACAAACCTGTGTAAAGCGATTCTATGAAGATGGTCACTGTAATATAATGAGATTCAATAGCATAGAGGTATCCCATAGAGGTTTATTGTTGATGAGAGAATCCAAGTCTAATAATTTTTTCCTGTTGCAAGGGATGATAGTTGGTAAATTTTGTGTTAGTTGTCGATCTTTAACTGGAGGATTCATTTGCTTCTTTTTTTTTTTTGTTGTGACAAGAAAGTGTATGTTGGTAGTACAATAAAAAAAAATAACTATTTTACTTCACTCAAATCTTGTATAGAATATAAGTTGAATGGAGTCTAAAGGTAGATAGAGCTGTTGAAAGAGCCCAAGGTGTAATTAATGACTCGAAGTGTGGTGGTGGGGGATATAAAGAGGTACTTTCAATGTCAATGTTCATAGCCAAACAATGGTAGTAAAGTTACTTGACAATGTCATCTAGGTAAGCTTAGGTTGATAGACTGGTGCATGACCAACCAACCCATACATGGTATAACATAATGACAAATAGGCTTATGTTGGAAAAATTCATAGACCCACTTATAAACATGTTTGAGTTTGGGTACTTAGAATTGTTCACATACTGATGAGCCCATTTGAAACTAGGGATTTGTTAACATT
Organism: Laguncularia racemosa; assembly: GCA_037954665.1. NCBI lineage: Eukaryota > Viridiplantae > Streptophyta > Magnoliopsida > Myrtales > Combretaceae > Laguncularia > Laguncularia racemosa. Next base: position 2,015,333 of record JBBMOL010000131.1, read on the forward strand.
TCTTCTAGTTTCATGCTCAAGTTAGAATTTAACTCTAGTAGGAACTTTTCTAATATCCACATTAGAATGCTCATTTATCTTTTCCCATAATAAGTATATACCTAAAAAAACTATTTCCTTACATATTCCTACATCTTTAATGCTTAAATTATTCAAAAATAATATATGCTAAATAAAATTACATTTGATTTATATACAAATGGATTAGGTTTAAACAATTTACATATGCTATTTAGATTACTTAAGGGTTAATGATATGGTGATATTATAAGAAGACCATGAGATAAGAAAGTATTTTCATTAATCTTTTCAGCTTCATTTTTTTTTATTTAAGTTGACAATACTTTCAATATAGATTCATTGGCAATTCTCTTGAAGAGCTAATAAAGGATTTGATAAACTCAGATATTGACAATAATTACTAATAAGGCTTTAGCTTTATTCATTGCAATAATATGATGTAGCAGATGAGTGGGCCACATAATTATGTTTCATTGAACTTTATTTTGGTTTGACTTTTGCCTCATTGTAATTTATTATATCTACGAATTTAACCAATTCATTTCTGTAGATTTTAACTATATGAAGAAATTTTTATCATTTTGTAATTTTTTATTAGACTTATAATTACATTAGGATTTATTTTAGAATTTATAAATAATAAATGGGTCTAAACTAGGCACAAAACATGTTATTAATCTCGTTGGATTATGGTTCAAGTTTTCATATATAATTAATAAATGGGTTATATGGGTTAAAGTACTTAAACATGAACTCATCTAAACCCTAACATGAAATAAAGCCCATTAATATAAATTGCTAGCCCTAGCTACATGGTGATTATGGCTTGCAAGTTTGTGTTGTTTATTGCATTAGATAGCTTGGAAGTGGATGACTAGCAATATTAAATTAGAAGAACCACATTGCTAGTGTTGCCTAAGTATATGCGTGAAAGTGATATTAAGTTGTGCAATCAAGTCAAAGTTAAAATTTGTTGGGTTTTTTCTAAAATTTATATGAGTTTTAAGTTCTGATAGCATTTACATGAAGAAATAGACCAAGGGTCATTATGTGATTGGCAACTTCCTATTTTATGTTTTCTTGTTGCCAAGTTAGTTTCTATTTTGTGTATTGGGGTTTAAGCTTCTTCAAACTCTCTATATATGTTACTATGAGTATTGAATAGAGTAAGTGAGGGACTAGAAAATCCTAAGGACTTTATTAGAGGAAATTAGTGCTTTGTGATTGTGAACAAACCATCGTACTAATCTTCCACGTGGTTTTTCATCCTCTTGCTATTAGGATATTCCACATAAATTCTATGTCTTATACTCTCTTCTTTTATTTATTTATTTGTCTTGTTTATTGTGTATTTTGTGATTTATATGTTAAAATATGAAATTCATCCTAACAATACATAAATATGTATATTATCTTGGATGGAAATTTGGTTACTCATTTCTTTAAGTGTATACACACACACATACACATATATATATTTATATATATTACTATTTCATTATTTTTTAGTGTATATATTTGTTAAACTTTAGCCTTTCTTTGTTTTGTGTGTGTGTGTGTATATATATATATATACACCCACACACATATATTTATATATATTAACTATTTCATTATTTTTTAGTAAATATATTTGTTAGCTATTCTTAACCCTCATAGCTAGCTATTATGTTTATTTCCTAACTATTCTATTTAATAGATTTATGAATAAGAAGTTTAGCCATTAGTATAAATTAACTATTTTATTGAGTCCAATTACTAGTATTGTTTCAAGAAAGTGTACAAATTCGATCTACTCACTATATATATATTGTATTAGTTTTGATGGAGTCCAATGGTGAAAAAGGATTCAAGTAAACAACCTTGGCAAATCAATTAGCATAACACTTGTTGGCTTTGTTGAGTAATACTATTATATATTCATGCTGTCCTAATAAAGACTTGTATTTGTTGCATTAAGAAAAAGTTACACCATTATGGAAATACCATATATCGTCTATGTTTGCTGCAATTTTTGTTTTTAATTAGTCATCATATTTTAAACATGATTAAGGAAGTTTTCTTCTTGACTTTATTTTGGATTGGTTTGTGTAGAGGAATAAATTTGACCTAAATAGTTTGATTTTCATTACTTGGCTAAAAAATTCTGGTTTGCATTACAAGATCATAACACTAGTTACACTAAGATTGCATGGGAAAAGTAGATAAAGCAAGGAGGGAGAGGCTTTCTCTATGTTTAGCAAAATGATTATGTTATGTCAATGGTTTTCCTTTCTTTATGGAAAGGATCACACCTCTTTAAGCTTATGGAGGAATAGACTTTGTCTATAGAAGAATTTAAGGGAATATCTATTGTATTTTGGATAGTTGGCTAACTCATTATATAGTACTCAATTTTTTTTCCTTGCTTTTTATTAGGAAGAATGGAATTTATACAATTGTATAGTCAAACCCGGTTGTTTGATTGGATTATTTGTATGAAAAAATTCCTTTCAAGTGAATGGAAGAAACTTTTCTTCTTATTCCTTTCAAGGTAGTTTTGTGAAAAAATGCAATCATAAAAACTTAAACTCTAGAAACTCCACATGGGTTTGGAAGTGACCATATCCCTTATAATCTTTATCTTCATTTAGTGTCCATAAATGCACAACTCTCATCTTCATAATATCTACAAATATTGGATGACCATCACATAAGAAAACTTGTGCTTCAATTGAACTCAGAAGTAGATAGTCCTCTAGGGTGAGAATTAAGATATTGCTCAAGTTGTCCCTTGTCACATCCCTAGTTGGTGAAACAAAAATTATGTCCTTCCTCCTTAGAGTCCGCAAGCAATATTGAAGCAACAACAAAAATTAACAATGTTGAATAGGAAAAAAGGTCCCTCTAGAAAATTGAAGTAGCAACACACTAAGCTTAATTGGTGAATTTCCAATAGCATAAGTTCAAAGAATATTACAATAATTACTTTATTTCTATAAGATTCAATAATTATTATTATTTTATAACTTGTTAAACTAAATGTGAACATAATCACAAAAATTAGCTATTACTATTAGAATTCTTGAGATTGGACAATTTTTACATGAACATGAAAAAAAAAAGAAGAAGAAGAAGAACCCGTCACCTTTTAGCTATAAGAATGTAAGAATTCTACTAGAGATAGACTGAAATAAAGTCAAATAATCTCATCATAAAATGGAAATAACAAAGGCATGTCTACATAAATTTATATCTACAATAGCCTTGATTAAAAAATTATGTACATATCGTTAATGTATGAGAAGTTAAGAGCATGGCATCTCCTTATAAAGAAAAAAAAAAAAAAACTCTTCAAATCAAAACCTAGTTAATATCTACATATGATATATTCTCAATCAAAACAAAATTTCTCTTAGCAACATGCTTAAACCATATTTGTAATTATCTTGCTAGTGGAGAAGTAACATTAGACTTCTAAACAACCTCACCGCTTGCCTCAGAAACCGAGTTTTGAGGAACATTAATTATATTTACATGAGAGGATTGATTGTTAGAACCTTACTAAAACAAATTAAATAATAGTTAAAAATTTACTTTGATAGACAAAATAAACTAAATTACAAGCACTAGTTTATTTCTTTTCATTACCATTACATCTCATCCATGGAAACTAATTGAGCAATTGGAAAACCTAATATCAGGTGTTGCTATATTAGTAAAAGGAAAAGAAAGCAAAAATTTAAGGGAAAAATAAAGAAAATATCCACAAAGAACCTCACATGTAGAGTAGTGAATTTAAGTATTGGTTTTGGCATTAGAAGATGATAATTTATCTTGCTCCACAAATGAAAGTGATGAGATATTATAATAGTCATAAAACAAAGATCATCAACCAAAAGTCTATGTATGTATGAACAATTACTCGTGATAATTGTTTTTCTAGGTTTTTATTGATTATGACACTTTTCTTTTTATTACTCTGCTCCTCAACCCAACTCTTCAAACATTTTCTACCTTTACGACCCTCTCCTTTTTTTTCAAACTAAAGATCATCAGTAGAGTTTCTTGCTCAAGGTAATGAATCTTTCAAGTTCTTTTCACCCACCAATTCAGTGTAATTGTCACAAATCTCTTCAATTTGCTTTTCTACATATTTCAAGATATTATTGAGTAAGATAAAGGAATCTAGAATTTTAATGCGTATACTACTAATTTAACTAATCAAGGACAACTCCCTCTGTATCTTTGCCTTACAATCAAATGATTATTTTTTTAATAGATTTTTCATTCAAGCCTTTGGTTGCATCACTCCTTGCTTCTCTTGTCCAACACTTAAGGATGTATTCTTGTGGTATAAACTTAATATCCAATACATCATACACCTTCAAAGCATGGCATCATAAAATTTCAAATATCTCAAACTTTTTACAACTACATGACATTTCTCCACTTGATGGATTGCATAATACCTTATAATCTCCTCCCCTATCAATTATTCCCACTACATATTCATGTAAGGATTCCATTTTATTCCTATACTTAATGAATGCAACAAAGCTCCAATAATATTCATCTTAAAAGGTATCAAATATTTTTGGAGTGTACACTTGACCTACTTGCCTTAACAAAGGGGACTTTTCCAATTTCATCTTTGGCAACTTCTGTCTAAAATCATATTCAACTTGCAACTCATTATATCTTTTGTCATTTACTACTTCGTTCAAAATTCCTTAAAAATTGTAGATGATTCATGTTTGATCTTAAATAATCTTTCAAATCTCCATTGAAACTTTCACTTAATCAAGTACATTGCGTTCTTCTTGTCACCATATTTTTCATACAACATTTAGTCCATTTCGCCTTCAAAGCATAAATGTCTGCTAAATATGTATTTCTTGTCACATTATACCTTTCAATAATTTTTACCTACTCTTTTTTAAAGTCCATTTGGTTTTTGAACTTGTATGTATAAGGTTTAAAATCTATTAAAAAGTAAGATCCATCTTTCATTAAATTTTCTAAACTCTTGATGCCATTTTGCATTATTTGCCAAGTGCATAGCTCATGGAATGTCTCTAGCATCACTTCTCTTAATGCCCTTGCCATTACTAAATCTTGATAAGTGAATATAATCAAAGGATTTTTCCTATTATGTGCTTCTAAAAATGTATCAAACAAACAACTAAAAGATGCAACTATCTCATCAAATAAAAGGAATGCCCCAAAAATCATTATGCCCCTATGATAGTTAAATCCATAAAAAAAAAGAAAAAAAAAGACCAAAAGGTAGTGTCGAAGGTGATTACATTGCCAAAATGAGCAGTCCATTATCATTGTTGGGTTAGCCTAAAAGATATTTGTTATATGCTCTTCACAATCTAGTTGCATTGCAATAAAGAAAGATGAATTTTCCAGTAATTTTTGCTAAAAATACCTGGATATAGCCTCGGCTTCTCCATATATCAAATCCTTTTATCTGTTACTCCAAAGATAGTTCTTCTGATCTAATTTAGTATGTCTAAGATTTTCTCTATCACCAACTTCTCATGTCATGAACTCATACTTGCTTAGTTTTAAGTCTAGAATCACCTGCCCATTCAACTGCTAAACTATCTACATCCAATATCTTTCTTTGTGATAGCATCATATGAATGGTTTCTGGAAGATTAAGAGCGTAATTATGCTCAATATCAACATTATAAACTCGATGTTCTCCCATCTCTCGAATAAGAGTGATGCCCATACATACAAGACAACTAGTTCTTGTTTTGGCTCTTGGATTTTTTACAAACACATCTCTCTTATCTTATCTTCTCTTCACTTACCTTCTTTAGCAAATACAAATCTTTATGTAGTAATCTTCCCATCTATCTTTCTTCTATTGCCATATAGCTTTCGAATAGTGAATCCCATTTGTGCTCTATAGTTGATCCAAAATGCCTAGAATCTTATAATATATCTTCAGTAGCATTGGTAGGCTCATCTACTAATTTGTAAAGAAAAATGAAAAAAAAAAGTTTTATTTATTATGTTAAAGTTGAGTTTGGAAATATGAAATGTTATATATGTATATAACAAAATCATTACAATACATAATTAAAAGGTCACTCAATATATATTTTTTTTTTCTTTTGAATACTTTATGATCAAGACAAAGACAATTAAAATAAAGAGACTTCACCTTAATGCTCATGTGTCAAAGGTGAATTCTTTGCGTTTCAATTCAAGATTGAAATTAAGTTTCATTGCTATCGTAGTTGAGGTTGACTAGAGTTGATCCCTTTCCCAAATTTTCATTTATGGGGCTATCTTAACTGAAAAAGGAAATCAAGATGGAAGCCATTGTCAATTAGCTGACATTGCTCTATGTAACTCTGTAGGTTCCGTTAGAGTAAAGCTCGATCCCATGCTACATTTCAATTTTTAACCCATAACTTCAACATTGCATGCCTTAACAAACATACAATAAACTAATTATAAAACTAAATACCATAATTTGACAAGTATATAACAGTAACAACATCCATATATATTAATAAGAAATGACAACTAAATATAACAATAGCAATGTAAAAAAACTTAGAAAACAGAATATTCAGATATTGCAAGATGTAAATGAAAAAGTAAAAATTATACTAAATAGAGAAGACTCCTACATGAAATAAAATATAAAACATACTTTGAAGATAAAGGCTATAGTTATCTAGTTGTTTCATTGTTGATATTTTTTTCCATAGTTTCAATCACTTTCGATGTGTGAAATTTTTTACTTCAAGGAAAAAAAATTTGAGTTGTAATTTTTGGTGGTCTAATTGGGTGGCAGTTCGTGGCGTGGGTGGTGATGGAATCATGTCATTTGACATTGGTGGTGTTGTAGTGAACAGTGAAGTCGTAAAAAAAGAAAGAAAAAAAGAAAAAAAGTGACATACAAAAAGATGAATAAGCTAAAGATTGTGCTGATGCGGGGATTTAATTTGTACTGTAAATTTTTAATAGTTCACTTGTCACGTACGATGAAATTCATTTTAAGGACTTCAGAAAATATCACTTTTAAGAATGCAGATCTTGGACAAATAGCCTAGAATGTCTGCCCTCCACACAACTGCTGCCAGTATTGATAACGAGAGTGGTACCATATTCATTAAGACAACATAAGCATTAAATGCCAGCACATAAAGTCAATCATTCTGAGACACATATATCACAAACCCTTGACCAATAGTACTAGTCTTTCGTTTTCTTGTACAAAATAACCAATAAGACGACCACATAGCATGCATATGCATTCATGAGAAGCTCTTTCAAGTTAAGACATTAGTTGAGATGATTTATGCAGTTCAGATTTTGGTCCTCATGCGAAGCGGGATTTAGGAATCTTTATAGACGACGATGGACCAGCTGCTTTTTGTCTGCATTATTTCTAGGAAAAGGGAGCCCTATGAGGTTCACCCTTTCTCCTGCTACTAAAGGGCAAAACAATACCAGTGGAGAATAAGTTTGATTTCTTCTTCTTTTTAATAGTGGCTTGCCCTTGATGATGACCACCACGTGATGGTGTCATGGTCTCGACTTCATTATCATAGCATGATGATGAGGATGATGAACCTTTTTGGTACTCTTGATGCTGGGGCTTTTTTGCATGCATCAATGAAGACTCATGAACATTGCCGTTAACGTTGTTGTCTGAAGTTATCTGAACATTGTCTTCATCGGCAGATTCAGGTTCCGAGTTCATCAGGTCCACTCTTAATCCCTCGAATTGTGATATTGCAAAGTCAGATTCGGTAAAATCCTGGACAATTCTTGATAAATCTTCCCCTTGGTATACCAGATGATGCACCTGCAATTTTTATTTTTTTTTTCTAGAGACCTTATTATACATTTCACGAGAAAGATAAGTACTTCAGTAAATCCCTACTAAAACTTATAACTGAAAAATCATTGTTTAAATATATTCCGCATTTGTTTTCATCTTCATCCAAATTAATATGCAGTCTTAATAAACATTCATTTCATGTATTTTAATTCTTTGCAAAGGAAAATTTAGATAACCTTTCACTCACAAGATCGACATGGACTTAGTTTATATTAGTATTTTTCCCTTAAGTGATAAATAATTATCTAGATGAAAAATTATCAAACGACATACATGATGAACACCTCATCATGTCAAATGTATTGTTAAATGATGAAAAAAATTTTGAATATTTATCTAAAAAACTATTTGATTATGGTTTTTCCAAGAGAATCTATATATATATATATATATATGTAAAACATTTTTAAATGAAATATGTTATGATTAAAATTTTAAAGTTGAGAATTTATTATCATAGTCATCTCTAAAGATTGCAAATACTAATGACTTTTAGCTAAAATAGTTGTAAAATACAATGGAAGTTGACATTTTTCATGATGGTTAACAACATCTAAATATATGAATGAACAAATATAAAAATAATCTTCTTCGTTTTAAAGAAAGAAATCATTTTTTCTATTTTTCATCGATAGATTTCATAATAGCTAATTATCTCATTCTTCTATTGGCTATTTGCATGTTGCATTTGTCTCTCATTATTAGCTACTACTAAAAGCTACTAATAACCACAACGGCGTTAATTCGATAATATCTTAGAATTCTAAAACTTTCATACTAGGTGAAGATAGTTGAAAACCTTGCATTGAAGACAGCAAAAGTGGAATGGTTCCTGAAGTATGCGGTCACAATTGAAGCAGATGTTTGCGGAACCCTTGCAAGCCCTTGACTGTGGTCTTTGATTCAAAAATATCACCTTAGCCCCGTTTATTGTGTAGGGCTGCCGTTTAAAATCCCAGGAAATAATGTCAGCAAATTTGTAAATATAAGCATGTATCAATTATAATAATGTACTATGTATATACATTTAATGCTCTGTTCCTGGAGTACCTGGACACTTACACTAGATGATGTATCGTATACCCAGACAGTGTATGTACCTGAATATAGGAACAGTCGACAAGCTTTTCTAGATCCCCCAATCGAACAACATCATGATAAACATATCTTCTCACCTGTGTCGCATGTTGAAAGTAAAATTTACCACCCTTTTTTTTTTTTTGAAATTTCCTCCATTCATACGTATGTACTTTCCATCCAATAGCCTTCGTGCTCAAGCATTAGTAACATTAACATGCATATATCTAAAGTTAAATCTGGTTATTCCATTCTATAAGTTTTAATACAATTTAAATAAGAGTCATAACTTACTGGGTAATTTGCATGTTAAAAACATTTTTATATGGAAAATATCATAATTAAATAACCTTAAAACTCTTTTATTCATAGGTATACATATAGCGGGAATATAGTATACGTGTGTGTGTGATATCGTTTTGCACTTTCGAATTGGAAATATCTAATTTTTTTGCGCTTCGTCTAAGCGCAAGAGAGAGTAGACGGCTACATATCTTCATAACACAGACAAAGAAATATTTAATTTTAATCGGAACAATTCTTTCTGTTAGTTTTCTACTACATAGACACATATATAAAAGAATAAAATCCGTGTATAGATCTCATATCTTGTATATAAATAGAATAATAAAGATGGTTACTTGAGATAGATAGATTTCGGACCAGTCTCACTATTTTTTATAAAACTCATAGTTACTAGCTGGCTACCTTTCTTTGGCTGTCGTGGATAATATTAAGAAAGAATTTATATATGCTAAGATTCTCGTAATCCAATAATATAAATATTATTTTCTTAAGAAGATAAATATTTCATGCTTATCTTTTAATGCACCAGATAAATACTCAATGGCTGTAAAACCGCTTCAAAGGCTAAAGATAATCGACACTAATTGCTTTCAATATAAATAAATAAATATATTATATAATTGTGGGCATATGCAACGTGGCAGGGGAGGACCAAATGCCCAGAATGAAGTGAGGCGGGTATAATAACCAATGAAATAATTGGCCGTAGGTGGAAATAACAGACCATAGGGCGGTGAAAATAGGTTTTGGAGGGGTCAAAGTTTCGCTTTCCATGAAAGCAACTGGTCAAGAAGCTTTACAGGGAAAAAATAAGATAAGGCTGCAGATTTCCTATATAAGGGAAACCAACTAAATCCAAAACGTGGGGATCATGTCCTATGCATCCCAGGCTCCAACACGATTTTATAATCTCACATCTGTGTACATAACTCAGAACATGTGTAGCGGGTCGAATTTGTCTCCCCTCTTACCCTCAACATGAATCTGGGGTCGGGAATTTTCCGGCATAATACCATAACTCGAACGTAGAGAAAGAAATACCAAATTGACACAATACAGGAAGGTGTAGCTATAATAGGAATAAACAAGATTATATTATGTAAATTAATCATTTTACTATATGGAGTGATGTTCAAGAGAGCTTAGCATTCTATTTATGGGTAGTTCAGCTTCGTCCAGATAAAATTCAAAAGGACAAAACATACAAAAGTAAGACTACAAAAGAATCTATTATTATCATTTTATTTTCTAGTTTATGATCTTTTTACATTAACCAATGTATAATTTATTCTCATTATACATAAAACATATTAAATATTCGATGAAAACATCACAATAATCTGAAGAATTACCAGAAAAAATAAAAAATGAAAAAGAACAAACAACTTCTCTAGTCCTTTCATATATAAAAAGAAAAATCATCTCAGGAAAGGAAATTCGGTGGACCGCAGCATAATTCACAAATCGGCTTTGATAACATTAACGAGTGATCTGAACGCACTTATTGAGAACCAAATAAGGTAAGTAAAACGTGCCTCTTGCTTAAAAATTTCTGAAATTGTACGATTTCATATGATTATTTTTAACAGTGAAAAGGTTAAGAAATTGTCATATTTAGCTTTTACTGAGTACACCAAGAAATTTTTCAGCATAATTGTAAGTAAAATACATGTAGAAGTAAGTAAATTAGAAATTTACTGATGATAATTCACATATAAATTATCTAGCATGTGTAATAAATAATGTGAAATGGCAGAATGGAACCTGAAGGAGGGGGTGAGAGCGATGAGAAGGAAGGCAGTGAGGGCAGATGCTGCGGCAGCAGCTCAAGCAGAAGATGTTCTTCTCGTTCTTACGGCGGCTATGGTGGTCTCCGCAGCTGCCGAAGAATGTCTCCTCCGTCAGCAACCCCTTTAGCCATGCAGGTGCATCCTTTACTTTCACCACCACACCCATCTCTCTCTCTCTCTCTCTCTCTCTCCCCCCTTTCTCTTTCTCTCCCTCTCTCTCTCTCTCTCTGTGTGCCCTACAGACAGCTCAACTACCTTTGTACATCTTCTAACTAGGTCTTACTTCGATGTTTTTAGGAGGCATGCACCACAACTAAGGACATTATCCATTAATGTGTTCACACACGGTGAGTGGCCTTACTCTTACCCTGCTTTTTCATGTATGGTACGGTGTACCTCCAAGTAAGAGTATCTATGCGTGGTATCTAGTTCTAATACTAAGAGACCTAGTCTTTTGGAGACTGACGTGGACAAAAATATATTTACTCTACATCTATGCTATCATTACCTTATCCCAGAAAATTATTAAGGTAAAGTCATCATTTAAGGATTTGATGGTTAAAATTTTTAAATGAAAATTGAACAATAAAAATTTAATGATGGAGATTAAATCATGAATTAATCGAACGGTATGAATCAGAGACTTGTTTTTTAGTCACTATTTGACAACTTATTGCAATACCATCTCCTTACCCCATTCTAATTCATAAACTTAGGCTCTATTTAAAAAAACAATTTTTCCTAGCTCAACATGTGTACTACATAATGTAAGCTTGTATCTTGAATTTACACAATACACGAGGATAAAATCTTTACATCTATGCAAGTTAGGATTTTTCTCTTGATAATGAAAAGGAGAGAACATATTATTTTTCTGTATATTTTGTACAGAGAATTACTCCTATATATATACAAGAGTTGTACCAAAGAAAAGAAAGAAGTATCCTATAAACAATCCTATAATTATGTAGAAGATTATCCTACCATAACTAACAACCTCAAATCATACTAAGATTATCCTACCATAACTAACAGCCTCAAATCATGCTAACACCCCCCCTCAAACTCAAGGTGGGATAGTGGATGCTAACTTGAGTTTGTTTAGGAGATCGTGGAATCAAGTAGAACAATGAGACTTTGTAAAGATGTCGGCGGTTTGATTGGCAGAGGTAACAGAGAGTAGCCAAAGAGTACCATGATGAACATGATGGCGAATAAAATGACAGTCGATCTCAATATGTTTGGTGCGCTCGTGGAAGACATTATTATGAGCAATCTGTATTGCACTTCTGTTATCGCAATGAAGTATGGTGGTACCAGAATGTGAGACTCCCATGTCTACTAGTAACCAACGAAGCCAAAGTAATTCAGAAGTTGCATCAGCAAGAGCATGATACTCAGATTCTATGCTAATCTGGAAACGACAGTTTGTTTCTTGCTACGCCAAGAAATGAGAGAGTCTCCCAAAAAAAAACAATAACCAGTTGTGGACCGGCGGTCAGTTGGATCTGCTGCCCAATCAGCATCTGAGTAACCAGTTAGTATCAAGGAAGATTGAGCTGAAAAATGAAGACCATGGAAAAGAGTTCCCTTAACATAGCGAAGAATTCGTAGAACAGCAGCAAAGTGTCCTATGCGAGGAGCCGTCATGAATTGGCTAACCAAATGCACTGCATAAGCAATATCTGGCCGCGTGACAGTAAGATAAACAAGACTGCCTACTAGTTGGCGATATAAAGTGGGATTCGCAAGAGGAGTGCCATCTAGTGGAGTAAGTTTAACATTAGGTTCCAGAGGGGTGGATGTAGTTTTGCTGTCCGTAATTCCTGCTTTAGAAATCAAATTAGAAGCATACTTAGCTTGAGAAAGATAATATCCAGTTGATTTATGGGAAACTTCAAGACCGAGAAAGTAACTAAGTGAACCGAGGTCTTTCATTTCAAACTGGTTGCTTAGATACTGTTGTAACTCTAAAATGCATGAGGTATCGTCGCCTGTTATGATCATATCATCAACATAGAGAAGAAGTAGAACGAGGCCATGATCAGTGCGACGAATGAACAAAGCAGAATCATGAGGACTTGAGACAAAACCAAACTAAGTGATGGCAGAACTAAATTTGGCAAACCAGGCTCTGGGTGCTTGTTTCAAACCATATAATGCTCGACGGAGTCGACAAACTTTGTGAGCAGAGTGGGAAAAACCAGGAGGAGGATGCTTATAAACCTCTTCTTGCAAGTCTCCATTTAGAAATGCATTTTTAACATCCATTTGTAGAAGTTTCCATTTGCGCACAGCCGCAATAGCTAGTAGACAGCGCACAGAGGTCAATCGTGCCACAGGCGCAAAAGTTTCTTCATAATCTATACCATACTCTTGATTGTATCCTTTAGCAACCAAACGAGCTTTGTAACGCTCAATAGAACCATCAGATCGAGTTTTAATTTTGTAGACCCATTTGCAACCAATAGGATTCTTACCAAGAGGAAGATCAACCAAATCCCATGTGTGAGTTTTCTCTAGAGCTTGAAGTTCTTCATTCATAGCTTGCTGCCAAAGAGGGTTAGTACTTGCTTTACGATAAGAGTGAGGCTTATGATGGGTTAAAATGGCATAATAACAATGATAATCAGCAAGGTGATGAGGAGTTTCTCTTACTCTAGTGGACTGTCGAATGGAGGTGCTATCAGAAGTAGGTACAGGAGCAGCAGCCGGAGCAATTTCAGTTGGAGTAGATGTAGAAGTGGAAGAATTATTATTGAGATTATCATAATGATCAAAGTCAGAACGAGGAAATAACTCAACATTAGGGTCAGTGAAGAACAGGGATGACGGGGTATCTAATCGATGAAATTTTGAGAGAGAGGAAAACATGGTGTCTTCCCAAAAAGTAACATGTCGAGAAACACGTAATCTTTGAGAAATAGGATCCCAACACCTATACCCTTTATGTTCTATCCCATATCCTAAAAAACAACATAACCAAGCACGAGGCTCTAGTTTGGTATGTTCATGAGGATGTAAAAGAACAAAACAAACACACCCAAAGGGTTTAAAAACTGAGTAATCAGGAACCTTACCGAACAAGCATTCAAAAGGGGAGAGATTCTGAAGAACTAAGGTAGGAATACGGTTAATAGCGTAGACAACAGTTAGAGCTGCTTCACCCCAAAATTTTTTAAGACAAGATGCAGAAAGAAGAAGAGCACGAACAAAATCAAGGATGTGACGATGTTTGCGCTCAGCCCGCCCATTTTGCTGAGAAGTGTGAGGACAAGAACGTTGAATGACGGTACCTTGTTGACTGAGAAACTGTAGCAAAGAAGAATCTTTATATTCCATGGCATTATCAGTGCGAAGGATTTTAATAATTTGAGAGAACTGCGTTTTGATCATAGTGGCAAATTTAATATAAAGTTGTGATAGTTCAAACCGATGCTTAAGAAAATATATCCAAGTGAAACGAGAATAATCATCAAGAAATAAAAAAAAAATTCTATAACCATTCACAGAAGGAACAGGAGATGGACCCCAAATATCATAATGAACAAGCCCAAAAGGAATGTTTGAAACAGAAGTATTTTGAGTAAAAGACAAAGCTGGCTGTTTGCCAAGCTTACAATGTAAGCAACGAAAAGAATCAAACTTAGTATTTCCTAATAGACCACGAGAAATTAAAGGTTGAAGTTTGCTGGTGGAAGCGTGACCAAGACGAAGATGCCACTTATAGGTAGTAGAAGAAGTGGTTGTAGCAGCAGACACAAGTTGATGAAGAACATGGAGAGATGAGAGTTCAAATAATCTGCCCACTCTGCAACCCTTCCCAAGAATTTACCCCGTCTGCGGATCCTGAACCTGACAACCAAGAGGAGAGAAATTAACATTTAGTCCACTTTCATAGAGTTGTCCAACAAATATAAGATTTAAGGTCAAATTCGGAACATAATAGGTATTAGGAAGATGAAGGTATGGTGTAGAAGCATGATCAATATCAGTGATGTTCATTGTGGTCCCATTAGCAGTTTTAATATTTGGCAAATTGGGAACAGAGATTGAATTTGATAAAGTCTTAGTGTCAGAGGTCATGTGATTACAACATGCGGAGTCAAATAGCCAAGGAGAGTTACCTGGAAGAACAGACATAGCACTGGAGGAAGGGGAATGAGAAGAGATAACCTATTTGAAAAGAGCCTCAAGATCACTTAATGTAATAGCAGTAGAACCCTCAGTAGTAACGGCTGCAATAGAAGAAGATCCAGACTTCGAGTCATGCTTTATCTTAGAGGAACCACTCTTTGATCGAGGAGGTCGAATAGGACAGTTTTCAAGAATATGTCCAAAACTATGACAATATCTGCATTCTACATTAGGGCAATTAGCAAAGGAATGCCCAGTTTTATTGCAATTTTTACAAAATTGATTTCCTGACTTTGGAGCGGCAGATCGAAAATGAGTGGTAGCAAGAGCAACATCAGGATGTATAGTTTTGTCCAACCCAAGGCGAGTTTCTTCAAAGATAATTTCTTGAATAGCATTGTCTAGTGTGGGAAGTGGATTTCGATGGAGCAAAGATGCTCGAACAGATTCATATTCAGGGCGAAGAGCCATAAGAACCTGAATGAGATGGAGATGATCCTCGCTGATTCGGGATTGAGATAATTGAGTCCAAATTGGTTGAACTTACGCAAGAAATTCATTCACCGATTGTCCAGATTCTTTCTTTAGATGATGAAAAGTAGCCCATAGTTGATAATAATGAGCAAGACCAGCAGTACGATATCGATTTGCCAAGAAATCCCATAGTTCCTTGGTCGTTTCATACTCAGTAAATTGAATATGAATAGACGGAACAGATGTATTACGGAGCCAAGTGATAATCTGATGACTCTTGCTATCCCAATCTTCAAGGCGATCAACAAATTTGGAATCAGGTTCGCCGTCCTCTTGTTTTGGCTTGGTGATGTCACCAGTGACAATTCGCCAAAGTTTACGACCAATAAGAAAACTTTTCATGGCTTGAACCTAGAGATTATAATTTGAGCCAGTTAGCATAGTTGTTATTGGCTTGACAACATCAGATTTGTCCATGATGAAGGAGCTATCAGCAGAAAGAAGAAAAAAAAAATGGCACGGGACAGATATTAAATATCAAAGAAGGAGAACAGAGATAGATTTCAAGAAATAATTCAAGGCTCTGATACCATGATAATGAAAAGGAGAGAACATATTATTTTTCTGTATATTTTGTACAGAGAATTGCTCCTATATATATACAAGAGTTGTACCAAAGAAAAGAAAGAAGTATCCTATAAACAATCCTATAATTATGTAGAAGATTATCCTACCATAACTAACAGCCTCAAATCATATTAACATTATCCTACCATAACTAACAACCTCAAATCATGCTAACATCTCTAATAATTATACACATAAGTGTGTGTACTAATAATGTAAGTGAAAGAATAGAAAATCCTAAAAACTCGATTAGATGAAATAAATTCTCTATGATTATAAGAGAGCCATTATGTTGTTGATGTTTATGGTACATTCTCTAGCCTAGCCCGTGGTTTTTACCTTTATACTTTAGGGGTTTCCTGTAAATTATGTGTGCCGAACTCTCTTTCTGTTATTTTTATATTCCTTTTGTTTATTATGCATATCGTTAGCTATAACTTAAATCCAAATCTGTCCTTAACAAATCATTATCAGATAAAGGTGGAGAGATTTAAGGATTTTGAAAGTTGAGATTCACACATTATGTAGAAATTTGACAATTGTATGAATTTTCAATAATTGCAAGTGTGGATAAAAGGGTTCTTGGGATAGTTAGGGTTGAAGAAGGTTTTAGATAGGCAATTGAAATCCATGAAGGACGAGGAGTGGACAAAGCTCAATAAAAGGCCTTGACAACAATTTAGCTAATTGTGATAAATATTGTAAAAAAAGATATACTAACGATGAAGTGCATATGCGGGATAGTGAGTAAATTGGAGAGTTATAAATAACAAAGTCTCTCGTAAGCTAATTAGTGTTAAAATAGATATTGTATGCTTCACATGAGTATAAGGGGTTATCTATAAAACAACGCATTTTGGACTTTATGTTTCTTATGTACAATATGCAAAATATTGCTATTTAGATGAAATTGAACACTGGGCTATGATCTCGTTGTGCTATTTATGGTTTTTATTCCATGTGTTCATGGAGACAACAATCTATATGGTAATGAAAATTTCTCAATAAAAGAGGTTAAGAGAAATCTATTAAGTAAGGACCAAATAGACTACAAGATGAACTCTAAGAGCAATGAGGTTGTAGACAGTCCGATATCTAGAGATTGATCATCTAATCGCAGTTCTAAAGGAAAGAGTCTAGAGGCCAAGTTATAATATTTCATCATTATAAACAAAAGGGCTACATGAGGGCTGATTGATGAGAGATAAGGAATCGGGTTAAGATGCAAGATGATAGAGGTAAAGCTATTGTCGGTGTAGCAATTGTTGACTCGAAAAGATGGTAAGCTATTACTAGCATCAAATAAAAAAATGGAATCTACATATTTAACTTTGGACTTTGAGATTGCTTTCTACACATGTTATAGGAGAGATTGGCTCTAGACCTACAAGCTTGTGTAGAGTGATTATGTGAAGATGGGTAATGGCTAAACATTAGAGATTGTTAATGTAGGTGGAGTCTAAGTTTGGATGCATAATGAACAAATGTGCATAGTGTCAAATGTAAGGTATTTGTTGGAGTCCCTTCAATGTTTTATTACCTAATTTGATAGAATGTGTTAGTCACCATAATATAATGAGATTCAATAACATGGAGGTATCCTATAAAGGTTTGATAGTGATGAGAGAATCTAAGTCTAATAACTTTTTCCTATTGCAAGGGATGATAGTTGTTCATAAATTTTGTATTAGTTGCTAATCTTTAATTGGAGGATTCATGTGCTTGTGTTGTTTGCTATAACAAGAAAGTGCATGTTGGTAATATAAAAGAAAAATCCATTTTACTTCACTTCGATGTTGTTTAAAGTACAAGGTGAATGGAGTCTAAAGGAAGATGGAGTCACTTGGATAGTCCAAGGTGTACTTGGTAACTCTAAGTGTGTTGGTTCGAGAATATAAAGAGGTGTTTCTAGTGTTCATGGTCATAGCTAGACAAGGTAGTTAGATTAAGTGGAAAATGTCATCTAGGTAAGGTAAGGTCAACAATTTGGTACATGACCAATCAACCTAAACATGGTACAACATAATGATAAATAGGCTTGTGTTGGAAAAATTCATAGACCCACTTATAAACATGTTCAAGTTTGCTTGTTATGCTTCATTTAACAAGGATGATAATTATGTGACAGAAATTTTATTTTATGAAAATTTACAAATATACCCTTAAACTATTGTCGGATGTTGATACACTCCATAAACATTCAAAGTGTAATTTCACATCCTCGAGACTTTTAAAAACATATATGCCACAAACCATTGTTAAAGACCTAAAGTTGTTGCTATTATGATTCCTTTAACAAGGGTTTTAGATTCTAACAACAATCTAGAAGTAATTTGCATATTTTCACAAAGTAATAGGAAGGTAAAGTCAAATTCTAAGATCTTAGGGAGTCTATTTGCATATAACCAATAGTTTAGATTGTGTATTTCAAATATCTATATATTTTATTTTAAGTTATTTGGGGCCAAACATTATTTTATTTTATTTTTGGTGTTAGTTGATTATTATCAATTCTTTATTTGCTTCCTTAGTAATACAATTTTTAGTCTTAACAGCGTCATTTTTATTAATTTTCTTATTAAAGTGGTTATACAATCATTGTTAGATCAAGCCAATATAGTAAAGCTCATATTAATCCTTATATAAATATCCTTCATTGTTAGTGGTAGCATTCTTTTAGTCATTGGATGAACAAAAGTTCACTTCGTTACAAATGATGTAATGTTAATTTTCTTATGGTTTAAGGTCAATACAAATTTTGTTGCTATGTGATGCATCACGAATTAGCTATGGTTTAAAGCCATCAACAAACTCAATGTGACATGAGACTATAAATGACTTACCCAATAGTGTAATGCCATCAATTTATCTTATCTAAACGTGTTACTCATTGAAATACTTTTCTTAGCATATCCATATAATTATTATTTAGTTTAGTTGATTGGGTGGTGGCAAAAGCTTCTATTACCTAAAATAGTTTGAACTTCGTTGACTCATAATGAAGTTCTTAGAGAGAGAGAAAACTCACGACTATTAAGGTTCTAGAGAGAGGAGATGATAATTTTTTTTATTCCATGTGTTTTTTCAAAGGTAGTCAAACTTGGATTGGACTTTAGCCTAGATAAGGTTAAGGGTCAAGGGTTGAAGGCTCAAACCAATGTTAAACTGAGTTAGACTAGTCATCTAAAGCCTTTAAGGCAATCTACTTTGCAGGTTTAGATTTACAAAAATCCCTTGCAATTACTATTGAATCCAATGCTAATGCTTGAAATCAAAAGAAGTTTGTGGCACTTCTATTTGAACTACTCTAAATTCTTTTTACTCTTTATTGTAGCAACTAGTTCAGTTGTATCTATCCCACTCACTTGTCAAGATTATTAAATTTTATAAATATCATTTATATTTTAGTTAAATATGTGTGAAATATTAAATTCAACTAAATCATATACTCAAATAATTCAAAACTTGATAGATTAATTGTTTGATCAAAATTCATCAAATCATCATCATCATCTTTTAATTTTAATCTTTATTAATCATTCTTTATAAATTTAATAATACTAAGTGGAATGAGATGATTTAATTTTACAATATAGAATTTTGATGTTTATATATATGTAATAAATAGTATTTTACTATTTTTCCTTTTATATAATACCATTTTAATCTTTTCATTATTTCAAAAAAAAAAATTACATACATTATAACCCATTCAACCCACATGGGTTGTTCAAGTCAAGTTTGAACCATCAAAGTCAATTGGGTCTAAATAGGCTTCACAAATATGGTTTTTTAGATTTGCACCAGCCCATCTTGAGTCAAGGGTTACAATTGGATTAGTTTAACTAGGTAGGTGAAAACAGGTCCAACTACACGGGTTTTTTCTATATGATTCTTCCTCCTTTAAATCAAAACTACACCTTATTTATAAATGAAAGATAGTCTTGGTTAGGAAGTAGTCTTGGTTAAAATCAAATCTTTTACTTGAAAAAATTGGTAATGCAATCAACCAAATTAGGAAAGTGTAGATTTTTTTTTTTTCCAATTTATTTGCTTGTTTGCATTCATTAGAAGCAAGAAGGGGCATGTGTACATGCCCCTTTAAAAACTTGGCACATGCATTACATGTGTTTTGAAAAAGAAAAACAAGGAAAAGAGCAAGCACATTTGAGAAAATTGAATATTCAACATGCCTTTTGTAAAAACCAATGCCAATAACAACTAAGTTTGGTGTGCATTCTCAACATATATAGGACACAATTTAATTTTAATGTAAAACTTGTGGCCCAAAAAAAATAATAAATTAAGGATGCAAAACCTAAATCACTCTTATCATGCATTCATCCTTGATCCACTTAGCTAAGCCATTTCTTAGTTCATAATGTACCTAAAATTCTACATAAAAAACATGCCCAACATAAAAATAAAGGGAGAGTCACAAGGGACCAAGGGGCTCAAAGCTGAATTTTCATGTCTTTGCTTTCACCAATTTAACTACTTAGTGGCACTAATATTTGTTTGGCAAAACAAATATGTGAAATGAACATGCTTTGAGAGATTTAAAGCCAAATTAGCCACCATACAATTCCATATTGGAATCTTTCTTGCAAAATAACTTAGGCTTTTTGTAAGTGTTTCATGTGAGTTTAACTTGATCAAGTAAATTAATTATTACACTTTTAGGGTAAATAAATTAGACATGGGTCAAGTTAAATTGAAAATTAAAGAAAATCCACTTAAATATTGAAATTGCAAATCAGCCAAAGTTGTTCATGTAATCAGACCCCTAAAAATACTTTTGCTTACATAAAAAAAAAAAAAAAATCTTCTTCCTTATTTTATATGTTATATTTTTATTTTCTAATTTCCAATTTTTATGTATTTTTTTCATTATTTTCTTTTGTGTGTATGTGTGTGTGTGCGTGTGTTTCATTTGGCTTTTTTTTTCTTTTTATTTGGTTTTACATTTTGACTAAAAATATAAACTAAACTAAAAAATCAAATGGTGAAAAAAGGGTGTCTACAAAAAAACATGCATTAATCTACTAAAAAAACTTGTATAAAACTACTATTAAGTATACTAATAATCACTAGTCACTCTAAGCTACCTTAAATTAGCAAACACTAAGTAACTATAAATGAAAAATAACTTGTCATGCCTTTAACCTCTTAACATAGATAGTTTGCTATGTATCCTATTTAAGTAAAATTATATTAAGGTTTCAACAACTTATTATGTGGGTTTTTAATTAGATTTTAATTTGTGAAAACATGGTTATTAACTTTTGAAAACCATTTGATTTGACAAGTAGTATGATAGCAAAACATACTACATTAAAGTCAAAGTCTACCAAGACTCCATAGCCCAAAATATAACATTAGTCCAAAGTTTGCGTGATAGTTCAAAACATAGTCCAAAATAAAGTCCGAAAAGTCCAAATCAACCAAACCAATAAAGTTTTAGTCCTCACATCACTCTAAAATAGAAAATAGGAAATCAAGGATAGCTAGAAATAAGACAAAACTACTTGTCACTCCCATTAACCCAATAATCTTTGTCAAAACTATAGCTAAGGTAATCATAACACAAATCATCAGCATAAAAATCATCATCACCTAAAAATAAAAAGAAAGGGAATGAGTTACAAGAACTCAATAAAGAATAGCCAAACACATTCATACATATCATGCATACTTAATTCTAATGCATTGACACATATTCATTAAATTATTTAAATTAAAGTAAATTAAACTGTATAGGAGTACTCATGTCTTCATACACTCTTGGAATGAAAGGTGTATAACCCTACTCAATAGGCTTCAAGGGCCTATCATAACACATCCAACTACTGTGGCTAAAACTATAACCGATACCAAAACCATCAAGTATATAATAGTAATCTCATTCGGGTGTCTGCTTCAAACGCTGGGCTTGCCACCACGGTCATAGTCCATCCAACTACCCAATATATATCCCATAACACATATAGTGTCCAGTTGACATCCTTCTATTCACAAGCTGCTTCGCATGAGTACTAGCATGATCAATTACTCGTCACACCACTGTTGTAGCTAGGTGCCTACACTACTTTTGTTACCCTCTAAATCAGGTGACCACACACAATCAACATTATAGAAACTTAGGCCAAGTTTAAGTATTAATCTATTTTAGTTTTTCTAATTTTAGCACACAATAAGCAACTATTTCGTACCTATAATCCAAGAGTTATCGCCAATCATTAATCAGAAAATTCCTCCAATCAATTAGATATTCATATGCAATTAGAAACATAATTAACATCTATTAGTATTTGTGTAAATTAAATTAATTTGATTAATTATACTTATCAATTCAATTAGAGTTTAATTACCACTTAAGCCTATTAGGTTTAATTTAGTTCGTAAACAGGTATATAACCCTTTAGACTAGTGAGCCCATTTAGGATATCTAAGTAAGCCTACTATTTTAGCCTAATTATAATTTCATAATTAATTAATTTAGTGGTTTGTCTCATTAATTGAATAGATTCAAAGGTTGTGAACCAATTAGGGATAATTGAATTCGGTTCATCTTTTAAGAATTCAGCCCTGATCTATTTTATTTTAATTTTTAGTTTATTAATTAATTTTATTTTTCTTAAATTCTAGGTTGAAACCGATTTAAGTGAACCAGTCGGGAAGGAATCGATTTAGTTTGGTGGAATCGAATTTGGATCAATTCGGTCCTCCCTAAAGGGTGGCCTAGTCCTTTACATTATTCTCATAAATAAATTATTTATTAAAAGGCCCAATTTGTTTTATTAGGTGTATTTTGATTTTCAAATCCAAAAATTATAAGTTAAGCCTATATTACTAATCAAGCCCACAAACACATTTTGGAAATGATTACTATACTCATGAAGATCAAACATATTCTTAGAATAATCTTGATACAAAACTTTGATCTCTTGTTAGGTGAAAATGGCTTTGATTTTGATAAAATACTTTATAGAATTCTAATCTTGAAGTAGATCTTTACATAGAAAAGTGATTATATCAAATCTCATTCGAAAACGCATTTTTAATGATTTTAGATAAAGAAATTAGATCAAGCTTGAATTTTGTGAAGAATAGTTTGAATATCATGAAGACCATAAGGACACATTCAAGGGTATTAAAATACGACTTGGTGAGTCACAGAATGAGCTAACTCATTGAAACAACTTATATCATTAAATCAATCACCATGATGCATCAAATATATTAAAAGATGAACATTTAATCATGGATTTTCTAGATTTATCAACCTCATTACACAATATTGAAGTTCCATTAAATTTACTACAATTTAATATTAATTAACAAAATATCTAGAACTTGTTTTCCTTGCACATGCTTCACTAAATCAAGTATATCTCACTCATTTCAACTCTAAATCATGTCAAACAAAAGCCAATTAATTCCTAACTCATCTTTCTATCAATTTCTTCATGAATTTTTAGATTTTATATAAATTAAACATCCCTAAACTACAGCAGCTTTCCAGTTACGAATTACAAATTTAAAATATTATATTTTACTCATTTTAACGCTAAATCACTTCAAATCAAAGCCAAAACTTTCTAAATTTTATCCCTTTTTTAAATCAATACTTAAACTTCATTTTAACATCAAATTATCATCTCATATTTGTAGATTATTTCTAGAAACGAATTAAAAACTCTAGCTCATTCATCCTTACCCATTTCTTCATTAATCATCATCATCATTCCATTTCCATTCTTCTTATTATTATTGCCAAATTAAATTCTATCAATTATCACTTATTTTCAAATCATCAAAGCATTATTTTTAATATTCTAATTTCCTATTTAAACTTACTTAATTTGACCATAACAAGAATTATATCTAAATCAAAAAAATTTCTTTCAATAGCACATTCCACTTAACTATACTCCTTACCAAAATATCAATTACAAATTTCTTATTATCAATTCGCAAAAATTAATTAATAAGACACTCAAACCCATATCCATTTCCACATCAAGCACAACCTCTCCATAATCAACCATTCAAAAGTCCCAAACACTTAACTACATCCATTACAACACTAACCAATTAACATCAAATCATCATAATTCAATAAACTAAAAGTTCACCATGCACACATACATATCACACACCACATATAAACACACCCATATCCTTTTCCATTTTAATTATCTATCATTCACACTTCAAACTTCAAATTAAATAACTAATTAAGCACTTACCTTACTCCTTAGCTCTTGAACTATTCTAATATCACTTAAACTTCAAGATTACACTTTCAACACCAAATTTACCTTCATAACCTCAAAATTACCCATTAACATCTTTATAAAACTTATAGATCAATTGATACTCTACAACATATCTTAATTCTAAATACCATTACCTTATTTACTTGAACTTAAATAGTTGAAAAGAACTTCCACCTTGCAAATAACAATTAAACACCTAAATCAATATACTAAACTATATATCAATAAATTCTAAACAAAATATCTAAAATCTAAGCTTGAATTTTTACCCTTACCACTATAGATTTTCAGCCAAGCTTGCAAAGTAAGCTCCACCACTTGATTCTTCTACTTCTTGATTCAATTCCTTGCATAATTCCACAATTCGCTTGACATTAGACAAATTAGAACTCCAAAATCAAAGTTCATCTTAATCCAATTCAACCCTTACTTGAATTGGATTCAATTATTCTTGATTTGAGCTTGTTTTCATCTTCTTAATTCCATAGAAGTATTGTGTAAGTTTAATTTGAGATGAAAAACAAAAAAAAAAATGGATGGAATGAGAAAGTTTGAGAGTGAGCTAAGAGAGAGAGTAGACGGTGAGAGAGAGACAAGAGAGAGAGTTTATGGAGGGAGAGGGAAAATAAGGAGGGTTCTAGAATTATTCCATCTTAAATACTCTCTAATTTGAATTAATTATAATTTTTCTAAGATACCCCTTTCTAACAAAGTATCCTAGGGGTATTTTGTAGTCATCTTAATTCATATTTCCAACTTGCATTTACCCATTTATCCTCACTTATTTAATTAATATAAGGTCATCATCGAAATTTTACTTGCAAAAATTGAATTTGACTTTCAATTTACTATTTATTATTTTTCTTGATTGAAATTTATTTATTCCTAACTTCATATTTTTCTTAACTAACCTCCCTAGAGTTTTTCCTAGAAAGATTATTTATACATCAATTATTTATGGCATCTTTTTGTGATTTTAGTTGGATGATGAAGGACTTCTCCAACAAAAGTCTTATGAAATGTGTGTTTTGGCATAGTTAACTTTGCTCAAATGAAGTCGGTTACTAGTTCTAACTCAAAACACGACTTCAATTTCTTTTGGACAAAGTCAATCAAATTGGTTTTATGGCTTCAAGAGACAACTTTATCCTAGTACCACAAGTGATCAATTGAAGGAAATCCTCTCTTCCAATGCTCAGCTACACCAAAACACATTAGTCAAGTAAAATGCAACTTCCTTTTACCAAAGTCTTCTTCTTTACGACGTCTTGTTTAATTTTGGATCCAATCTTCTTACACCTATGGTTTCTTGAATATTTGTCAATTTTCATCCAATTTATGCTTGAAAACACGATTGAACATATAAGATTTGTGATAAAACTTAGACTTTTAAAATGTAAAACATGTTATATTTTTCACTTATCACTGTATCTCAAGCACACCATGTTAATTAGGACATCGATGGTCCTTTTAAGCCTTGTATACATTCTTTAAACACAAATGAATTAAAAAAAAAAATCTAAACTTAACTCAATAACATCATCATAAAAAAATAATAAATTCATCTTATAGAACTACAAAGGAAATAAGCACATGCATTATAATGTACCACACAACTCTTATTGGTAGTACTTATGTTTTATAAATAGCTTATCCCTTTTTTCTACCTGTGCTCATTCTAACTATCTTAAGACACTTTCTTAGATTTCTTAAAATCATAAACATATCCCCAATATTACCTAAGTTGCCATATTCCAAGAATATTGGAATAGATCAACTTACTGTATACATTTGTTGATAAGCAAGGTATACAAAGCTCTAAATACTATGCATCTATAAGTCCACAATTAATAACAATACCTTTAAAAATGAAATTAATTAATAATCTCCAAATTTTAGCAAAACCATAACTAACTTCAAACAATGAGAAGAAATTTAAAATTTCAATGCCTAGATATCCATAAGCCACTATAGAGTCAAAATAAATTTTTTTAAAGCATATAATAAATCAAATCTAAATCTTTCAATAACCATAATATTAGGATCACTATTATCACTTTTGCCCTCAATTTGTAAATCACAATTGAGGCTAGCATATTGTCGAGTCTAATTTTTTATTTTTCATTCCTAATCCAATCTATACTAGACCCTATGCTCATCTAATGTAGACCTTCGACTTGAGTTAGGAATTTTGTTTTATTTTGGAGTCGCCACCCACTGTAGTTGGGAAAAACTGAATTAGGACTAATTGAGCAGATTAATCATAATTTAGACCACTAATCGTCGTGATTTCCTTTTTGCATTTTTGTGAAAAGAGGAAAGGAAAAACCAGAGTTTCTGGATTCGAAGGCTAACATATTAAAACCCTAAGGTTACCACCCTAATGTCCTAAAATCTAAACCTTATCCAAAATGTCTCTTATTTATTTATTTTTTGTTGTCCTTTTATTGTGTTTTTGAAAAATTTATTCTAAGAAAATGATTTTTTGTTCTTTTTAAGGTTGCCCCAAATGGGTGCCTACGTACCTGCTATTCAAAATCAAACAAATCGTAGTTCGCTTTTCCTGAAAAACTTTAATTTGTTTGTGATTTTTAATTATGAAATTTCTTTTGATTTATGTTTTTAACATTTTCGTATTTTTCTAAAAAAATCTAAGCCCAAGCTTGATCATTTGATTTTTTGAAAAATAATAATTTTAAGGAAAAACTAATTTTAGATTTATTTAAGAAAATGATTTTTCTAAGTGATAAAAATTTCATTTCTCTATTTTTCAACCCATTTCTACTATTATAAATTTTTATTGATTTTTATTCATTTTTATTAAATTTTATTGATTTTTATAATTTTCATTAATTTTTTATAATTTTTATTAATTTTCATTGAAAAATTTTCTCCTATATTATTTATCTATCCTAAACTAAAATCTAAATTTTTACTATATTTTTTTCTAATATATGTTTTTATCATTTTCTTTATATATTTTTATATTTTTATTATTTATTATTACAATTATTATTTTTATTTTATTTTTATTATTACTCATCCTAAATTAAACCCTAAAAAAAACTAATCTAAATTCTAATATTTTTTTCATTTTTGAATTATAAATGACAAGTAAATAAATAAAGAAATTTGAAAAAATAAAATAACTAAATAGATAAATAAAAAATAAATAAATAATTGGAAAATCCGACTTACCTGGATCCGGGTCGGTGCGCGGGTCGGATCGGTCGAGTCGAAGCAGGTCGAGTCGGGTCGATAGGTCACGGCAGCTAGATCCTCGTCGGCAGCATTCCGGCGTCCGTTTTCGTCGAATAAGGTATGTTTCCGAAGCTTCTGAGGATGACAGATTTGGTGATGGTGGTGTTTTCCGTCAAAAACCACCCTACACGGCGGTCTAAGAGCTACAGTGAGGGTTTTTAGAGAGAAAGCTCCGGTAAGGGCTCAGCGTGTGTTTTTTTTTTTTCTTTCCCTTCAATTCCTTCTATCACTCTCTTTCTCCTCTCTCTCTAGCCTCCCCTCCGACCTCTATTTATAGGCATCGAAGCCTAGAGGTGGATAAGTCCGAATCTCGACCGCGGTGGAGGATTGGCCCTTATCTTCAAAATGTGATCTTCATCCCTTAGATTAGAGCTGTTTTGGGGATTTATCTAGTTTATGATCGTGATAGATCCAAAAAGATTAGGAAAAATCGACTTAAGTTCTCTCGGATTTGTTCAGCTTTCTTCTCACCCGTTTTTTTGTTCGCCGGTCAAAGGGAGGAAGAAGATGAGCACACGCCTAGCGCGTGCTCGGGCTGGCCAATCCGACGATGCCACGTAGCAGCTGGGAGGAAAAAAAAAAACAAAATGGCACAAAGTGCCTTTGCCCGGATTTAATCCCTCAACCTCGCCTTCCCCACATGCGTCTCAAGCGTGCCCATGAGCCAGCTGAGCTGGCCCAAATCTCGGTTTTATTCATTACGCAAATTGTATATATGTCTTGTATTTTTTATTTTTTTTATTATTTTGAAATTCTAAAAATTTGTAAAAATTACTTAACTCCTTTTCTTATAATTTCTACAATTATTTCCCAAAATTGATGTATTTTTCCTATTTATTTTATTTTTTGAATATTTTTCCTATTTTTGCTAAATTAGGAGAAAATTTGGAAAAATGGAAAAAATTGAAAATTAATTATTATTTATTATTAAGGGCAAAAAATGGGGTGTTTACACATATCCTTAACATCAATATCCTCTAAGAAATCATCTCTTAAGCATTTTAACAAGTCCAAAAATAGATGAGTTGTGATGCCTAATGATAGCCATCACCGCCTACATATACACATAATGTACATTATTAACACAGCTCAAACAATTCTAGTATAGTGAAGAAAACATTTAATAGTTTCATTTTTTTATTATCATTTTAATTATCATAACAATCAACATAGATACATTCATATTTTTAGACTTGCAATTAGCCATGATAGACAAGCCTCGACCTGCTTATATTTCAATTAGCTATAACTTGCCTCATGACAAAAAAATAATCATCTTACATTACTCTCTTCGCTTATGTTGAACCATTATTAGTCTAGTCCACTAACTCTTACTTAGTCCCCTTCATATGACACCTCAAGCTATGTTGATAGCCTTTTTCTAAATTTCCAAACCTCGTACCAACCATAGATATTTATTTAGTAAAACCCCACTTCATTCAAGCAGTTATAGACTTCAATACCTAGGTAACATTTGGTTTGTAGTATTGGACAGTACAAAGAGTACTAAACAGTATAAAACAAGGAAAACAAGACAAAAAAAAAATTGCCTCACGTTTGGTATGTTTAGTACTAGATAAATATTTTTATCCTATTCATTATTTGGAATTATAAAGTACTGCACTGAATATGGTATTTTTGACAATTATACCCTTTGCATAATATCATGGTTATTTAATTACATTTTTAATATTATAAAAAATACAATTTGAAGAGATTATTTAATTCATGTAATTAAACAAATTATATAAAATAATAAATGTAAATTCATTGATTGAAAAAATTAATCATTCATATTATAAATTACAATAATTTGTGTTATATTTAATAATATAACACATTATAAATATTATATTTATAATATTTAATAATTTTCATAAAAAAATTATAAATTATATTTAATAACCGTAATGTTGATTATATTAATATTATAACAAATTAATATATATTAAATTAAATAATTTGCCTTAATATTTAATAACTATAATTTTAATTAAATTACAAAATTTTGATGCATAACCAAAGAAAGTACAATAATTAAGTGACATTCTAGCTTCTATGACATACCCTAAGGAGTTCACAAAGATGTGCAAAACTATTCCTACACCTCCTTAATTCCCGTAAACAATTCATATTACTTTCATTAATAAGTGAATCAATCACCTCTTAACTCGTTTCATACTTAGCCAATGCTCAGTCATTCAATACTCTTCTTTCTACCTTTCTAGTCAAAACAAAGTTTATATAATAAAAACCAACAGCAGTCATTGCAAGCATATTAATATAAACTCTCCATCTAAAAAGGTAAATCAAAATTCCATGATGATCCATGATCTATATTACACATCGAAGGAAAAAAATATAAGTATAACATTAAATCCTCAACTGATCCCATAAAATGGTGTATATAGCTTCAAGCTTAACTTAAGCTTTAAATAAGTTGGATGCGGATAAAATTCAATCCAAGCAAATAAAATAAAAGCTATGAAAACTCTTAAACCAATTTAATCTTTAAACATTAATGGAATCAACATCAATACAATAAATAAGATAAATAAATAAATAAATAAAACAACAACATCTGGAGCAAAAATAACACACAAGCATTGATGATGTATTATAAGATTTTTTTCCTAAAAATTAAACGCATATGGATGTCGATTTTGATGGAAACTAAGAATGTATGTATTGATCTATAAGGTTATGGTTCTCTTTTGTAGATAATTTTTAGAACAGTAGAAGAGAAGTCAGATAAGGGACCATCTTTGTTTAATCAAGCATCCAGTATCTTCTCTTCATTAAACAAATTCATGAAAGCCATTACAAGATAGATGTTCATCTCTCTAAGGGTGTCAATTCTTAGTTATGTAATGGATAGAAGAGTATTGAAAAATTTCCATGGATGCACATCTCCTTAGCCTTTAACATGGACAATTAAATTGAAATTTAGGGGAGACAATTTCATAAATTCCTCATATCACAAGTATCAATTTTCTTGTGGTACTAAGCTTCTATAACCAAGAATGGACCTAAAGATACCATTAAATAAAAATCTCATGCAGAAACAAAAACACAGATCTACAAATAAGAAACAAAAACCGCAGCACCACTTTTTCCCAAATATACCAAACAAGAACACACTATAGCACTTAAAGGTGTATAGAAACAAAATTAAGCTTGAGCATGAAGACAAAGAACACACTTGTACTCAGCAAATCTGTTATAGGATTGTAAGAGCAAGCGAGAGAGAGAGAGAGAACACACCTGCATGTAGATGAACATAAAGCTAAGCATCCAAATGAAGACGGAGCGGCAATGTGCACATGAAGAGGGAGCGTTGAAGATGACTGATGACCAAACAAATGACGATGAGGATATTTGGGGCATTTCAAAATAACGTTGTTTTGTCCTATGAAAAAAAAATTGTACTGTATTTGACATGGTACAAATATTAGCCATTTTGTCTAGTACTTAAACCAATTTTTCAAACTAAACGAAGGACAAAAAATTTTATCCAATCCAATATCACGAAATATTGAGAACCAAACGCTATCTTATGGATGCTAATTTCCAATCTGTACACTTAACTGTACACTTAACTTGCAACTAGCTCCGAGTGTCAAATTAGTGACCCACATAGTCCAAATGGACACAATTTACACTAATAAGTACAAATGCAATCTTGAGTAGCATTTATTAACAGAAAGTTATTTATCTGAACTACTTGCAAAGATACTCATATCAAACATAGTCAAAGCTAAACTTACAGGAGCAACAAGTAACTTAGCTTCTTCTCTTAACAACGTCAATTTGAAAAGTTATAATAATACACTTAAAGTTGGGACTGATACCTTAAATATTAAAATAAGATTTATTTGAAGGACTCTTAAGTCTAATCAACCATGCAAAAGGCTAAAGGCTAGGCTCCTTCTTATTCAACTATAGTCCCAAAATCTAGGCACTAGTGTCTACAATAGGAGGTCAATCAATCAAAGCAGGGTACAGGCTAACAACCCTTAAAGGCCTTTCAACTACCCCATCCTCCATTTTGATGATTTTCCCTTTGGTTTGAGGGAGGCAAGAAGCTTCTTCCTATCAACTACCCCAGTGCGAAACTACATCTGGTAGCCTTAAATTCCAAA
This sequence comes from Laguncularia racemosa, assembly GCA_037954665.1. Classification (NCBI taxonomy): domain Eukaryota; kingdom Viridiplantae; phylum Streptophyta; class Magnoliopsida; order Myrtales; family Combretaceae; genus Laguncularia; species Laguncularia racemosa. Next base: position 2,047,308 of record JBBMOL010000131.1, read on the forward strand.
TTTCAATAGCAAATCTTATTAAAATCGTTTAATCTTTTCCAATTTATAATAACTCCAAGTTCCATGACTAGATAACATTGATAATCAATAGTTTAACTGAGTAAAACCTTTGTGTTTATAATTTAGCATAAAACTTTTAATTCAAATATTTAATATCTCACTTTTTTCTCTTTAAACCTTGAATTTAATTGAAAGCTTAACTATAAGGATCTGATATGAGAAACCAAAATATAATTATTTTAAACATTTATTTTATAGGTGATGTTTTATACAATATACTAATATTATAACACATGATCAATGTTTGCATTAGTACAACACACCTTATGCATATATGTACGTTATATATACATAAAATAGAAATGGACGTAGATGATATAAGTTATATTTACAACATAAAGATATAATATTTATCCGGTTTCCTAGAACATACATTATCAATATTATAAAGCATATAGCATGTCTTTTACATAAATACATAACATTAAAAGATATATAATTTCTTCATTATATATTTTTATCTAATTAAATATTGACAATATGCATAATACTATACAACAATATATGCCTAAAATAATAATCAAAGATTTTGCAAGATTATACGTGGAATTATTTGTTTTATTCTACTAAGTATACATTAAAATGCCTTTGGAAATGAAATTAAAATTGGGGACAAAACAAACCTTTAGCCCAAGGGTTTTCTCATTATAAATAGTGGGTTAAACTCCTTCCTCTTACTTTTCATAGGAAATTGAAAGCACAAACCCTAATCTCTCTAACTTTAGCTCTTTGTGAAAAAGCCTTAGACATCTCCCTTCGTTGCATAATTTTTTTTCCTTTTCCCAAGATTGTGCATGTGCAATTATAGTCAAAGGTAGTCTCTCTTTCTCTTTAATCCACTTTATTCTACTCATCAATTAAGAAAATTGATGAGACTAACATTAAGTTCTTTCCATTCGATGCAAGGGAACAAGATCTTAGCAAAGTTATGGATAAAGTAACAACTACAATTAAGGGTAAGGGATTGAAAATCCTAAGTGTTTCTTGATTGATAATTAAGAGATTCCTAACACTTTTTTTAATCTAGATTGAAGGATGAGACAAAGAAAAAAAAAACATAAAATCTTGGAAAGAGCCTTATGATAGATCTAAGGATTTTTTTTTTCCCCCATTTTGTATTAAGGTAAGTACTTCAACAAACTTCTCATTGGATTATTCAAAACCCTAGCCTTTTAGGCTTAAATCACAATTAGAGAATAGAAGCCATATAGGGGTTAATCAAAGTGATAGATCTATGAATAATTAGAGTAAAGAGAGAATCCATGATATTATGTAACTATCATCTAATCAAGAGACAAAAATATGTATATGGAGATTTAAATATAATAACTTAGCAGAGAATAGTGATGGAAATCATGAATCAAAGTTAGGGGAGAACTTAGAAGGAATCTAGAATTTAGAGTAATAGGTAGTAAATTTTGGAGAAAATAGCATAAAATCATGAGTTTAAGATGTAACAAGATTGACCCCAAGCTTAAGACAATAGATTAGGTTGCCAGGAAGGTAAATAGTCGACTAGGGCACTAGGGTGTTGGCTACACTATCAACCCCTTATGCCCATAGGTCAACCAGATAACTGCTATGGGTGCTTGAAATTGATGATAAAGAGGTCTATTTGGTGATGGGAATCAAACCTCTTAACCTAGCATTATGAAATCTTCTCGAACAAAAGAAACCAAGACATTCACATACTGTCTTTATTTATTTGATGTAATTTGTTTTGCATTTTTTTTAAGCAAATACAATTGTCGGTATTATAGTAAGATGACCAAACACAAAAAGCAATTGGTTTGTGAATGGGTCACGATCTATTATGAACCGAATTGAACCTTGTGACCGTGATTGAAGCTTGAAGAGACCGGCCATGTGTACTAGTCACTTAGGTTATTTTTTCCATATTTAGGTATGATATAAATACTTGTTGTTTAGGTTTTGTTTGGAGACTTTTGAGATTAAAATACATAATACATTGTCGTGAGGGAGGCTTTTCTTTCACTCAACTCTTATCAATTCTAACCTAGAGAATTGTGGCGAGTTTGGCTTAGGGATTTTTGTGAGTAACATCAATCATTCCTAAGTCCTATCCAATTATCACTAGTGTGTAATATCTGGTATGTAGTTAGATTTCATTTTTTCAATTCTTACATTTCACGCAAATTAGGGTTCATCACAATTTAGGGTCACGCAATTAGCTTGAACTTGGAATCCATTGTTCTTCCTACTTAAATTATGTTGAACTATTCAATTGGAGCACATCATAATTTGGTATCAGAGCATAGGTTAATTGAAGGGAATTGCACGTGTGGATTCTTAATTTCGGATTGGGAATTAGGGTTTATGCCATGCAATTGTTCAATTGTTGATTTCATATACATAGTTGCCATGTACATACCTTTGTCATTTTGGTTTGAAATTGAGGGAAGCATCAATTAGGGATTGTTGCCGTAATATCTTAACGTGAAGGGTAGGAAATATTTTCAAATTGATTCCATATTTGCCTTGTGTAGTAAATTGTGCATTAATTCCTTCTGAATGCACTTTGACTAAAGCTTGGAATCATTGTGTATTGTAATTGTGGAAGTGTGTTGTGATTGTGAAGTGTACCATAGGTGTGTGAGTCTTGGTGGAGTGTGCTTTGTGTCTTGAAGTGAGTAGAATTTTGAAGGATTTTTGTGTACCAAAAAAGTGTTATTGTGTGTGTTGCACCGTAGGTATGTGAGTGAAGCCATGGAGTGTGTGTTGCACCGTAAGTGTGTGTGTGTTGTGGTTTGAAGGTGTGTTGCACTGTGGGTGTGTGTGTGTGTGCTGCCATGGAGTGTATTGTGGTTTGAGGGCATGTGTGTACGTTGAAGTGTAAGTGTTGAGCCTTGAAGGTGTTTGTGTATATCGTGAGTGCGTTTGTATACTTAAACCGTGGAGGTGTTGTGTTGTTGTGTTATAGTTGGTGCCATGAAGGTGAGTTGTGTTGTTATGTTGTGGTTGGTGCCATAAAGGTTTGTTGTTGTTGGAGTGAAAGTGTGTTGTTGTTGTGAAGGAGAGATTGTGAGTATATAAAAAAAATTTTCAAAATCATGTCAAATGATAGTGTGAATGGTGGAATTGGCAATGAGGCCAATAGTCAGGTTGGAGGAGGTCAGAGTCATCGTACTGCAGGTAGAAAAATATTAGAAGAACAATTGTAGGATCTCACCACTATTGTTGCTACATTAGCAACACGGGTAAATCAAATGACGATGACATAACCACCAGTGGCAAACCCTTAAGCACCCCCACCTCAGGTAGCCCATCAGAATGCTCGCAGGGAAGGAGCTATTGAGGGCAATAAGGGTAAGAGGATGGAAGGTGATTATCATGCTTTTAGGGAGGAAATGGATGATAATTTTGAAAATAAGCCTTATCCTAATCGTGAGTTCAGACCACCTCAGGGCTTAAAATATGTGAAATTGCAGATGCCTTCATTTGCTGGAAGAGGTTTCGCAAAAGACTACTTGGATTGGGAGGATAAGATCGAGGGCCTATTTAAATGTGATGATTTTCACATAAGGATAATTCAAGATTCAACAGTATGTCATTTATATGTGCTTGCATGCAGTAGTTTTCATACTGGGTTTTGTCGCTCAGTAATTTTTTTTTTTTTTTAGGTAATGATTATGAAGATTACAACTTATATGAATATGCAGGATATGATCTTTACTTTGGTGGCGGGAACAACGATAGCTCATATGAAGAATAAGAGATGTTTAGGTGTTACAATGACTTATAAATTTGATTATTTACCTTTATTTGTTCAAAGACTTTAGTTGATAGGTCTAGTTGAGTTGATTGTATTTCTATTTCCATAGATTTTAGCTCTCATTTTGTTAAACTAAGTTTTCCTTTATGCATATTAAGGTTAGACCTCTAAACTTTTCATGGTTCTCATCAGGCATTTATGCCGCTCCGTCATTACAATATCGAACTCTGCTTTGGGACAATTTAAGAAATTTAGCTTATACTGCTGGAGCTAATCTATGGTGTATTATGGGGGATTCTAATGATATAATTTCACGTCATGAGCAACGAAGAAGGGTTTTCAATCGCAATAGAGCTTTTAATTACATGTCATGCATGAATGATTGTGGATTGATTGATATGGGATACATGGGACCAAAATTTACATGGTCTAATGAACGAAGATTGTTGAGTTTAATTCAGAGGCGAATAGATAGAGCTTGGTGTAATTATAGGTGGCGAATTATTTATCCTGAAGCAAAGATATTTCATCTTGCGAAATGGCCTTCAAATCACATAGCCATTTTACTCAAAACTCGCCCGTTTGACTGAGAGTCTTATAGAAATAAGCTTTTTAGATCTTAGCCATTGTAGTTTGAACACAAAACCTGCATGCCTCTAATAAAATAAATATGGGATGAAAATAATAATAATAATAATATTAAGGCAATCCAAAAACTTCCTGAAAAGATGAGACTTTGGAATGAGGAAGTTTTCGGAATTGTGCAGATTGAGAGGAGAAAAATGCTGCAGCGTTTACATGAGATTGAGCAAAAGGAGAAATTGAAAAAAGAATTAAATGACATTCTTACTAGGGAAGAATGGCTGTGGAAGATGAAATCGATGGCTAAATGGATAATTAATATAGAAAGGAATATGAGGTATTACCATTCCTTAGTACTAAGAAGAAGATCAAAAAACAGAATCTTGGCTCTTAAAGATGATAGGGGAAATTGGATACTCGAGTAGGAGAAAATTCAGGAGAACATTAGAGATTATTTTATGCGCTTATTTACTTCAACTAGAAAGAGGGTAGCACTAAGAAATCCCATTCCTGACACTTTCAGATTTGGTTTTGATCAAAATGACAAACATCCTAAAGAAATTTACTAGGCATTGAATAATATAGGGCTGTGGAAATCACCAAGGAAAGATAGACTTCATGCCTTTTCTACAAAAAGTGTTGGCATATAGTAGGTCCATCAATTGTAAGAGTAATACAAGAGGCATTCAATAGGGACATCTTTTCGGGGGAAACAAATCATACTCAAATAACCCTCGTCACCAAACAAGAAGGAGCTAGTCATATTAAACAATTCAGACTCATTGAACTATGTACTACATTGTACAAAATCCTGTCAAAAGTCTTAGTACTCATCCACTACGCCCAAGAAAGTCTTATTCCGGGACAAAAGGCAGCAGATAACATTTTACTTTTACATTCATGTCATAAAAAGAGAGGATAGAATGGCTGGATGACAACGAAATTGGATTTAGAAAAGGTGTATGATACAATTGAGTGGGATGCAATTCACCAGGCTCTCAAAAGTTTAAATTTTCCCCAAAATTGGTTGAATTTACTGAATGAGTGCATCTCCTTTACTTCTGTTGAAATATTAGTAAATGAACAATCTATTCCTTTCAGCCTAGTAGAGGGATTCACCAGGGAGATCCTATATTACCGTATCTATTTATATTGGCAATGGAACTTTTGAGTAGAGCAATAGAGAGGGAAGTGCATTTGGGGTATTGAAAACCATTTAAAATAAGAGGAGGTAACCTAAACATTTCCCATGTCATGTTTGCAAATGACATTGTTCTTATTACAAAAGTATCGAAGGAAAATGTCCAAACAATTAGGAAGGTATTAGAGATTTTCTCTGTAATTTCGGGTCTGAATATTAATAAAGGTAAATCCTCAATTTTATTCCCCCGGAATAAAAATGAATCTTTGAAGCAGGAATTAGCACGAGCTTTGAGCTTTAAAGTAGTCCAAGCTTTTGGAAAATATCTTGGTTACCCGTTGGAGAGAGGGCTGAAACCAAAACCTTCACGATTCAATTTCCTTATTGAGAAAGCCCAACAAAAGCTAAGTGGATGGAAAGCCAAGAACTTAAGTATGGCTTTGCAAAATCAGTGTTACAAGCCTTACCAACATATTACATTGCCGGAAAAAATTGTGGACAAATTGGAGCAAATCATTAGGCAATTTCCATGGTGTGGAAATGAACATAGAAGAAAGATCTATTTGGTGGGATGGAATAAATTAAATGCCGCAATGGAAATTGGAGAAATAAAGCCTGCATCATAAAAAGAGGTTGGGAACTTGGCCATCGGCCAGTAACATGGACCACCCTGTTCAAAACAAAGTATCGGAAACAACGGAATGAAAAAAATTTAGAACATGCAAACAGGGCTTCAAATACTTTTAATGAGATACAACGAAACCAACATCTGTTTACTGAGAACACTTTTACAATCCTAGGTAATTGAAGGAAGACTAATTTCTGGTTTGATAAATGGGCAGGTAATGTGACCACTAGAAACATCATATATGGTCCCTTGAACTTGATGACAGATACTTACACAGTTAAAGATGTTTGGGTTTCAGAATGTCAATAGGATGATGACAAGTTAGGTTTTCAGATATCTTCTATTCTGTTGGAAAGAGTTGGTCTCATTATACTCAATATAAATCAACATGGTCAAAAAGGGATAGCAGATCAAGGCAGGTTGATCCCCTCCTTGTCTGATATTTACCATCAATTTTTTAATCGAGCAAAGGATAACAAGAATTGGAGCTGGATTTGGTATAACCCTCTTCCTCCTAAACTGAAATTGTTCCTTCGGAGAATTCAACAAAACAGTTTGCCAACCTCGTTGAACTTGAAGCATAGAAATATTATAAACTCTGCAACATGTCCAAGATGTGGTGATCCAAATGAAGATCTAGAACAAGCGTTGATTCGATGTCCAGTACTAAATAATATTTGTAAGACATGGGCATTCAACGGATTGGGAAAATTTCACCACCGTCAACAGTTTGAAGAGTGGATTTGAGAGAACTGTTACATTAGAAGGAAAGATCTAACAGCAGTGCACCCACCAAAAACATATAAATTTGCTGTTATGTTATAAAAAACTTGGATTAATAGAAATGAATATCTTTATGGGATAAGAACCTCCATTGAATCATCGTCAGAACAAGTTAGAGCATTAAGTTATGAACACTGGACCTATAACAGGAAGCAGAAGACTATCCATGAAATAGAATTAAAGAATTTACGATGGACGCCTCCTCCACACGATGGATTAAACTAAATACAGATGCTCGGTTAGAAAAGATATGGCAGCATCTATCGGAGGAGTATCGAGAGATGAAAATGGAAAATGGGTATATGGATTTGCACGGAAAATAGGAAAACAGCAGATACTACATGCAGAACTCTGGGCCATATATTGGGGATTAAATATTTGTCCGCAATTGGGATATAAAAAGTTGTTATCAACACTGATTCAGAAGCAGCACATACAATTCTAAATAAACATACAAATCTGAAACTTAAATTTTGCCATGTGATAAGCAATGAATAGAGTTTGGTGATTCGATACAAATTTTGGGAAATGTAGTGAATTTTTAAACTTTGCATGCTCATGCTATGGAAGAAGTATGCGTCGAAGTTCCCGCACCCTCTCTCTTCCTGGATCCATTAATGTGCTAAATCGGAAGCTTCTGAAATTTTCTGAAATGGTTATTAAACTAGACTGACTGGTCTAGTTCTTTTCAGGGTTACCCATGGGCTCCTGTGGGCTCTGACCCAATTTCATCGTGACTTGTGAGTAATATAATGCTCAAGAGTCAAGACCTAAAGTTTGAGTCAAATCACCCTTACAAATACCATTAAAGACCAAGTCCCGAAATAAAACTAAAGGCCCAGAATCGCTAAGGCATGCCTTCCATTTTATTTATTTTTTTCTTCTCCATTTTAGGACTAACTTAAACTGTAACGCTGTGTTTGGATCCGTAGAAACAAGGAAAACGCAAAGAAATGTTATGTTTGACAAATTAAGTAAAGGGTAAAAATATATAGAAAAGAAAGGAAATGAGGGGAAAACTTTTCACCTTTAAGGGCTAATTCTTTTCTCTCCAATTTTGGAGAGAAATAGGTAGAAATGAAAAGAAATATAATACAATTATAAAATTATCCTTCTATGACAATAATCATCAAAATAATAATAAAGGTAATTTTGTTTATTACTGATTCTATTTCCCTTCATTTCTTTTCATTTCCTTTATATGTTACCAAATATAAAATAATAATTACACAATTTTATTTCCACCCTTTTCTTTTCTACTCTTTTTTATCCATTTATCCTCTATTATAAAAAGCCAAACTCAGTGTAACTGAAAGTGAAGATATCCTAGTTTAACCCTTTTTTGAAATTTAAATACTACAGTAAATTTTTAAAAATATAGATCCTGAAATAAGAAAAGAAAAGAGAAAAGAACTTAGGTCTTTTAGTGCTTTTTTAACATCCCAAACCCATTATATGTCCTAACTACACACAAAGCAATACGTGTGAAAACAAAACAACTATCCCAATGGCTGTGACTTTGGCACATCAGGTATGGATTAAAGATAAAAAATATGCATCTCATCATACAAGATAATATAAAGATAAATTCCTAGCCGCTTCTGCATAATGAAATGATTGGTAGCCAAATCAGTACTGTACTTTAGTGTAAAATGTCGAGTCATTTGACGATAGACGGATGATCAACAAGAAAGACGGATCATCAACAAGAAAGCAAGCTGAACACGGTCACTAATGTTTTATTCTGATCAGTAACACATTGCATTTCAATGGAAACAAGTTTTAACTGGGAAATGATTCTAAGGTTACTGCTGTTAAAACTTCCCGCTGAAGCATGTATTTCCTGCAAGAGTTGGCTGAGGTGATTGTTGCTTCTCTAAACCTATGAACAACATCCTTGCAATAGAATATTTTAACAGGGATTTTCAGCAATAAGGTGAAACCCCAAGCAACGGTTCCAAGCCAGCCAATTGATGTTGCAAGAATCTATAAACCGATTCCGTTTTTGTAGAAGCTATTCGGACAACAAGACCGCATGCCTGCATGAAAAGAAGAATCATTAGCTGGGACATAGATGGTAGAAATGTCTTCCAATGAACATGAGCTAATATATTTGCATTTTCTCCAACTATACCCAAAATTGGTGCCTCTAGTGCCTTGGGGTGTTCTATACAAATTATGGACAAAAGCAACTTAAAAATGAAGATTGGTGCACTCATCCAAAAAGCCCCACAGTGCTGACTAGATATAAGCCATGCACAACATGGAACCGAGAATGCAGTCTGCGTGTCATGTAGATATACATACCATGCAACAAACATTTATATTTCTCTAATAAAAAAAGTACGTTGCTAAACTGCCATTGCAATTTAATTCAAATTGCAGTCTCCCCAAAAGGAATGAAATACTCTCGATCAAGACAAAATGTTTAGCTGTATTATGAATGCTATACATCTCCCAATTGTCTCCCTCAGTGTTCAGAAATTGCCAGAAGCCACAGCCTGAGAAAACTGGATCTTTTTATCTGGTTGAGCAAGTGTTTTCCAACTTTACATCTTTCAAGTGCACCGAAATTCTTCATACACTCAGGCTCAAAGGAATCCAACTCTACATTTAGCTTGTGACATCAAGTATGATTCACATAATGGGTTACACTAAAAAAGTTAAGAGACAATATAGTTCTCTACAAGACCTTAGGAAAATTTTTACTTCTAAAGGAAGGCCATGACAAAAATTGAGTCCAAGATACTGCAAAGCCTATCTAGAGAGAAATAAGTTGTTTAAGTGGTTCCCAATGATATACACATACACAAGCATGCAATGGAAATGAAGATATCAGATATACATCTACTTTATCAAAGCAAATGATCTAGTTGGAGCCACCAAACCAGAGAAAATCAAAGCATGTGGGTTAGCTTTCCAAGTCTAAGAAACTTGGAAAAAAGGTTTGAGTCACAGTGTTAAAAAAGAGCTTCGATTAATAGCAAATTCTCTGTGCATTTTTCATCATGTATCAGGCAAACTTAACACATGCAAATGTCAAATTGAACTTCACACTCCAGGCTTTTAAAGTTTAGCAAAGACTACCTTCGGACCAAAGGAGCTGCAAGAAGCAAGAAAGGCAGGTTTTTCAGAAACATGGTTTGATTTCATTCGACGATTCAATGACAAGGATGGAATTCTAAGTTGATCTGACATCATTTTCTTCACATTCTCTTGGACATAACACTGCATGGGCCTCAGTTTTGGCCTACAAGAAAGCAACTGTTAGGCAGAGAATATCATGAGTTCATTTGCTAAAAGGTGAATCGCGGTTTAGTGCTGAGAAATGGGAAACAAGCTAAACTGACCCTAACAATATGACCATTGCAATGACTTGGTAATCCTGCATGCGCTCAGCCAGAGGAGCTATACCTCCTTGCTCCAGCACTACCTGAGCATGAAGAAAGCTTTTATCTAACATTGACAAGGCAAATCGAAACACTCGCATCCTACAAGTAAGCACATATTCTCATTGTCCCTAAATGAAACAGTAAGCAAGAATGACCATTTGAATAATTGAATCACTGTACCGAATAGAAACAGCTCCGTGCTTTCTGTTATAGGGAAGGGAGAGCCAAGAATTCCTTTATAATCATCAATTGAATTGCCAGTTACAGCTCAATAATATAATTTATCATCAGTCCAGTCACCATGTTTTATCTGTCTTATCAATAAATAGATCTCTTAACTTGGACAACTTAGATCTCCGGTAAGTTACTCTGTTAGTATTACCTAATGCATATCATTCTTCTTCTTCTTCTTCTTTTTGGTGGTGTGTGTGTAAATAATGCATATTGGTTGTCAAAGGCATACTTTTCCTTTTAGATTCTCGCTGAATAACCATATTTATGTATCAGGCACAGAAAAGCATGGTCAATAATAGGAGGGATAGCATGAAGAATTTACTGTATCCCAAGAGAAACAGGTTGAATGGACAGTAGAAAACTTAATTTTACCGTATCAAGAAACAACGGTTGTTTGTCCTGCAATATAATGTTGTTGGTGCTCTTATAGAGATGAAAATCCCATTTTTCTCCAGTTTCATGGCGACCACTGGTAATCCAGTCCACTATAACTAAATTAGAGTCCAACATAACTGTGAATACTTGCTTCTGCAAGTACCTTGCGGTGGAAAAACAAGTAACTGGATCCGGTATGACAACAAAAAAGGCATTTCTTCCGATTTCTGCCTACTGCATAAAGAGAAATTGGCTCAGCTGAAACTATTCGATATCTCAAAATTGACAGCATGGTTTAAAATGATGGATATCACGTTGGCCAATATAATCTACCTCTAAAAATTGATGGGAGCATTTGGATTCCAAGGACTTGTAAACCTGGAAAGAAAGATGGTGTTAACTATAGAATTAGGATCTAAACCATATCACATGCAGAGAAGAGACTACCTTAGTGGAAGCTTGAGTGGTAAAGACACTGGTGCATTCATCTCTAATGCTGAACTTGCATGAGATAGTGTCTCCCTACACCAACACCAGCATATAGTAGAATAAATAATTAAAAATTGAATGGAATTAAGGTCTTCTGTGATCTTCTAGTATTAAGATTCCAATTCTCTACTGATCTGATTCAGCCATTTAGTGATAAAAAAATAAGCTAGGGATGTGAATCCATAAGGAATCCTATTTCTTAAAGGCAATGAAATTTTTTCCCTTTCCTTAGGATTCTAGTTCCTAAATGCTCCTTACCTATTCTAATATACTTACCAATGCAATCTTCTTGCCTAACTGCATTCTCCCCCTCTCCCTTCCAACTTCTTCCTTGTACGTATCTATTTATCTCTCTTACTTATGCTTTCAACATTCACATCAAGTCAACCAAACAAAATAATGGCATTCTGCCATGATTCTTTATAAATTAACAAACAATGAATTGCTAATCAAATTGTAAGAAAATGGATTATATGAATTTGATTCTAGGAATTAGATTCCAAGACCTAAGGGTGTGTTTGTTTTATGGACAAAGTTTTCCAAGCCGTTCTTTTTATATTTTTTGCCATTTGCTTTACAATCTTTATGTGCAGTAATTTCCCAGAGGCTGCTTCAGCAGGTGGTTACAGAAAATTAGAAAAACAATTTTCATCTTTTTTCTGGGTAAAATGTCATCTTTGTAAGATAAAGAAATCATTTTCCAAAATTTCCATTAATAGTACCATTGGGTAGTGTTCTACGATTAATCACTAGTTAACCCAACCAATTGAGACTGATATGGTCCCATTTGACATTTTTATAAAGATCTAACTGTAACATGCATAGAGAAATAAAACCTGAAAAACGCTTTCCGCGAAACAAACACACACTAAGTAAAATGGAAAACAAGAAAGCGGGAAGGTACATACAGAGACAATGCCACCCCCATATGTGAGACTGTAAATCCAAACAGCATCCACTTTGGAGGGTCCTACCTACAAAAGGTGATAAATATATCAGATGGTATAAATTTAAGGGAGAAAGGAAGAAAGTTTCTCTTTTTCCTTTTTTCTTTTAGAGTAAAATTAACCTTATTAGGAACAATGAATTTGAGGGGATACTTGGAGAAGCAAGTGGTAAGCGCTGACTTCCCTCCAACTTTCTCAACCACTACCTCTCCTGTTCTTCGATATGTAGTTGTTGATGTTGATGATGATGATGATGATGACGACAGCGACGATGACGATGCTTTAGCTGTTTCTACTTCCATTTTCTATGTGTTTTTCCTTCACGACCTCCACTGTCTGATGTTATGCGTGTAGAGAAAAAGAAAGAGGGCGTAACGGAGGCGCCGGCAAATTCACTTGGTGAGTGTGCGCTTTTCCTGTTCTTTTCTTTTTAATGATTTGCATTTGGCGATTTGGGTAAATGATTTTAATATTGTAAACTAAAAAAAAAATCAAAATAAAAAAGCAGTTAAAAAAAAAAAACCAAGAATATTATGCTTGAAATCTTGTCAAGACACAATTTCGACCCTAAAAAATTGCAGCAGCTACTGTATTAGTTCATTAGTAACTTTTTTACATCTCCTACAAAATACGACCTATACAACATCATTCAAAATAAATATAAAATGTATACATAACCCAAAACATGTTAAGCACTAGACACTTTCTAGTCACCATTATAATAGTAAATAACAAACTCTTGAATACCAATCATCATCATTTAGCAAAAAAAAAAAAAAAAAACACATATACCAATAGCTACACATATCAACTAACTACCATCTATTAATTGCTAGTAAAAAAGTTGATAACATAACTAGAAGGAAGTTCTTTTATTTGTTTGTCATCAAATCTATAAATTTACATTACAAATCGTCTAAAACATAAAAGATCTAACGTTGCCATCTCCATCACCTTATATAAGCATGTGGCTCTAAGTTATTTGGCCAATCATTCGACTAAGGCTATTGAATCTAAATGAGAGTTGAATGCATGGGGACAAGAAAAGGCTTAATCTGCATGACACCTTTCCTTAAGGCCTTGTCACAATAGCTTGGCCGTCTTTTCTAAGGAGCTAGAGGAGTTTGGATGAAAGTATTGGAGCTCTCCCTAAGTGGCGTCTGATATGGCATATGTGCTCCTATAAATGTGCCTAGCCCATCATAGTGAATTGCTACAAGGCTAGGAGATGCATGGCTTAGGGAGTGATGTTGTGGCAATGGATCATCTCTAATGTCAACATGGGCACATCTACAAGCTCGCCCTCAACCTTGTCTATAGCTACATCTTCGAGAAAGTGCTCCTTAAGGCTACCAAGCCTAAGATCAACAGTTATTGGAGTTGAGGATCATCTAAGGTAAAGCCCTTGAATTAGCAAACTATTCTAAACACCTCTGGTGCCTTCGAAAGGATGTTGACATGTGGCATCTAAGGTAGCCGATCAATGAAATTAGCTTGCATGCAACAATACACAACATTAAAGTGGATATTCTAGAAGGAACCCCAATGAAGATTAAAGATGATAAGGTAATCTTGTACTTACTATATAGCTAAGCTTAGTGCTCATACATCTAATGTACCACGTGTGATCTCTCGATACCAAAGGTAGTAGTCGGGTGTTGTGTCAGCAGGTGATCCATCAAGTGGCTCAATTTCGATGATTTTTATCATGACGACTAGCCCACTAAGCCATCTAAGTCACATGAATCATCAACCAATTAACTTTAATCCTACCCTTGAGATCAATCTCATGGAGTTGTTACCCTGTGTCTGTATGGGTTGATATACAATGTAGGCTACCAAACTAACAAAGTACACAATTGGGGAAGTAAAGCTCGACAATGTAGAAACATAATAGTGGTAGTCGTACAAGCCAAATTTGTTTACCAACTTAGCAGTATGTAAGCAACCAAGCTATATCTTGTGATGTGTAGGGGCACCATGTAACCTAGTAAGTAAGAAATTAGAAAAGTGACTAATGTAATAATTGTGAATCATAAAGTCGATATGAAAGTACATGCCTACTGGTCGAAGGCATCCTTATACTGTGTCAATATATGTGTTGAAAGTTGAATGACGTCAAGCTTTACTCCTCTTCAACAGATCAAAGTCCATTCCTAAGCAATTAATGCAACTCGATGGCGCAATGGGGCAATATGTGAAAGGTGATCCTATGCCTAAACCTAGAGGATAACAAGGGACCCACTAATCTTTGTTGTGTCCATGTGCGAGCTAAGACATAGTTGGCAATAAAAGCCATGTTAAGCAAGCTACCCCCCAAGTAAACTCACTAGTGCGCATTAAGTTTGATAGGAAGAGGAGGAACATTAAATGAACCAAGTTCTAAGATTTATCTACAAATATGATATCTCCAATCAGTTATAATATATAGGCTTATCCATGCTACTAAATTACTATGCCATCTACCTCATTAAGAATGTGGCCGAAATTGTACTTCTATTAGGACAGTTTCAATCGTGAGCCTTGGATGTCACCAATAGTAGGTCGAGCTCTAAGTAACTCCTTACAAATATCTAGCCAATTGCAATGCGTGCTACTAGTGACTACCTGGCCATCAATTGGGAGCCTAACAAGTAAAAAAAAACCTGTAATGTGATGGCTAGCTTACTAGTAAAGAAGTGGAAAGTGTACATCTCTAGCCTCCATCGCTTAACCAAGGCAGTAATCAAATGCTGGTCTAGTTGAATGAATGGTATATGTATGATGCTAAGGAAGCTTTCTTGCTCTATGTATGAGATAATTCGTAGATCTACAACGGCCTTCCACCACATGATCGCCTCTTGCCAACAACATGTGACCCAATTACTCCCCTACACGAGCAAATTCAAAGGTAAATGAAAAACTAATCAAGACAATGAAAATAGCATGATACGAAGTATACATTACCTATAGAAAGTTTGGCACTAAGCAAGGAACTATCCATTGGTCATGGATCCATCTACAACTAAGATAAGTACATGCAAAAGCACTTACATGGAACATAATCAAAGATTATGAGAAAAGAATGAACTTTACAACAATTAGTATATCAATATGCTAAACAGGAGTCAATTGTTAATCCTTAAATGTATCAATGATTGCTCTTAAATTTGTTGTCCATTGCAGTGTTAAGCATGTTCTCCTACTATAACCTCCCTTGCTACACGTGCTATATGTGTATGAAAAAGGGGGTTCCCTAATATCCATTTCATTTTGAAAGTATTTTTATTAGGGCTTTCAATATTTTCTTCTTTAGCAAGTCATTGGATGTCGTACTAGAAATTATAGCGGGGGCTAAGTGGCTTTATCTGCGCATGCTTTGAATGAGTGTCTAGATACCCATAGCTGATTCTACTAGTTATATCAATACCTAACATATGTAGAGCAATTAATGCGCATTTTATCCATAACAACCATGGCATGGGAACATGGAATGTCATACGTTTGCCATTCTTGATAACTGCATATATACAGCCTGAGTTCTACTATTTCATCATTATCCTCTTTTTGGCCATGTAAAGTGAGACACAGTGAAGTTATGACTTAAAAAATCTAGGTTGAGTAACTAAATGTAACGACAAAGTGAGCACTTATTGTTTTCCTCCATCTCTTAATTTTTTTTGTAGCATAAGGAGTTAACACCTCACCACTAGACAATGTTGAAGATAAATTTGACATTCAATTACTAAAGAATTTATTGCACTTGTAAAAAGTTTTCTTCACCAATGCAACAACAAATAGATTCCTAGCATCCTTCAAAGTAGCATTGTATCTCTCTATAATGTTTGTTGTCCCATGACCATACTGAAACCCTTCATCATAAGTTAGGGTCCATTTTTCCAAATTTAGGGTTTTAAGGTATTTACTCGTCACTAGAATCATATGTATGACTGCTTCATAATACTTCATGAACTTATGGGATTGCATTTGGTATGCCACCTTTTTCAACGGTTCATTCCATTGATTGCTTTTGGCATACTTGTTGAAGTTACTTGCAATATGTCGAATACACCAATACCACGGCCAATGACGTAGCCATATGATAAGTGTTAAAAGAACCTTATTTATAGTATTTATTAGAGCCGGGAATGCAGGTCAAACGTGTTAGCCTGCACCGACCTGTGGGTCAATGCGGGCTGACCTACAGTGATCCGCAAGGGTTGTGGGTAGAGAAATTCAGCCCACCCCGCCCGCAATTTTTTTTTTACAAAAAATTTAGTATTCTAAATTCTTAGTATTTTAAATTCTTTAAGTTAAACTTATAAAAACTAGTAATTTATTATTGATCTAGTCTAATGAAAATGCAATAGTAATATATATATATTACATTGCCTTGCTTCTTTTCTTTTTTTTGGTTTTGCAAGTCAGCAGGCCAACTCATGCCCGTGGTAAGTTGCCCGCCTCATCCCACGAGCCAATTTTTTTGGCCCGCCCCGCAATTCCTGGTTCTAATATTTATTGAATATGATTTTTTATTAATTTTTTGTGAATTTATTAAGAAAAAGATACTTAACTACTTAATATTTGATTTCAAGGTTTAAATAGTGCAAATTAAAGATTTAAAGAAGATTCGAGTAAAAACAAGGCAAAATTTGACAAAATATGAGAAAATGTGATTTTCATGTGTGCACAACCTTCAGTATGGTCGTGCTGATGCTAGTGTTGGAGAGCTAAAAGTGATTAGTAGAGAGTAGTACTAAAGTAAAAAATCTGCCTAGAGAAGAAAACTGCAAGAATTTCGGAGTGCATAACCTCGAGCACGGCTGTGTAGGAGGTCGTGCAAAACCTAGAACATCAAAATTTTACGTTTTTCTAAAGTGCACGGCCCCGAGCACGAGCATGCACCAGGTCGTGCGTGCGATAAAAATTCCCATACTATAAATACTCGCTTCATTACAAAAATTAGGGATCTAATTTTGTTTTTTCTCATAGCTATTCTAAGAACCCTAAGAGAGCAAAATCGCTAAAGCATCATCAGAAAATCACAGAACGATTACGGGAGTTTATTCTTTTTATCATAAATCATTATTACTTATCTAGATTTCTTGTTTTTATTGTAGATTTTATAGAGGAATAAATTTATATGCCCTACCTCTTATGAAACTCTAAAACATGTGATTGAATTACTTATTGATTAATTAAATGTTTATGTCTTTGTATTTATTCATGTGTTTTACTATTGTGTAATTAATTTAAGAAGACGAATTGATTACATGTATGATTTTTGTTAGATAAAGAGAGGTCTCATCTAATAGGATAGATCTTCATGAATAGAATAATTGCATATTTTACCTAAAGGTAGCAAGACTTCAATTTTATGCATAAAGATTTAATTTTTATTTAGGAATTGTGAGCTTAATGAAATCTTATAGGGTAATAGTGAGGGAGAGGTCTCCACTGTTCGTATAAGGTTATTATTTAATTAACTCGAAGGAGTAATTAGTTTAATTAAGAATTCCTGCAGTGTAAAGCATAAACAATTAATTAATCAAAACCTATTATGAGAAAGCTAAGGTTTAGAGTGGATCAAGATGAAGGGTATGTTTTTATGATTGAATTCATTTATTACAGCGATTATAATTAATCTTGAGGTCATTAGATTAGTTAATTAGTAATTTAATTTATTAATCTCATATTGAAATTTAGATTAAATAGTAGAAAAATGGTAATACCAGTACTTGTTTCCAAGACCCATGAGGACAACACCCTTGCAATCTATACTACATTAGATAGGTGTACTTGCCTAGTTAGGTCGTTAGATTTCTTTAGATTTATAAATTTATAATTTGATACAATCGGATAAATAACCCATCACCATATTGCATTCTTGCCCTCAATTGTAGCCTTTTTATTAGGGCCGGTAATGCGGGCCGTCTAAGCCGGCCCGCAAGGTTGGCGGGTCGAAAAAGTCGACCCGCCCCACAAAATTTTTTTTTTTCCTTGTGCAAAAAATTAAAAAAAAAAATCCTACAACCAAATTGAATACATGAATTGATCTCATTTAAGCTAGCCACTACATGTGAATTAACCCTAGTGAACATCTATGCCACACACACATATATATATTGTGCGTGTAATTTGTTAAATCCTTATTAGATTCATGCAAACATATAACTTAGAAATAAAAAAGATGCCCTTACATATAAGTATTAAAAGATTGAAGACAATACCAAAAAGTTTTTAGTAGGAATAATTTCTCTATGGTGTTCACCCTTTCAATTATTTTTGGTACAAGTATGAATTCTTAATGACAATTCATTATATTGACTAATGTTTGTAAGTTACAAATTGTAATAATAGTTTGTAAACAAAGTAAATTAGATTAGTTGACATTTAAGTTACTCTCTCTCTCTCTCTCTCTCTCTCTCTCTTTCTTACTATAAAAATGATGCTTGAATAGAGACTTCAATTTATATGTACTTACTCTTAAATCCCATTCTTATACAATAAAAAAAAAACCTAAAACGATAATCAAACAATTATGATAAAGTACTTTTCAGTTTTTACTAATTACATAGGAAAACAAATATAATAATGAAGCAAATAAAATTACATATATAAATCAATCATCACTATCATAATCATCAATAACTAAATTGGAGTCTCCTTTTGATGAAGTAGTTGCAGTCCCACCCACACTCCCATTGTCTTCTTCTTGATCTACAATTTATAAGATTACACATATAATTAGGAATATATTATATTAGGGTGAATACATTAAAAGAAAATATTGGGAATAGAATAAAAAAAATACCTTCACATGCAAATCCTTGTAACCAATTTCGTGTACAAATGAGAGCTTCTACATTGGCTGGAAGCATAAAACTGCGATACTTATTAAGTACACGAGCGCCGATACTGAAAGCTGACTCCGACGCTACAGTAGTAATTGGAATGCTAAGCACATCGGAGGCCATGATAGATAAATCATGATATCTCTGACTTTGACTCTTCCAATGCTGTAACACATCCAATTCTGAGTAGAAGTCCATATCCATTATTGGCTCATCTAGATAAATATCTAAAGAAAGGCAATCAAGGAAAGGTCGCAAGCAAGGGAAAATCTTCTTCTTGGCTATCCAATGGGAAGGTTCTACCCAAGATAAGAAAGGTGGTTATCAGGGCTCCGAAAACATCGACATAGGAGCAGAAGGCCAGTCTACTGACTTGGAGATCTATTTTTTTATTTAACAAAAAGCCTTTTTTTTTTTTTTAGGGTACTCTTGGGAACAGATCCAGTGGAGATGGGGCGGGGCCTGTAGCTCAGAGGATTAGAGCACGTGGCTACGAACCACGGGGGGTTCGAGAAATTTTGAAAGGACATCTTAGGCTAAGCTAAAAGAAAGAATTCAAGGAAGTCCATTACCGAGAGAAGTGCTGATCTCGTCTTGCTTGCTGGGAGAGAGGAAGCTTCCGGATCACTTTTTCCAGCCAGATAGCGAGCGATCACTCAGCAATAAACACTAACTGAAAGCGGTCGGGAATGAGTACCTATCCCTTACGGGAATCGAACCCGTGTCTTCGACATGAAAAGACGATGTCCTAACCACTGGATGAAAGGGACCAAAAAGCCATTCTTCATATACCTCAGCTCCGAGAATAGAAGTGGTTCGTTTTCTTTCTATACACAATTCAAGATTTCGTTTGTGTTCACGTTGGCGATTTCTTATGTGAATTCGGCGGGTCGTCCCCCCTTCCTACGGGTTCCCCCACCGAGCCAGTGACACACCAACCACGCCCCTTCCCTTTCTTCGATCATAAAGCCCCATAATCCCTTTCTTTGTCTTTCATCCCCCCTGAACAGAATAAGTGAGGCCCCGTTCTTTCTAAAAAAAAAAAAAATAGGGGTAAACAAACCACCTTTGAAGTGGCGAAGGCCTATGCCTAAAGTAAGAAAGAAAGTAGATTAAGGTTACGAAGTAAGGTCAGCTGGTTAAGGAAAGCTAAGGGGCTAAAGAATTCATTAAAGGAAGCTGAGGAAAAGAAGGCCGAAGGAACTAGGACGATGTAAATGCCAAAACCATAGTGGAGGAAACGGTAGAATCATTGCAGCTCAAAGATGGCAGAACCGTTCGTGTGAAGACCGTGGAACCAGTAGCTACGAAGACGACGGAACCATTCGTGTGAAGATGGTGGAACCAACAGTTGTGAAGACGACGGATCCATTCATGTGAAAACGGTGGAACACGTAGCTGTGAAGCCAACGAATCCTCGAGAAAATGAAGAAAGAGGACCACTGAAGTTATTAAGGAATACCATGGGAACTCATATCATTTTTTTAGTCATTGACTATCGGTATCTTTCTTTCATCTTCAAATTCCAGGGTCTCTGCTTTTATTCTAATATTGAAACACCTTACAAGACTCATGCACTGGTTTTATTGTAACTTGCACTACATAGGTAAACCCAATAAATGTCCTTTTTAGGATTTAAGCCCAAGACTTGATGCAAGCAGTCATGGGAATATCCTGGGCTTTAACTATTAGGCCGAACCTCTTGGGGGTCCTATTGAAGAATACTTACCAAAATAATCCAAACCTTTCCTCGCATGCTCTCCTAAGTTCCATAGCAAGTGAGGCTCCCTGGAGAAAGCAGGGAAACAAATTGATGAAAGAAAATGTGCTAACAAATTATACCTCAGAAAAGAACATGCGATAGGCTGTGGCAGCAACTAACCATTTGCTACCAGCTACGATTTGTTGCAAGATAAGTGAGCCCTACTTCTGATTGTACCAGGAGATCATAGAAGAGCTCTCTTAGTGAACAAGCATTTAGATGAGCAAGAAGTTGAATACGAGGTTTACCACCAAAAGTTTTCTTGACTTTTCCTTTTTTGGATGAATTGTCCTTAACTGCCTTCGCCACTTTGTTCTGGGTAGATCACTTCTTCATGGGGATGAAGTTCATCCCTCAGAGGTGAACTGGCATAATTTAGAGACTAAGCTGAGCTATTTATGCTCTCACACTTTTTCAAAGCTTCTTTAAGGGCATTAAAAGCCATATTATAACTCTCCAGAGAAAACGATCCTTCATCACCCAATTTAAATGTGTGTTGGCATAGATTATTATAGTGTTGGAACCTAGAGAGAATGGGTGAATCCTGCCTTCCTGACCATCTGTTCTTTGCATACTTCGTCCACCGGTTTAATATATACTGTGCTGGAATTCTGTGGACACCAGACAATTGCAGAACTACCATCACATGTCTACAAAGGAATCCTTGAATTCAGATGAATGACATGAGCACGATAAATATGATGTTTTTTCATTCC
Organism: Laguncularia racemosa; assembly: GCA_037954665.1. NCBI lineage: Eukaryota > Viridiplantae > Streptophyta > Magnoliopsida > Myrtales > Combretaceae > Laguncularia > Laguncularia racemosa. The sequence continues at coordinate 2,068,983 of JBBMOL010000131.1, forward strand.
AAACAACAGTAAGATCTCTGTTCTTTTCGAATCTTGAACCTTGAAAATTTTTATTATTCCATCTTCACTTTCCTTCCTTGGATGACAAGCAACAACTCCTATAACCTCAACCTGAAACCTTTAAATCTATCGATAATTTTTTTCCATCTCTTTTCAAATTGTTCAGTTGTACATGACTCGAGCACACATGTATCAAACTTCTTTATAAGAGTTCCTTCTTGCCGCATGACATAACTGAGTTTCTTGGGAGCCTTACTCAATATTTGCCATAAACAGAAACAATGACGGGAAGCATGTAAAAACTCTGCAACAGCCTCCTTCAAGGCTTTGTCCTGGTCGGTAAGGAATACAGCTGGAACATTACCACCCATTGCTTGTAGCCATGCCCTCATCAGCCAAATATACGTTTGTTTAGTTTCATCTGCAAGTAATGCACATCCAAGTACCAGTGGCTGAAACTGATGGTTCACACCAATAAAAGGAGCAAAAGGAAGCTTGAACTCATTTTTAATGTATGTTGTGTCAAAAAACCACATTGCCAAAATGTCCATAGTTAAGCCTTCCTTTCATATCCACCCAAAACACATTTCTCAGACAGTGTTCTCGAGTCAAATCAATGGTATAAAAAAAGTTGGGATTTTCTTTTTGAATATCAATAAAATAATCGAGCATTAACTGAATTTCTCCTTCATCTATACGTAAATTGTAACTAGTATCTGATTGATCAGGAATGTGCCTTTTATGCTTGCCACGTTTCTTATATCCACCACATTGTTTTGACATGGAAATATACATCTTCTTTGTTCCAGCCCCAATACCACTGAATATTTCTTTGCCACCATGAGTCAAAGCCAATTTCCCATGACTCCTAAAATTATACCCTTGTTCGGGACAAATTCCGTGATTATCCTTGATAAAAGTACAGACTACCCATTTTCTGTCTTGCCTTCTCTTGAAATGCACATGTTCTTTGCAATCTGTTTTTGACCATGACCTATTGGTTCTGCCTTGTTGTTTCTTAACAGGGACTGCTATGCTCTCTGTAGTTGAACTTGCTTCTACTGATGTATATGGTGCAGAATCTGGCTTCTTACCATGCCTAGTACATGCGAATTTTGCATCTATAAATTTTCCAGATACTCTCAACCGGCGACTAGCTTTTATAATGGCAGAAAATCCAACCAACTTTGCATAATCTCTATTAAATGCAAGAGCATCTTCCTTTGAGTCAAATTCCATGCCATCATGAGGCTCAATATTTTCTAAAGCCACTCTGTTAGTTCTCTCTCCCAAGTATCCTTCCTGTGTAAATTCTGATAGTGTCTAATTCAAATTCGGTCCACTTCTCTCCTTCTCGCAGCAAGAAACATTACAAGGATTGCCTTCACCTGTTGCCTGTGCGTCATTTCCACCGTGGCTCATATCAACGATGAGATTCAATCCAACAGTGGCCCTGTGATGTTCTCTCAATGGCTGTTCAAGATCTATCCCCATGGAAAAGCCAGGCTTTATCCTGAAACAACTTCACATACATACAAAAAACCATATAAGCAAAGGAAATTTGGAACTGATCAGCTTCTGGTGAGGGTTCAGCACATTGGCATGGTTTCCATTCATATTATAGTGTGACAAGATGGAGAGGGCATATTTTGACTAAAAAAAGTAAGGGTTTTACCTAGATGTAGCTAGCACGCCAGCCTTTTCCCCGACTAGTAAAGGTTCAGGAACTGCCTATTCAGAATAATAACTATTAAAATGCCATGAATTTCTCCTTCAGTAGCAATAGTATTTCCTATTAATATTTAGAGAAAGAAAAGGATTGCAAACATAACAACAGAGCCATTTCTAAGAGAAAGCAAGGTGCATGGTATTTGGATGTTCTTAGCTACAAGATGGCATGCTTCTTTGTAATTGAAAAATAAACTGATTTTATGTTATTTGCTGCGATCAATTGATACAGACCAATCCAACAATAATTAATCACACTTATGCCAAATATGATTATGATTTAAAAAATTAAAAAATTTTACAGCTCCAAATACTCAAATCTCAATATTTGGCATATTCATACTTTTTATCATAAAGCAGCTTCGGGTCAATCATGACTAGAAAATATGTTAATTAGATGCAAAAGTTAGGCACCGCTTGGTTTTGACAATTTTAGAGAACATATAAAATATCACCTTACCCAATAAGCATATAAAATATCAACTCAAAACACACTAAGTATACCAAAACATGGAATTTCAATGTTGATTTAGTATAGTAGATAAGTTATAATTCAAAAAAAAAAAAAATCTAAAACAGTATGTTCCAATAACGAATCCATCAATAACATGGTCAAAATAACCAAAGCCAAATGATTTTTCTATTCCTGCACATCTGATGCTCAATGACACATCACAATATCTTGACACTGAGACTAAAAATATACAAGTACCCATTTATCTGTAGCTATGCATAAGTTGTATAGTAGACTATATCCACCATTCCATGGTCCATAACCTTACAAAGGAAATGTTTAATCCATTACTTGAAAGGAAAAAACAAACATGACACAAATTTCCAAGAGTACTCAAGCCAAATCTGATAGTAACTACTCAACAACACAATTCACAGAAAACTCTAAAAAGGACGAATAGGACTAATATAATGACTCTCCAACCAGGCCCTTCTCCTTCCATGAGGAATCCTCATGAACAAACTTTATAATCCCAATCTTTAAATTTTCATGCTGAATGCCTTATAATTTGATAGTTTCAAGTGTTAGTGGTATAATGAGAAAGGATGCTGACAACACAACAAAATTTGTGGAACTACAGTATCAATGGACTAATAACTCAAGCACCATTGTTCATACAAGACCACAACCTAAAGGGAAACAGAAATGTTGATGTTGGTATTTATGGACTCTTTTCACAATATAAAAAGAGCTTTCTCATAAACTTTTTTTTTTCAATCTGATGAAGAGTGCTTCCTTATTCTCGGCAGCTATCAAAGTCATCTAATCGCTTTTCACTTCTTATTGAAAGTGCATTTGTTCACCGATTTTTCATTAGCATACAGGGGTTGCTAAACCCCATTGAATTGCCTTTCCTACTAGTTTTGAATAGAGTTTGCCATTATTAGACAATTTTTAGCTGCTGAAGACAGGAAATGGAAAGAAAGATCAAAAGTAAACGCATTCCTAGGATAATCGGAAAAAAGCAAAGCATCTAAAGCAAAATGCATTCCCAGGACTAGAGAATGTAGAACGTTGGATGACAAAGTGCAGATGAGCCTTCTAAAGCAAATGACCTCAAATGTTCTCATAGAGATTAATCTTCCTGTTTTTGCTGAACACAGCATCTGTTATCAATTGCAGTAGGATACAATTTTTTATATATATATATATATTTAAATTTTGAAGACTTAATACAGCACCTTATTGTGCCCATAATTTTCAGCAAAGATTCAGATTTTCTTTACCACGCACCACGTGGTTTAATTAATTGCATACACGAAAGTCTTGTAACGTGAGACAATTTTTTGATATTTGTCTGATACTTATCATACACATAGCGTATTGGTGACAATTAATCTTTTCTCCTTCCCTACGCGACATAAAGTTCCGTTTCAGTTTCAGCATCCAGATTCCATTTTTCATATAAAAATAAAGAAGGAAGATAAAACTTGCAAATCACACTATATATGTATAGATAAACGTTTACTGCTCTAAAATTTCCTAGCTCGAGCATGTTCCCTCGATCACTTGCACACGCTTAATCTGATAAACAAACTTCCATAATTACCTGTCCACACATATGCATGTTATCGATGGAAACACGCTCAACACAGAAAATTGGAATAACGAATACTTATCCCTAATATATGAAGAGGATTGCCACCGAGAGAAAGAGAGAGAGTCAAGAGTAAAAAGTGCCGCTTAATATGGGCGAATCCTCCGATTCAGGAGCGATCGAGTAGATACACTGCGACTGCGATTTTCCGATTCCTGAATCCTGATACAGCCCACCCTTGTAATGCCCCTCCCTCCGTACTCCCGGAATGGGTACCCGCGTTAGGTTGATCATATGGGCCGGGTTGGGTCTCTTTCTCTCGAAGCCCATTACTATGGCCCATTTTTAAGCCCATTACTGAAGATTGCGTCGTGTTAGGTGTGCGCGTGAGTCTCAGTCAGCATTTAATTGGATCTAAGAAGATTTCGCCACGGACGCGTGTAAGCTGTCGTTGGAGATAAATAAGTACACATTAAGTTCTGTGTTTGGTTCACTTTCTACTCCTCCTTAACATGCCACCGACTTTCCTAAAATCTGAACATTTTCAACCCCTAATTACGTATCTACAGACTGATCTCAATATCTGCAATTACAAATTTACCATTACTAATATCCGTTTTTTCTTTTTGTTTTTTACAATTTCAATTTGTTGTATTAATCAAATTGATATTAGTTTATTAGTAATTTTTAGAATAAGTCTTATTATTATCATTATTATTATTTTATTATTATTATTATAGATTTTATCTGTTATTATTTATTATGTTATCCCTTTTATAAATGCTTAAAAAAAGTATATACTTGTGTATGATAAAAAAGAAAAACAAAAAAAAGCTGCCTATATTTGTCCATTCTATTTGATTCCCTTCCCCCCCAACCTATTCTATTGATTTTCTTACCCTATTTTTTCATCTATTAATCCTCTTAGTAAAAAAATTTTACCGCATCATTATCAAAAAACTATCTTGCATGACCAACTTCATAGTGGATTAAGATCCAATATATTAATTTAACGTGATTAATTATTTCAAATTATTCATTTGATAGTTACATGTATTTAAATATTAACTGATTTTAATTAAATAAATAACTTAAATAAAAATATTAGCCTTAACAAGAAAAAAGCCCTAGTTTTATAAGATTATAATATTAAAACATTTATTTTCTAGCTTTAGTGTTGTGGATGAATAATTACTAATTAATTAATATTAATCTAAGACTATTGTTAGAATTTTTCCCTATTAAAATTTTACATATATTGCTGTATTAGATTATGTATGATATAATAATATTTTTTATTACTCTTCTCTCCCCTATAAATTCATGTCGATTTCCACCTTTTAGTTTTTTCTTTATTCGAATAGTAAACCTTTAATATTAATACTCTATCTATTATCAATAATATTAAAGCTCTATAAAGCTCACTTGGTACTTAAATGCTGTTTCTGTTCCTATCGTATATTATTTTTTATTTGACAATAAAAAACCCTTTATTGCTACAATAATAAGTTTTTAAAGAAGAATTAATGCAAAGATCCTACTATAGATTTACTTCTACAAACTCCACTTTTTCCTCGACTGGCTTTATACAATCATTTATATTGGGATCTATGAGTGGAAATGATGTATTTAGTTATTTTTAATGATGCATAATAATAATAATAATAATAAATAAATAAATAAATAAATAAAAGGTTGTTGTACTTTAGAGCCATTTTTGTTTCTTTCTAAATTTAAGAACGGATAGAAAATTTATAACATTATAAAGATATCCTAGAGGGAAATAAAATAAGTAATCTATTGTAATCATTATTCTAATTATCTTATTTTCATTTCTTTTGTATTAATCAAATATGAAAAAGGAAAATGCTACCACCTATCCGAATAAGTGTAAAAATTACGTTTCCAATCCTTTTTTTTTTTTTTTTAGTTTCCTTTTCTTTCAATTGACTTCTTTCCGCTTTGAAGATTGCCAAACACATCATTACATCTACTAATCTTATAATAATGAAAATGACAAACGGTGCTCCTAGTCCTAGTAGTGTTAAAAGAAACCATTAAACAAGAAATAAAACAACATTAAGCAGCAGTAATGGTAATAGTAACAGTAATACTTTCGAGAGAATAGACTTAAGACTTGCTTTTGAAATTAGAAATAAAAGAAGAGGAGAGAGAAAGACTGGAAAGCCCAGCCACTGAAACTGAAACCCTATTGACTGTCAACAACTCCTGTACTGTACGATTTCAATTTCAGGTAATTCTATAGATCAAGTTTCGATTTTTACTTTACTTTGTTCAGCTCGATCTGTATTTCTATTGATTTCCGTTTCCTTTTTCCTTCCCCGATTTTGATCGATTTCTGCGTATTTTGTCATATCAAACTTTTCTAATTCAAATTATCGAAAAGAAAAGGAAACTTTTATAGTTTAATTTTAATACAGTATGTGGTGGATCGTCTTCGTTAACTGATCCTTAAACGTTCATCGGTAGTTACTGCTTGCATGATGTCGTGTTGTATGTTCTAGATGTTTGAAATATGAAAGTTGCAAAAGTCGTATCTGCTCATGAAGTGGATCGATAACGGTTGGATGGTTAAGAAGCAGTTAGAAGATTTGGTTGGGTATTTTGAGAAATCCAAACTCGGGTAAATCCATCTATTAGATCTAAGAAACCATCATTTACTTGACTACTTTAATATAAGTACCTGTACACCGTTATACTCTAGTAAAATCCTACGATTGTAGAGTTGAATGCATTTTATCAGGGCAGGGTGAGCCCAGGGGGTGTTCTCGCATCATTTGCACAGTTGTGTATAATTTTGGTGTACTTATTTTTTATCCGTTTTTAGTAGTTACTGAAAAGCTTATTTATCATGTCAGATGTTTGTGTACGGGCTTCTTTGAAGCGAGTATTCTGATTCCATGGATGTAGATAAGCTTTTGTTTTCATCAAACATTTTCATGAGTATAGCTCTGTTTTGGATTTATTACTGGTGAAATTGATTGAATGGAGAGGAATCTTGGGAAGGGCATGATGGATCAACAGAGGAATTATGAACAATTTCGATACTCCAACTCAGATTCCCAGAACGAGGGGGTTGTTCCTACCAACCAGAGTTTTTTCCGTGATCCATCAAGTAATATCAATACCAATTTGCGTCCTCCTGATTATGCCATGTCTATTGGAGCTAGACCTGTTCTGAACTACTCCATCCAGACTGGAGAGGAGTTTGCACTAGAGTTTATGCGGGATAGGGTGAACCCCAGGCAGCACATTGCTCAGGCCCCTTACAGGGATCCTACTGGCACATCAGGTTATATGGAATTGACAGGGATTCTAGGAATACCTCATACGGGTTCAGAGAGTGGATCTGATGTGTCTGTGCTTAACTCAGTTGAAAGAGCTCACCTTCCAGAGATGGAAAAGAGGAGCTCTCCTGTGCATGAAGACAAAAATTACTATGATTCTGTGCAATCCGTGCAAAGGATATCCTCAAGAAATGGTAGCAGGAGACTTAATGAATCTGCTTCTTCTATATCTAGTGATAACTCATTGAAGAAGATCAAGTTCCTCTGCAGCTTTGGTGGTAAAATTCTGCCTCGGCCTAGTGATGCAAAACTTCGGTATGTTGGAGGTGAGACACGTATGATTAGGATAAGCAGAGATATTTCTTTCGTGGAACTTATACAAAAAACCACAGCAATTTATGGTGACGCTCATACAATAAAATATCAGCTACCGGGTGAAGATCTTGATGCACTAGTTTCAGTCTCTTGTAACGAGGATCTACAGAACATGATGGAGGAATGTTTGACAGAAGATGGTGGATCCCAAAAACCAAGGATGTTCCTGTTCTCTAGTAGTGATTTGGAAGATGCACAGTTTGGTGTTGGAGGCAATGAGGGGGATTCTGAGGTTCAATATGTGGTTGCTGTGAATGGAATGGACACAGGATCGAGAAGAAATTCACTTGCACTGGCAAGTGCTTCAGGTAATAATTTGGATGAGCTAGTCAATCTGAATACAGAAAGAGATAATGGCCAAATTGCTGCAGGCATTTCCAGTGCTTGCACAGGTCAATTTAGAGTAAATGCACCTTCGTCTGTAATTCATTCGGTGCAATCAGTGCCAGTGAGTTCAGCTGGTATTCTTAAACCTGGTTTACAGACTTTCCAGGGCCAGGTGATGGTCCATGGAGGAGGGGGCCAGCACATTTTATTGGGTAATCAACCTGGTGAGGTCATTGCAGAGACAGAAGTAAAGGGTACTGTTCCTTCCTCAGTCCCATTACCACATCATGGGTTCCCCTCTTCTCACTTCGTCTCCAGTGGGGAAAATGTCACTTCAATGCCTCTTCCTGGGAATTCTATTCCACAAGTAGGCATGACCGAGGAACAGGTATTTAGTGGCTGGCAAGACATTGAAGCACCTGCAAGAGAAATGCAGCTGAAAAGAGAAAGCTCCGCTAAAAAATTAAGTGAATCTGACAAAACTCAGTCTCAAGGGAAGGAAACGACTCTTGATGACACAAAGATGAAGAGGGATCGCTCACTGCGGAAAATAGATGGAACTTCAAACGAGAATATAGTGACTCTGCAATGCAGTGATGCTCCCATCCCAAGCCATACTGCTAGGGAAGACACATCTGTCAGCAAATCAGCAGCAGATGTGAAGGCTCCTTATTTACCTAAAACACTCAGCAAGAATCAGCAGGAAACTATACAGAATTCAGTGGCCTCTGAAACTGTTAATGAAGAGAAAAATCTCAAGGGTGACCATGTTTACACATCTGGGGGATCATTGACTTTAGTAAATGGTGGATCTGAGGCAGATCCAATTGAATTTAGCTACCCTGAGCCACATGCAATGCCCCAGCGAGTTTTCCATTCTGAGCGAATCCCAAGGGAGCAGGCAGAACTGAACCGTCTATCAAAGTCAGACGACTCTTTTGGTGCTCAGTTTCTGATACCTCAGGGTCGTCCTGACCATCCACAGTCAATGGAAGAAGCAGTTGCTGTGATGCAAGATGGCAATGTTTCTCCCCATCCTGAGCAGTCTCTCTCAAATGATCATCCATTACACTCAAATCCTCCAGCTTCTCAGGATGGAGCTAAACAATTGCCAAGGTATAAAGAGTATGTTTCTCCAGACAACGCTGGTTTGAGGAAAAATCCCTCTGCAGATGTTCTTGAGCCAATTCCAAGGAATGACAGCAAGCAGGACATCTACAAAGAGAGATCTGTTAGTGGCAAAGATGCTTCCAGTGTCCATGAAACATCAACCCAAGCAACTTCCATTAAGCACCAATATGATTCTTCCTTGAGGTCAACCGAGTTTCAATTGGAAGAGGGAGTTCCTAGCAAAGTCAGCGCAAATACTGCTAAGGGACGTGCTCAGGCTTCAATGCAACCTGAACGAACAGTTGGTGCTGTTCCTCATAAAGAGCCTGCTCGTAATGTTAGTAATGCAGAGCCTGGTGACATCTTGATTGATATCAATGATCGATTTCCTCGTGACTTCTTGACAGACATATTCTCAATGGCAAGGCTTTCTCTGAACTTGTCTGATATTAATCAATTGCATGGAGATGGAGCTGGGTTGAGCTTAAACGTGGAAAACCATGAGCCTAAGCATTGGTCATACTTCCGAAATTTGGCTCAAGGTGAATTTACTAGGAAAGATTTCTCTCTTATTGACCAGGATCACTTGGGTTTCTCCTCTCATATGGCGACTATTGGAGAAAGTTCTCCTGTCGATTACAGTTATCCACCCTTAAAAGCAGCAGATAATATTCATTTAGGAAACTATAATGAGGATAAACAACAAATATCATCTGGTGTTATGGTTCCAAGTTCTAGGGATTTGAGTCCAGACTATCATGCTACTCAACTCAAGGATGTGGAAAGTGCATTGGATGGCTTAAATCCTACAACACCCGAATCAGACGAGGTAGAGTTGTTATTTTTTTCTCCTTTTATGGTTATTGTCCCTTGTCAAAACCGGGAGCATTGCATGCCTTCTTATTTATTTATTTTATAGCATCTTCTTAGTTTTCTTTTTTTGCTTTTAGGATGTAAAGTCAGAAGTTCAGGATATTGTTGTCCCTCTTGTTGACTTTACTTTGGGGGAGTTTGATCCGAGTACTTTGCAGGTATTGCTGACATTTACTCTTCTCACCATTTGTTGCCTTTTTTCAGATCTAACAATGCATTCTTGTTTATGCACTAGGTTGAAAATAAATTTTAGCATTTGAAAAAAAAATAAAAAATGTCCTTGAGTGATCTATAACTTCAAAATTTTCTTTCAAAGGAATGGAAAGGAAAAATTATCCCGTTTGGAACAAATTGTATCTTTCAGATGGATGTTACCGTCTTGATTTGGAATATGAAGCAAGAACTGGGATAAACTCTTTATATTCAATCAGTTGTTTTTTTATAGAGAATAAACAGAATGGAGGAACAAGGCTTACCCCCGCAACCCACGAAAAGAAAAGAAGAAAGAATTGAAGAAAAAGGACTGAAGGGATTCAAGGCTGGTAAATGGAAAGGTCCATGAAGAGAAATGATGAAGCTTATCACATGAAACAGATATCAGCTGGCTAGAGAGATGGACTGAATCTGGTAGGGATAGAAATAAGAAAAGTCGAAGGAGGGTGGGATAGCAAGAAAAAAAATGAAAATACACAAGATATAGAGGGGATAAGAAAAGAAAAGAGGAGAAAATAACAATGCTTAATATTCCTATTTCATTTTTCACCTTTTACAATTTTGCACAACCAAATTTATTGTAAAGATTGAAAAAACATAATGATTTGTGGGCCTAATAATTTCTGGGCTGAATTGGTGAAAAAAAGATAAATAAATAATAATTGAAAAAAAAAACTGGGTTTATAAATGACAAATAAGCTAAACACTACACAATGCTTAGTTACTAACTAGTAATGCTTTTATAAACCAAATATCCTTATTTTATACTGCATCAACTAGATTCCATGAGTGACATACAAAAGTGATGCACATAATGATCAATATTTTTTTGGGTAATGCACACATAACATTATTGATGAAGAGGAACAACATAACCACCATAGATGATCATTTCATTGTACAACTTGTCTTTGTTGGACTAACTGGAGAAGTGGATAATCCCTCGAATTCTCACTCGAGTCAGACAAACAAGAATAGGCAATGAGAGCTAGAATGACTCAGGAAAAAAGTCAGCAACAAACATTATTGTCCATTTAGGAGAGCAGGAAAAATTTCATAATTATGTTGCTGTGGACTGTTAAGTTTTTTGAAGGTTGATAGGAGAGTGATCATGTCAAGTTAATGAGCAAACTGAGAAAGTCTAGTGTAAAATAACAAGACCCTGGATATTAGTAGACGTCAATTAATCTACCATAGCTGTAGCTGTGCCCCAAGACAAATTATACTGATGTCCATACTAACCATAAAACGATTTGCTTAAAATCTGCTTCTCTGCCTTGATTTTAGTTGCAAAGAATGTAACCTGTGAAATATGTTTGGTTCTTAGACAGAATAGCACTATGAACTGTTTCTGACTTGGTATGTCTGGTGTATTTTTTGGTAGGTCTATTCATTGGTAATACTCGTATGGTCCCTTGTCTTTACCCAAATTTTACAAGGAGAAAAAGGGTGGCATGGGAAATCTTGGCATTTATGTCACATAATTGCCCATTTCATATAGGAAGGAATAAGTGAATGATCTTGTCAATATAAATGGAAGCTATTCTAAATCTGATTGAAATACCTTGCATAAATCACAACAGGCCTTTTGCTTTTTGTTGATTGTCTTTTGGATATTACACCAGATCATAATGAATGAAGATCTTGAAGAATTGAAGGAATTGGGTTCTGGCACATTTGGCACTGTGTATCATGGAAAATGGAAAGGAACAGATGTTGCCATCAAGCGAATAAAAAAGACATGTTTCACGGGTCGTTCATCTGAGCAAGAAAGATTGGTTAGTGCTCTATTTTGTTGTTTATTGTCCTTTTTCTTGATGTTTTTTATTGTCGTAAATGAGAGCATTTCTTTTTGGGATAAGTTAAGATTTAATTGGATAAAAAGAATGTACAATGAAGTCCTACTGTGTAAAGCGAATAGTAGACTAATAAAAAGCACTCAAATGAGAGCGTCTGCGTGGTGACTAGACAAAAACAAGATAGTGCCTAAGCTAATAGTTACTTTAACTCAATACTTGCGCTAGAACATTTCCATTCAAAAAGGTAGAGGAAGCTTACACTTTCTGAAGAATACAATTTCCCCTTTGGTCTTGGTTTATATCACAAATCAGTGTCCAAGTCTTTTAAGTGATGGAGATGTTTAGTACACTTTAGATGGCCAGTGCTTAAAGAGGCACCGGTTTGAGTTGTGTTTTTGGCTTCTCTTGGTGTCCTAATGAAGTTACTTTGTTTTTTAAGAAAGAAAAATTTTGATTGGTTTGATATGGATTTATATGGATGTCAGAAATATGATTTTGGATCTTATAAAGTGGTGTAACGGGAGGGAAATACTTGTTTTGTAGGTGTTGTCATGAATGTTGTTCATTATATTTAACATTCTTATCTGGTTCAATCATTATAATAGAAGTACATTCTAACTCCATTGGAAAGAAATATACTAGTTGAATTCAATTACAAGTAGCTGACAATCCACAGATTATTGCCCTCTGCAGTCTGCTTTTCACTGTCGGTTTTCTGTTGATACTTCCTCAAAAAGCAAAAATTCATAGCATTTTGAAAATAACCATTAAAGTAATATTCTTTCATTGAATGCTTGCCGGCTACTTCTTTTTATTTATTTATATTTTTTGAAAATAACCATTAGTTTTTTGTTGGCTAAGAGAGAGCACAACATTTTTTTTTTAATTATTATTATTATGTTTATTTTTTTTATAAATAAATTGAGAATACAACATGTTGCTTGTGTTTTTAGTCCTGATGACTGAGATTTAAATCTTTCAGACAGTGGAGTTTTGGCGGGAAGCTGATATTCTTTCAAAGCTTCACCACCCCAATGTGGTGGCATTTTATGGTGTTGTGCAAGATGGCCCTGGAGGAACACTGGCCACAGTGACAGAATACATGGTTAATGGTTCCCTTAGGCATGTTTTGCTTTGCAAAGACAGGTACTGTCTTGATTTGTAAAACTTGCTGCTTACAAATGCCAATAAGAAATATACAAAGGCAGTTCTAAATTTATATCATTGTTCTATGTGAGTGGCCAGGTATCTTGATCGTCGTAAGAGGCTTATTATTGCCATGGATGCTGCATTTGGAATGGAATACTTACACTCCAAGAATATTGTTCATTTTGACCTGAAATGTGATAATCTACTTGTGAACTTGAAAGATACTGCACGTCCCATATGCAAGGTACTGGAATTGCTTTCTTTATTTGGATGTTTATGCATCGTCTTAAAGCATTTTTTTTTCATTTGAGGATTGTGGGATTGCAATAGGTCGGTGATTTTGGCTTGTCAAAAATCAAAAGAAACACTTTGGTAACTGGTGGAGTGCGAGGAACTCTTCCATGGATGGCACCAGAGCTGTTGAACGGAAGCAGTAATAGAGTTTCTGAGAAGGTACATCTAACTGATCTCTACTTGGTATGGATAGATCATAAGTTTTCAGTTCTGACCATACTGCTTAGTGTTTGCTACACATGGGTGATGTTGAAGGGCTTTCTAGCAGAGTGTTTATCTCACAAATTATGGATGGCCAGTTTAAATCTTGCCCTTTCTCAGTTTTGTATTTATATGGGTGCTTGTTTAATCTGAACGCGGTTCCAGTCTTAACTCTTGTTTCTTTTATTCCCGGCCCTTTGTCCATATCTAATGACTGATTCTTCTAAGGAAACTTCTTTCTCTAACTGAGTCTATTTTGCTTATTTTGTCTTACTGACACTTTGATTTTGGACAGGTTGATGTCTTTTCCTTTGGAATTGTCCTGTGGGAGATTCTGACAGGTGACGAACCATATGCCAACATGCACTATGGAGCTATTATAGGTCTGAATTTCCTCTCCTGCATTAACTATATTTTTTGGAATTAATTTGCAGTGTTGTTTGTAAGTGTGATATTGCAGAAAGGTGATAGTAATATATGGAGGATAAAAATGATGGGATAGATAATTGATGATTTACTTCTAGCAAATGGATGATATTTGCTCTCACCCACTTAACAAATCTGTGTCCAGCTCTCACTTATTAACTGACTGCTTCCTGAATATTATCCTTGTCTTGTTTTTTGCATTTTGCATATGCAATGTACTTGTCAAATATAATCTATGAGATCAGTGGAAATGCAGCTTAAATATGAAAAATGACATCTTCAAATTTAAAAAATCTTTATTTTTTTAATAAAGTAATTTACAAAGACCAGCATTATTTGCCAATTGTATGGTGGCATCAAGTTCCAATTGCCAATGAGGATCATGAATGGCAAATCTCCTTGACAGTCCCCTTTCTAAAAGAATTTTCAGAATGTTGTCTCTTGCAAACCAGGGATTTACTTACTTTCATTGAACGAACAGTTTAAGTTTTACTCCCCAACCTCTTGTGATCTGCCTATCACACCGTTATGCACGGCTTGATTGATCCGTTAGAATCTGCTACTTTCAATCTGGTTTAGACATTCTTCAGATTTAATTTCTTATATGTCGTTATGACATGCTTTATTCTCCTCTTGCATGGTCATATGATATGAAACCCATGTATTTATCCAATAGTCAGTTGGACATTTTGTCCATTTAGATATTTCTTTGCTCTGTTCGATTTGCTGAAACTTGGCATCTGAGAGAAGTCAATGTGATATGAAACCATTTATTTATCCAATACAGGCTTTTAGACATTTTACCCATTTAGATATCTCTTGCTCTGTTCAATTTGCTGGAAACTTGCCATCTGAGAGAAGTCAAAGAAGTCAATATGACTACCCATAACATTTTACTTGTATCATCTGGTTGGCAGGAGGTATTGTCAACAACACATTGAGGCCACCGGTACCAGGCTTTTGTGATCCTGAATGGAAATTGCTGATGGAGCAGTGCTGGGCACCCGATCCCGTTGCTCGCCCATCTTTTACGGAAATTGCCAGACGCCTGCGAGCTATGTCAACTGCATGCCAGTCTAGATCGCCTTCCAACCAAGTGTCCAAGTGAAATAACTGACAATTATGTTCTTTCCATACTATTGCGATATTCTATAGTTGGTGTGAGCTGTTTATAGGATGGATAATGGAGATTTTGTACCTTCTGGGAAAGGATGAGAGCCTCCCAAATTGAGAGGTCGAGACCACAGGTTTTTCTTTGTAAGCATGCTGGATGCCTTGAACATGTCGGAAACCTGGGATATTGGTTTCTCTGTATATCTATTGGTTGTGTTAATATAATACATTTTCCGTTTGAGAATCAGTGATTTTATTTTCTAGCACGGTTTCACTGGTTTATGCTCGAAGCTTTTTACCCCAGAAAGAACAATGCACTGATCGTGAACTATTTGTGTGGCCATATTTTCGCGACAATTTAATCCTAGATTTTGCTGCGTTAATCACTTGCTCAACATCAGCCTAGATTCGATTGATTGCACCCAAAGCAGAAAAGTTCTAAAACGGATTTGGCTGGTAGGGGTTTACGATCATTTTGGAAATAAATAATTGGTCTAAAAGTAATTCAGGGTCTGCTGGGAGCCATGATCCGTTTTTGTTATTTTTCAGAGCATGCAAGATGATACGCAAAAAGTAGAAGAGATGAAATTTGGATTATTTCACAAATAAACCAAGGTCAATAAGTTAGGCAGCAGCTTGCTCTACGGAAATTGTGGATGTTTAAGCGTCTATGCTTTTATTTCAAAACCCAAGGCTGACTGATGTGCCTTAAGCATAATTAGAGAGCACAATGCCTGTAATAGGCCAATGGTTCGCTAGTAAGTTCGAACCAAAATCTTTTGGTTCATCAATCTAATCACGATAGGTTCCATCTACTTTCTTCTCTTTGACAATGACCCATAAGAATTTGCTGGCTAAAATTTATGGCTGTGAATAGTATGGTCCATGAATATTGACTGCACAGGGAATCATACAGAAGCAATGGTTGATGAGAAACCAACACGATAATTAACCAAAACTAAAGAAAGAAAAACTAATACGATCTAACATTGTTAATCATATACAACTATACATAGAAAATCTGCCCAACATTCAAGAGACTCTCATGAGGGACATTAAATATGACGCTGTTTTCCCTGCATATCTTTCTAAGGAATGCATATATATAATCAACAGTGATCTTTTTGTAAAATCTCGATTCTTTCCTGGCTCTCACTATAGTATTTCCAAGAATATGCACAACTCCTGCATCTCTACACTTATTTAAAAATTCTAATTCATCCATCTCTGTTTGGCTGCTTGTCTGACCCGACGATTGTGTGGTAGTGTACCCATGAGACAAGGATTTAACAGTGGCGATCGGGTCCATGGATGACATTGTTAGATCTGTATCAGAAAGTGTATTACCGTTCTTTGTGTGCAGAACATCTTTTGATCTCTCTGTTTGATAGTCATATAGGCTATATTCATCAGAGTCCGAACAACTTTCCATCATATACTCAAGTCGAACAAATAGGAAAAGACTATCCAAAAGCTTCCTCTCGAATTCATCATCCTTTTTGTGAAGATCCTTGTAACCATATCTTGCAACGCATCGGAACATGTGGAAGTTCTTGGGGCCAATCCTCTTAACTAGGAATCTCTCATCCTCCGGGACTGTATATACAGGCAAGTATTTCACACAGACGAAAACTACAATGGAATGAATTGCAGGAAGGTTGGTGATAAAGTGGGAAAAGATATGGGGCACCCCACTAGCAAGCTCAGTATACACCAGGCCGATCCCCGGGACTCGAACAAGTCCCAAACTGGGGCCAAGACCAAGAACCCATGCCATGGAAACTTTACTGTGCATCTCAAATTCATAACGTTTTACCGTGCCATAGTGCCAAACATACATGATCACAAGAAAGGCTGCTGCAATCACAAGAGGAACCCACCCGCCTTGATCGACCTTGAAGAGCACAGCAGAGAAGTAGGTGCACTCCACCAGTAAAGACAAGCCAGCGAAGAGCAAGACTAGAAGCCAGTGGCAGTGCCACACTAATATCATGACTAAAGTCATAAGCAATGTAGTCGCAAGCATGACAACAACAACAGCAGTCCCTGTTACAGTGGAATATTGTGTCAGGAAACAACGCATTTGAAATGGCAGTCCAACTAAGTACACATAAATCCACATCTCCCATCTCCACGTTCATTCCTTATAGGGCCATTACCACTTGAGCAAGTTGGATTCTAAAAGCAGATCACTAAGCTATCAAGTATATACACAAGGCTAGCAACAAATTATTTAAAATATCCAGTTGGATTGACAGAAATATTTATTTCAAAGAAACCTCTAGTCTTATTACCATACTAAACCCTTTTCTGGAGAAGATGAAAGATCTAGAGAAAGAATGGTTATAATGATAAAGCACCATCCTTAAAACATTGACTTAGTCTATTAACTGATGGTGTTCCAACTTGATCATATTACAACCAGACCCCTTTGCAATTGTGGCAATCTCCCAATCTTCAAGGTTCCCAATTCAAGCCTCAGAATAACCATGCCAGATATGACTAACCGGAAACAGGAGCCATTTTTCTTTTTATTATAATTATTTATATTTATTTAGAATCTTTTATTAATCTATGCATCATCCTGCAATGGAAAGTGAAAACCCTCAAAATAAGTTTTGTAAATGAGCCGAAATAATGGCACCTTTAATGGACCACAACATTATTAATAAAGTCATGTATATGCATGATTGTCAAAATCCTGATTCGACTACTACAATTCTATGATTTTATAATTTTATGAGGCATTTCCTAGTCAAAACCTCTACAAAATCCTTTTTCATGTAAAATCTCAATAGAATCTTCAAGTCTTAAAATTGGTAGAGTCACAATTCTATACGCAATTCTTTGACTCTACGTATTGCACAGTTTGATCTACATATTTTGTGATTCCATGTATTGACAACACTATTAGTTTTACAGTTGAAGATCTCTCATCCAATAATGAATGAATAATTGCAAAAGGAGATATATTTAATTCATATAATGAAAGATCAATTAGATGTTCTTTCAAGTGTAAGGAGTAAGGAAAAAGATGAAAGCGATATTATGGAGGAAATAGATGTACATATGAATTTGAAGCCATAAGTGTTAAGATGATTTGAAAATTCATGAGATTGATGCTGTTAAATGAACTATGAATGGATACTTCAAATGACTTGGGAGTTAGAAAATGTTGATATATCAATATAGCAAGTTAGTAACGTTGGCGATGACGACGACAATAGTGATGAGAGAGATGGTGGTAATTTTACTGAATTGACGATTTGTTTTAGTATTATATTTTTATTATAATGATTTATCTAGTAATGTTTTATGATGTTATTACTATTTATATTGTAGTCTTTTGGATTTGCATAATGATTTATGCTTAATTATTTATATTGAACTTATAACGAGATTAGAATTTATGATGAATTTCTTTATTTCAATCAGATATTTAAATTTTTTTATTGACTATTGTAAGTATATTAGTGATTTTTAAATGCTAATTTATTCAAGTAGTAGAATCTTACGATTTTACAATTTGATTTTATAGATCCTTTAGTGATTTTAGATAAAATCTCAATTTTGACATCTATACGTACCTAGATCTAAAAAGCTAGGCTCAATTTGGCAAGAAAGATTCCATCAATGAACTGGATTGCATTCTCTTAATAGTTTACAGCACATTCCAATATTCACTATGTTCACTTAGGAGATCCTTTGCTCTTTTCCTTTTTCCTATGCCCATTATTCTTTTAGGTACTAGGAAGCCTAATCAATCTCATTTGTTGATAATTAAATTGTTATCAATCAACCATTCTATCAAACAAGTACCCTAAGCCCATTATGAACTTGCATTACTCTAACATTGTGTTTTACATCAAGAAAAGAATTAGGAAGAAAGGAATATGAGGGAAAACAATAATGGGAGTTATTTAATTCCTTCCTTTATGCTTGATAAATTAAAGAAAAGAAAATGTAAGGACTTATAATCATTACAAAAGACAAAATAAGATATAATGTAAAATTACCAAATATACCCCAAAAATTATGAAAAGTGGGAGAAGAGACAAATTAAAGAGAGGCAGATTTAGAAAAATGATCTTTTTTCCTACTTTTCCTCACCTCTCTCTCCAATTTAGGAGGGGGGGAAAATAGGTGGAGCCTAGTGAAATAATTCCTTCCATACTCCTTTGCCCCCAATTCTCCCCCTTCCCAAGCAATGGAATTGGATATTTCCCTTACCAATTCTTTCCCTCCCCATTTTTTCCTTCCCCTTTCCCTCTTCCCAAACATAGAGTAAGAGATTAGATTCTATAAGAGTACCTCTTATTATGAGCTCTTGCTTCTTACATTCAATTACCTATCAAGGGCTAGCCGAAGTTGCATTTTCCTCAAATATGATCCCTTTCTAAATCATCTTGTCTTCCTTAAAAAACCATTTGAGTGCATCACAAACTCTTTACATATGATGCACTTACCAACCCTCAAATCAACATGTTTCATAAATACACAATCATCCTTTTTAAATGTGGGAAGTTGCTGCCCTTACATTTATGAAACTTGTAGGGGTTACGTTTGTTTATGAAAAGGAGCATAGCGTCATGTTTAGTTAGGCTTCTTGTGTAATTACAAATCTTATCAGGGACTATCAATATAAGACACGCTTAAAAATATTGAAGTTCACAATACATGCATTCATATATAGATGTCCTTCCACAGGACAATAAACGTTGTGGATGACTTTTTTTTTTTTTTTATGGTATTTGATAAGCAAGGTGAGCAAAAGAAGAATCCACATGAAATCTTCAAATCAATGGTGGAGTGGAACTTACCATAAGCGTTACCAATTTGACTTTGATTTTTGAAACCAGCAGTAACAGCAATACAAAGAATCATCAGGATCCAGTTAATATCTGGGATGTATATCTGCCCAAGGAATTTCTTTGATGTATGCACAACTTTGACTCTGGGAAAGCAGCCAAGGGCAACTGCCTGCTTGATTATTGAAAAAGTTGCAGTAATAGTGGCCTGACTGGCAACTATGGCAGCTAAAGTTGCAACGACAAACACTGGCCAATATATGCTATCTGGAGAGTAAAATTAGTGAGTACCTAATAGAAAATCATTGCTTGCAATATGACCAACAAAACACATACACAATGAGGATGCACAAAGACAAGGAAACGCACATAAAACCTTGCAAATAAAGGTGCCAATTCATGCTAGCTAGTCATGGTTAGGCTGCTTTTACTGCATAGTGCTAATATCAATGAAAGATAACAAAATGGAAAATCATGTATTCAACTCAAATTTTGTCATGTATGAATAAAGCTGCTCAGAGGCTGGTTCCTAACTGGAACCAGAATTGGTGGTTCAAGGGAAAAATGGAATAAAAGGCCACAAGGTAAAAACAAAAAAAAGGATCAAAATCAAAGCCCGTGAACTGGCACCAAAACTGCCACCCAAGGGGAAGTCATTGTTCCACCACACACAGAACTGGAACCACCGCTTCTTAAACCAAAACCATGAACCATTATGTTTGAGTTAGTCCAGTCATGTCATTATTTAACCATAGAGTGTACTTACCAGAAGGCAACCTAACTGTCAGATTTTGCAGGTTTATTTCCTGGTTAGCAACCTCATACTGATATTCCAGAAAAGTGGGTGCTTGGGTTGAATTCCCCTAAGATCAAGTACCAAACTAAAATGGGGACCCATTCAGATTAAGTTATATTAGTTTACCCTCATGAAGTTCCTTGTCATAAAAAAAGTTTGATCTTAATTATTAATCACACGATCACTTACACTGGGAGAAATACAGTACAAAACATAGCAAAGTCAGATGTTCTATTTATCTAGAAGCACTAATGACGTTATTCTTTGTATCAAAGTAAACTAAAATCAATAGATCCTTCAAATTTTAGCTAGTTAGCACAGAGAAATATGACCCAAGTATCGTTTCAAACAAGTCTCATTAACTTTTCCTCAGATATCATATATAAATATTTTACAAGCTGTTTTGTCTTTGCTCTCCAGGCAGACATGATTGTGATTATTAATTCATCTGATTGAACAAAATATTAATGCTGAGTTACACCTCGGAATGAATTCTATAAAGTTCTAATAAAATAATTCCACTTCTCAAATTCACATAAAAAATGTAGCTTGAAGAATTCATCATAGCTCCATGACAAATATACAAGGTTTAACCAAACTGATTCATAAATTTCTCCACAATTGTGGTCAACTTGGACACAACAGATGTTGTTCCCTGCCTTGAGGTAATGTTGCAGTACATTTTTCAATTATGTGTTTGTCATCAGCATTTAAAATAACATAACCAGAGAACATGCTAGCTGTAACGATTGCTGAATTAATGTTTAATTTGATGAAGGCAACTTCGATATCATCTTAAGTTACACATGCTCAATTTAAAAAAATCTTGTACTTGTTTTATGTACAGACCTGGGATAGATCTATAAAACACATCAGCTACATGTTCTTTATGCCTCATCAGATAAGCAGCTTGGCCTGAGTATGCTAGAAGAAGACAAGGGAAGACAACAACAGTGAATGCAATCTGTACAGCTGAAACTGGAAAGTGTGCTAAATCTGCAAAAAGTGCCTCAGTCCCTGTCCCAAGAGAAAAAGTGGAATATGAGAATTGCACCAAAGAAAATTGCAGCAATTACAATTTCGAAGAAACAATGATCACTGACAAATGGAGAAGATGCAAGCAATTTCACTATTAATAGAAAAGTAAATGCATGTATAGTAGGTTACCTGTTATACAAAGCATAATGCCTCCAAGTGAGGTCCAACTGTCTTTTCCTCCACGTTTTATATACCGATACATTTGCAGTGGAGAAAAGGCTTTCAGTACACTTCTATCATACGTGCTTATATTAAATATGCCAATACCTCCAATCAAGAGGAACCAAAGGAGCACAATAGGTGCAAAAAGCCACCCAACTCTATCTGTACCATAGTGTTGCATGCTGAATAGAGCGACCAGAATAATAACAGCAACAAGCACCACAATATCTGACCAATGAAATAATGAACCATCAGAGCAAGTGAATCATTTGATGGATGCTGTGAATAAAACAGCCACCATGGAAGAGCTTACTGTTGCTCATTTTTGGGTCTTCTACCTTGATTCCTCCAGCAGCAGAAAGGACTATGCAAAAATCAAAGTTTAGCATTTTTTTCTATAGATAAAGTTCAGCACTAGCACAAATTGTACTACAACATCATAATAATAATTATAGTAACAACAAAATCCTGTGTATTTGGCTCCACGTTTTTAAGACTGATCTTCAATAAAATAATCTAGGTCGCTGTAAATCTACAAATGGGGTTTGGGGTTTGATCATGACTGTAGATCTTCATGACTAAATAATGTTGTCAACATGCTATGAAGGATTTATTTGAACTTAACAGATCTTTTTCTCTATTAATTATGTCTATACAAGGACTAATGCTCTCTATATAATGAAGCCATGAGTCCTGATACTCCAAACTGCTAAGGCATTAGTCAAGACATCAGCTACTTGCTCTTCACACTAAAAGTATAGGATTTTGATTATGCATGTGTTACACGCCCCATGTCAGCAACCACACCATATGCCCACATGTACCACAGATGTCGGGCCCATACCACCAGAACTAAGGATCATGATCAGGGCGACCATCAGGAGGACAAAGGCAGTAGTGAAGATCGTGGGGGAAACAACTAAACATCTCCAAACGTGGGTGGCAGCACGCGTAGGGATAAGAAGGGACGAAGAGCAGGCATAGTGGGGTAGTGGGAGGTAGTTCCAGGTTAGGCAGCTAGGAAGAAAAGGGAGGGAATTCATGTAACCTTGCCTATAAATATGTATGGAATTTAAATGGAATGCAAGAAGAAATTTAACAAAGAATTTCCCCTTTGAGATCTTAGGTTCTCTCTTAACGAGCCCTACACTTAAATCACCATAGAAAAGCTAGGGCGCAAGGCCGGCTCAACGGCTAAGGCATCCTTGAGCGAGCCAACTAGTCCCCACACGCGCTCACTAACCATTGCTGCTAACAAACTGGTATTAGAGCAGGAAGCGATGGCCGATTGGGACAAGGTGCATCAACAGTTGGAAGCCTTGCTAGCAATGCATCAAGATGATCGGGCTCGTCTGGAAAGGATGGAGGCTAGGCAGGACTGATTTGCCAACATGCTGGATAGTCTGACGAGGGACACATCCTAGTCGCGAGAGCAGGGAGTGGAGAAGGGAGGGATGAGCGAGACGCCCGCTGACAATGGAGCCTCTGATTGTGGAAGCACCGTGCCAAGGATGGTTCGGTGGGAATTTCCTAAGTACAACGGAAGTGGCGATCCTCTCGGATGGTTCAATCGTTGCGAGCAATTCTTCGAACACCAGCCCGTAGCTGAGGAAGACAAGGTCAAATTGGCTGCCTTCCATCTGGAAGGGGATGGACAGTTATGGTATCTCAAGCTGAAAAGGAGCATCCCTCCTTAGCATGGCTGGAATTTAAGCGATTGTGTGATCTACGATTCGGACATTCGATACGAAGCAACAAGGTAGGCGGATTGTCTAAACTTCGCTGGCTGGGATCTGTGGAGAGCTAACAATGCAAGTTCGAGCAGCTAGCCGCCCAAGTAGTGGATCTAGCTCCAAAGCACGAGGTAGCCATCTTCATTAGTGGCCTTAAGGAAGCAATAGCGATGGAAGTAGAACTCCACCACCCCGACAGTTTAACCCAAGCCATGAGTCTCGCAAGGTTGTATGAAAAAAGAAATCTCGGGCCAAGAGACGAAGGGGAAGGCAAGAGAAAGCAAGCTACGGCCCTCAAGGTCCCTTTGAGACCCTCCTTTGCCAAGAAGCTGACCAGGGCGGAGATGGAGGAAAGGCGAAGCAAAGGGCTTCGCTTCAATTGCGATGAGCCCTTTACCGTGGGATACAGATGCAAGAAGTTATTCTGGCTAGAGTGGGACAACTCAGCCAACATGGAAGAGGAAGAGGAGGAAAACAAGGAGAGCCCACCTGAAATATCCCTGCAAGCTATAGTGGGCCTTTTGCAAAATCAAACCATGAAGATTCAAGGGCAGATTAAGGGATGATCCATGGAAATTCTAGTGTCGGGAAGCACACATAGCTTCATGTGTGCAGAGTTAGTTGGGAAAATGGACCTACCCCTGCTCTCACGGGAGAGGCTGAGGGTAGTGGTGGCAAACGGAGATAAGGTGGGAAGTCAAGGGATTTGCAAGGGAGTCCAATTGGAACTAGGAGGAAGTGTGTTCACCCTTGATCTATACTCCTTACCCTTATGCGGAGTTGATGTAGTCTTAGGAGTAAATTGGCTTCGGTCTCTAGGCTCGATCACGTAGGACTTCACAGCCATGAAAATGTGCTTCTGGAAGGGATGGAAAAAGGTGGAGCTCCAAGGGAACTTGAGGATAGCCGTGCTCCTAGGAATTGCATCCATGGTAAGGGAAGGAGAGGGACGGAACGAACTGGAATCCCTGTTGATAGAATTTCAAGACATCTTTAGGCCACTAGTGGAGCTTCCCCTGATTTGAAGGTGCGACCATGTCATCAAGCTTAAGCTAGGAGCTCCCCCAGTGGTCATTAGGCCATATCGGTACCCGCATGGACAGAAGGACGAAATTGAGAGGCAGTGCGAAGATATGCTGCAGAAGGGGTGGATCAGACTAAGCTGCTCTCCTTTCTCATCGCTAGTATTACTTGTTAAGAAGAGGGATGAAACCTGGAGGTTTTACATCGACTATCGAGGACTAAATGGAAAGACAGTGAAGGAAAAATTCCCCATTCCCGTCATAGATGAACTCCTGGAAGAGCTCTTTGGGGCTTGCTATTTCTCCAAGATAGACCTTTGCTTAAGGTACCATTAAGTAAGGATGAGGGAAGAAGATGTGGAGAAGACCACATTCCGAACACATCACGGGCATTTTGAGTTCATGGTAATGCCCTTTGGGCTCACCAATGCTCCTTCCACATTCTAAGCCCTTATGAACGAAGTCTTCAAGGAGCAGCTGCAGAAGTTTGTATTGGTGTTTTTCAACGACATCTTGATCTATAGTAAGACTTGGGTGGAGCACCTCCAACATTTGAGCAAGGTGTTTTCCTTGCTGAGACAACACCAACTCCAATTGAAAGCCTCCAAATGCTCGTTCGCCCAGCAGCAAGTCGCTTACCTAGGGCACCTGGTTTCGTCCAAAGGTGTAGAGGCTGATTCCCAGAAGATTGAGGCAGTGTTGCGGTGGCCCAAGCCAAGCATTGTTCACGGATTGAGGGGATTCCTTGGGCTAACGGGGTATTACAGGAAGTTCGTGAAGGGATATGGAATGATCGCGGAACCCTTGACTTGGATGCTAAGGAAGAGCAACTTCGAGTGGACTTAAGAAGCAGGCTAAGCCTTTGACGCCCTCCGAGAAGCAATGACATGCGCACCCGTCCTAGCTCTACTTGACTTTAAGTAGCCCTTTGTAGTGGAGTGCGACGCATTGGACGCCGGCATAGGTGCGGTATTGCAATAGCGGCACCAACCAATTGCATATTTCAGCCGCCCATTTGCCTAAAGACACCTCAAGCTAGCAACATATGAGAAAGAACTAATTGGTCTAGCTAAGGCAATTCGCCATTGGAGATCTTACTTATGGGGGAGACAATTTGTAGTGAGGATGGACCATTATAGCCTTAAATTCCTACTAGAACAGCAGGTGTCAACATTCCCACAACAGCATTAGATCAACAAACTCCTGGGGTTTGACTTTGTGATTGAGTACAGGGCAGGGTGAGAGAACAAAGTCGCGGATGCACTCTCACAACATCATCAGGAACATGCCGCAACCTTCGCCATATCCATCCTACAACCCTAGATAAGAGAGTTGCTGTGGCAAGAGTTCTCCTCTTCACCAAAGTTGTAGCAATTGGCAATCCATGTCAAGGCCAAGGAAGCTGGATTGGAGTGGACATGGTGAGACGGACTCATCTTCTTCAAGGACCATGTCTATCTACTTCCCAATTCTTTGCTATGCTCATCGATCATCTAAGCATTCCATGATCAATACCATGGGGGTTATCAAAAGACTCTCCACCGACTCACAAGAGACTTCTATTGGAAAGCAATGAGAGGACAAGTGAAGGAAACCGTATGCAGTTGCCCCACGTGCCAACGTTCTAAGGCAGAGCACTTGCAACCCGCCGGCCTCCTTTAGCCATTGCCAATACCGAACCAGATATGGGCAGACATCTTCATGGACTTTGTGGAAGGCCTTCCTCGCTCGAATGGGAAGTCAGTCTTCCTAGTGGTAGTGGATCGTTTCTCTAATTACGGCCATTTCATAGCCCCTACTCAGCAATCACTATGGCGAAAATCTTCTTCGACACTATTGTTCGTCTCCATGGAATTCCCGAGTCTATAGTAAGTGATCGAGACGTCACTTTCATAAGTACCTTTTGGAGGGAATTATTCAGACTTCGAGGAACAACCCTCTCCTTCTCGTTAGCGTACCATCCACAAAGTGATGGCCAAACGGAGGTGGTCAATTGGACCATTGAAGCCTATCTACGTTGCTTCACGGAGGACCATCCCAAAAAATGGACCGAATGGGTGTGGCATGGGCGGAATATTGCTACAACACCAGCTACCATTCTTCCCTCAAAACCACTCCCTTCCAAGTGGTTTACAGCCGTGCTCCTCCTCGGCTACATCCGTTTACTCCAGAAGACACCAAAGTGGCAGCAGTAGAAACATCGATCAAGGAACAAGACCAAATGTTCAAGGAACTCCAAGTGCAACTTGAACGAGCCCAGCAACTGATGAAACGCCACTACAATGCTCACCACAAGGACATCAACTTCGACAAGGGTGACCTAGTGCTCCTGAAGCTACAGCTCTATCGACAAACATCCATGGGAAGGCGCACCTCAATGAAGTTAGCTCCTAAGTTCTATGGACGATTCCACATTGTCGAATGCATCAAGACCGTGGCATACAAGCTAGCTCTACCCTCGGAAGTCAGGCTCCACCCCGTGTTCCACGTCTCCAAGTTAAAACGCTTCATAGGCACTTGCCTAGCTCAGCCAGCTCTCCCCGATTTCATCAAGGGACATCTCATACCAGCACCCCAAGCCATTCTAGAAGCACGACACACGAGCTCACGACCCGAAGTCCTTGTCCACTGGAAGTAATACTCCCAAGCTAAGGCCACCTGGGAAGATGTCGAAATGATGCGTGATCACTATCCCAGCATGGCGCCTGAGGTCACACGCCTCATCGAAGGGGGGTGTGATGTTACACGCCCCATGTCAACAACCACACCATATGCCCACGTGTACCACAGACGTTGGGCCCATACCACCAGAACTAAGGATCACGATCGGGGCAACCATCAGGAGGAGAAGGGCAGTAGTGGAGATCGTGGGGGAAACAACTAAACATCTCCAGACGTGGGTGGCAGCACACGTAGGGATAAGAAGGGACGAAGCGCAGGCATAGTGGGGTAGTGGGAGGTAGTTCCAGGTTAGGCAGCTAGGAAGAAAAGGGAGGGAATTCATGTAACCTTACCTATAAATATGTATGGAATTTAAATGGAATGCAAGAAGAAATTTAACAAAGAACTTCCCCTTTGAGATCTTAGGTTCTCTCTTAACGAGCCTTACACTTAAATCACCATAAGAAAGCTAGGGGGCAAGGCCGGCTCTACGGCTAAGGCATCCTCAAGCGAGCCAACTAGACCCCACATGCGCTCACTAACCACCACTGCTAACAGCATGCTTCTGGATTTTCTTTAACAAAGTGTACATCTTTCTCCATGATTTCACTCAGTCATACGTTTCAGTGTTTGGCAATAGTCAATGCTGATATTATCACTGTATAATCTCATTGCTCCTTCTCTTTCAATCCTCAAGTCACGGGGAATGATCTTTAGATATAAATAGTACTACAAAATTCCTAGTGCTATTACCTTGAATTCAGCTTCAGTATTTGACCCAGCTTCCACTTCCCATGTTTTTAGTTCTCAAGTAACAAGACTATCTCCAACAAAAGATGAACTATCCACTAGAGGGTCTACAGTTGTTTTTTTTTTTAATCTTTTTTTGGCTCTAAATAGATTGTTATATTAAAAATAAAGGAAGTTATATACAGCCAGAATGAGCAGGAAAGGGTAGACAGCTGTACTTTACAAAGCAATTTACAAAAACAGTGCCTTGAAACCAGAGCAAAACAAAATCAAGAGAAATGTTTAGCTTTGTATGGGCTAGGATTTGTCTAGCTAGGAAAGACCGAGGAAGACCAATGTTTCCAAGAAAAGTGGAGTTCTTGATTCGCCAAATGCAGAAATTAGCTGCTGCTAGGTCAACTCTCACATTAAGATTTTGGAATCTTTGCAGGAAACAGAAGCAAGGAGACCTGATGTAGAGCTGTCCCAGAGATAAAAGAGGGAGGTCAAGCAAGAGACTCTATCACCTGCCCCTAGACACTAGAAGTGCAGTCATGAGCAAAGATAACACAATATGGATGTCGAGAAACCCCAATGAAAAATCCTGTCAAGGGTATATAATTCCCTTAATGAGGCTAGCCAAAAGACTAAAAACGTTTTTGGCAAAAAAAGAAAATGATAAAGAACGCCCTGGAATCAACTTCTTGTACATACCACCCTATGCCACTGGATTTTGCAACCATGTGGCTTCAAAACTTTATATGCCCTTTTAATTGTAAACTTTCTAAATCTTGAGTGAACACACAATAACTTATGAGCTGTCACGGGTTTAGGCTTGATGTTAGGAGGATATTTAAGGTATATCCCATAGGGAGCCCTATGGTAGAGACCGATTATCCCCCTACATGATGGAACAAAGTCGACATGCATTGTCCTCTCCAAGGAACTCAGCTTGTTCAGGGGGTGGCGGCTTATGAAAACTGTTTTTTCTAGATTTCCTGCAAGAAGGCATACTTGAGTTTGATTGTGATATTGACCAACTTGAGTGCAGCAACAGTGTAGAAATTTCTAACTGTATTTATTTTGTAATTGGAGCAAATGGTTCCACATAAACTAGTCCACTCTTCTGTGTGCATCCCTTCTCTGCAATCTGGAATTATACCTTTCTAGCATAGCCTAGCCTTTCACTAAACAATAATGATCCATCTATATCCTATTGGAGCAACTTCTTCCAATTTGTAAAACAGCATTGCATGTTCAGTTTTTTTCAAGTGCCTTACTTTCCTATCTCATGGCTTGTGCCCATGCTTATACAATTCTCTGAATCTCAATGGAGCTAATGGAGGTGATGAATAATTTTTTGTTGTAACCTGTGAAATGGCATAAAGTCAGAGACTAGGTGCTGTGTGCATTTTCCAGTCCCTTTGCCAATAGCTACATAAAGATCTAAGTCATCAGTATAATAAATTGAGAAGTCGAATTAGAAGAGGGTAAGGCATGATCTTGAGAAGTTACTTTAGGTTCAGGTGGAGGAAATGATGCTGACAATTGAGTTATGTATTCATGAAGCTTTCTCCTTCTTTAAGTATACAGCAAGTTGTTCTTTAAATTTTAATCTTGAGACCCAAGAAATAATAATAACAATTGACAATTCCTTTGTGTCAGCAGAAAGAGACAGAGTATGGGGTATTTCTATTGAATAATCTGTGGGTACTAGTTCAGTATGTGGTATAAGTTCAACTAGAGGCAAGGACAGTACAAGAAATAGAGGATTATGGTCCTTGGTCCTTTCCCCTTGATGAGGAGTATTCAGATTAGAGAAATAACCACTAAGATCTTATTAAACACTATTCTATTCTCAATAGTAACTATTACAATCCAGCCTTATTCCATTTAACTAAGTGAACATACCACTTATAAGTTGATTGTAGCATTTTACCCCTTTTAGCTCTTTAATTAACCAAAAAAAGCACACATGAAGCCGTTCATACATATGAACAAAGGGCAACCTAACACTTTAGCTGCTAAGGACCTTTGCAGAGGCAGTTTGTCCACCAGATGATCAGGCTTTTCACTTTTGCTTCCCACTGGGGGTATGTGTCACAATTCTAGCACACTGCAGAGAATCTTTCCCATATAATACTGTGAACTTATCACCAGTATTACCAGTTTCTGCAATTCACCAAAGGCTGGAATAATTTTGGTTGCTCTGGAAGTGCAGACCGCAAATTTGTAGGATGGGAGCTTTATCTCCGAGCATTTTGACATATCTCTTAGAGAAGGATGATGTAGTATGCAATAAATGCTCAAGGATTAAGGCTCGGAAGAGTAGCTATTCCAGCTAGAATAGTGGTGATGAAGGCCTAGGTCTGCTTGTGTTCATGAAAATAGCATTAGATGGGGGTCCTGGGAATGACGGATCTAACAATGAACAAAGGGCAACCTAACACTTTAGCTGCTAAGAACCTATGCTGAGGCAGTTCGTCCACCAGATGATCAGGCTTTTCACCTTTGCTTCCCACTGGGGGTAAGTGTCACAATTCTAGCACACTGCAGAGAATCTTTCCCATATAATACTGTGAACTTATCACCAGTATTACCACTTTCTGCAATTCACCAAAGGCTGGAATAATTTTGGTTGCTCTGGAAGTGCAGACTGCAAATTTGTAGGATGGGAGCTTTATCTCCGAGCATTTTGACATATCTCTTAGAGAAGGATGACGTAGTATGCAATAAATGCTCAAGGATTAAGGCTCGGAAGAGTAGCTATTCCAGCTAGAATAGTGGTGATGAAGGCCTAGGTCTGCTTGTGTTTCTGAGAATAGCATTAGACAGGGGTCCTGGGAATGACGGATCTAACAATGAATAAATGGGTAGGCTGGGAGAGGACAAAATGCCCTCTATATACAGAAAGGCAATCTTCAGAAATAGGAAAGAATCAATAAAAGAAGAATTATAATCAACTAACAAAATAAAATCCTAACTATTTCCAACTTTGGATTTAATTAGAGATACTCGTATATTTCAAGAATCTCAACAATCCATAATCATAACCATTTAGGAAAACAGGCTTCCATTTCATTATGAAATAGGATATAAACATAATGCACCTCGCATCCTCTGAGAAAGCATTGATTATGCTATATGATATTCATAAATTCAAGCAAACCACTGGCTTTAGTTAGGATATAATGAACAATGTTATGATTTGCCAAATATTTGTTTAATGAAGAAAGTAATGAAAAATGAAACGCCCAATCACACTTTTGTTCATCATGTCAAGCTATTAGTCTGGTTGACAATGCTCTATAAAAAAATTTAACATGATCACAAAGGAAGATTACATAAATCGACACATTGCTTATCAACTTCACATCTAATTTCTTACATGTACGGCCTTAAAAATATTATGCATACCTTATGTATGAAATAGCCCCATTCAAGTCACTGTAAAGTGCTTCAACATGACTCATTATGCTGTTTTTCATGGAAATCTACCAGACTCATTTGTTAAGCTTAACACTACCAATTAAAATTAAATATCAAGTGCAAAAGGTGAATACGAGGATGGAGCAAAAGCCCAAAATTTTTTTCATCTAAATTTTTCTTGAGGTCATTCTTGATAAAGGATTAATTAGTAAAGCTTGTTAATTCATGGAGACTGGTTACAAGGAACAAGAAGCCTAGGAACTTCTGATGCTTCAGCACCTTCACCATGCAGGTTATCTCCTCTTTTTTTTATTCCATAAAAGTAATTTGCCAATAGCCTAACTACTCCTCTGTTCCTTTACATAATAGACCCATGATTGGTTTTTCTTGCAATAATACATGCTACCAAGTATGACCATATGCACCCTCCCTCCCCTTACCCCCCACACCCCCACACCAGCTTGGGAGCATTTTATGAACTACAGGTGCTTTACTTAGTAAGCAAATGTCTGCATCTGTAAAACAGAAATGCGGGGATCTCAATGGAATGAAGAAAGACTACCTGATATAGCTGGGGTCAGGATTCCATCCCCAATTACCATGCAGGTACCAACAAGGACCAGAATCAAAAGTGCATTCTTCCTGAAAGCATGTCTTTCCAACCATCTCTGAGTTTTTGCAGCAAAGGATTTCTCATGAAATGTAGAACGACTATATGTTGTCAGCTCCTCATCCGTCCGATGTTGATTTGGAATAGTTTTTATTTTTGCATGCCGACAAAGCAAAGAGTAAAGAGCAAATGTTCCACCTGCATTGTGGTCCAGATAGGCTATATTTGATACACTGTCTAATACAACAAACAATCAAAATCCTTACATATGGAAGATGGAAGATAGAAGATAGCTACAATGTCAAGACAAGATACATCCTCAAGTTAGCAATCCCAATCAGAGTCATGAAGTTCATCCATTATCCAAAATGAAATAGCACAAGCACTCATAGAACTGAATTAACTATTTATGATGTTATAGTAAGCCAAATGAACAGATTAATTCTCCCATCATTCTTTTCACCATGCATGAGCCATAAAGAAGAGGTCTCATGTTCTTGTTTTCCTAAGCCATTAAAGTCAAAGAAAGCTAAGGATGTGTTCACTATATTGCCAATCATCAAAAGTGCTGGAAAATGTGAACAAGCTACCTTGACCATTGTCATTGGCTCGGCAGACAATGAAAACATACTTGAGGAGGGGGATAAGAGTAAGTGAGTAAATGATAAAAGAAAGAGCTCCAACCACATCATCTGGATCTTGAATCCCCCTGGGAAAGGTATTATAGAAAACATACAAGGGCGACGTGCCCAAGTCTCCATATACCACCCCCAAACTCTGGAATGAAAGACGGAGAAGCAACAAAGCCGAAAATTTCTAGAAGAAAGACAACTATGTTAGCAACAAAGACATATCTTCTGAATCTCTAACAAAATTTCTGAACATCAGCGTTGTAGTATGCTACAATGAACAACATAAGATAATGTAACTATGTCATGACCACCCAACGGCAAAATGCAGGCAAGCATGGCGGGATATTTGCTGTCTGGAATTCAGTGTCTCGATCATGTCTCCGCCAACTACATTCAAACACTTAAGCATGTGGAACAGACTTCTATAATTATATATTACTTCCTTGTCTTGGTGTTTGGATGTGAATGGAGGGACTCACTTGAGACAGCATTCAAAGAAGACTTGCTTGCTGAAATTCGCTGTCTCAAATGATGCGAACACCAAGACGAAAACTTAATATATAATTTTATAAGTTTGTTCCAACAGATTAAAGCTTTGAGCGTGATTGGCCAGGACATGCGCGAGATGGTGAATTAAGGACAGCAAATATCCATCCAGAAAGATCAATACATTATCCAATGTGATCAATGGAAATTGAAGCCTTTGAAAGTGAAAATCATGAAACAAAATCTGTAGAATGCAGCTGTCATTTTAGTCATCTTAATGGAACTGGCTGAGTAGACATGAAACATACTACATAGAAAAAAAAGGACATACCTTTTCCTTATACATATTTTTAAGTTTTCCAGCTTCTTCATCCATGGGTTGATCAAGCTTCTGATCCAAAACCCACATACTTCCTCTGTTATCAATGCTATCACTCTCTTCTTCATTGATTTCACTTCTTGAATCCATCACATACTAATATAGATCTATACAATCAACACCTTATGTATTATTAAATGCTCAAGCAACAACCTTTTTTTTTAATCAATCACAAGCCCATTCCTTTCTTCACATTGGTATGTCAGCCACAGAAAATTGGTCTTGCCCATCTCTTTAAAACGAAAACAGCATTGAAAAAAGATGCTGCAAACTGCGAAAACAAAAAGAAAAAGAAAGAGAAAAAAAGATAATAAAACCACCCCAGAACCCAAAAGGAAGTTTAGAAAGAAGATATTAGGCCAAGACTTCCTTTTTTTCTTCTCTTTTTTGCTGATCTTATTTTCCTTTCAAATTGCGGCACTGAAGAAAGCAGAAATATCTACCAGAAAAAGAAAACAAATGAAAAAAAAAAGAAAAAGAAAGGAAGGAAACCCAATTGAAGAAAATATAAAAGAAAGCAGAATCTGACACACCAAGTGAATCAAATAAGAATAGGAAGGTGAAAGTGAAACGATAGTTCCATGTTTGTGTGCGAATGTACCGAAATTTACTTGACCGTGAAGGGGCGCGGCTTGAGACAGGTGTGGATAGCAAGCTGAGTCTTAACCTGTAACCATACGATCAATCAAAGAAACCGCGGTAAAAGACGGAAGTTACAATTCCAGTACTAACAAAAGGTGCTTTTCTGTCTCTGCCACAGAATTACCATAAAGAAACAGAACTGAAACCTTTTTTGGGTTGCAGTTGCACTAGCAGCTTTTTTTTTTTTTCCCTTTTATATTTTGGCTCTTCACCATTTATTTATGCAAGTATTCCCTTCACAAGGAAGGAGTAGGTATGCATGTTCGTATCAAGGAAGAGCATATTGACCCGATTTTTATGGGTCCGGTTATTGAATAATGAGTTGGAATGTACATAAACAGGTTCAAAACCAAACTTGTTATCTTTTCCATTAAGTCTTAACACTGCGCTTGATGGGTGAATACTATGCATTTTTAGGGAAATTACTGGCTATTCTAGTGGGGAGTAGAAATATTAGCTCAAAAAAGTAAAAATCATAAGTGGAAATTGAATGAAATGGAAGAAATGAAAGTGAAATTATTTTTGCTTTAAAACCACTTTTGAGAGAAGCAAAGGGAAATTAATTTAAGAAGTCACAAAAGTATCTTAAAACAAATCCTTATTATATGTTTTTGAAGGGTAATATAAATTAATCATTAATTTGTTTTTTTTTTCTCTTCATTTCTTTTGCATTACAAGTAAAAAGGAAATATTTTCAACAATTTCCTTTTATTTTCATTAGTCATATAAAAATTATCTTTCCATTAGTTTCCTTTCTTTTTTAATTTAGTTTTTCTTCTTTTCATTTTTTTTACATTACAAGTAAAAAGAAAATATTTTCATCTATTTTCTTTTATTTCCATTATTCATATAAAAATTATATTTCCATTATTTTTCTTTCCTTTTTGTTTTCTATTGATTTCTTTCCATATCTACTCTACTTAAAACTTGTCAAACCTAATATAAGTATTACCTTGAAGTTATTTTCAAGGCTAATAGTCACATACTTGTCATAAATACTAATCTTCTAGATTCAAATCCCTCCCCATTCCCGTTATAGAAAAAAAAAAAAAAGGCATCCTTTAGCATAATTTTTATATTAAAATATATTTTAATAAATTCAAGAATATATTAACCAATTTATCAAAATATATAAATTCTTTTCAACATTTAAAAGTTGACATCATGTCCACACCCTCCTAATTTTTTTTTAATCTTTCTATGCCAATTTTTTTTTCCCCAATAAACTGATAGACATTAATGGAATCCTATATAGGAGAGCTTTTTATCATTATGTAGCCGACAAAACTTTCCCACTTCAGACCCAGAGAGAACAAAGTAGAGAGAGAGAGAGAGGAGAGGGGAGGAGAGGGAAATAAATAGGGGAGGGGTTGGAAAGCGAGTGTTCCGTATTTTGTTGTTCTCTCGAAACGGAGCACTTACACGTTGTCCATTAATGAATAATTGAGAAAAATAAAATAAAATTAAAATAAATCTTTTCAATGGTATTATAATAAGCAACGTTGTCGTACTGGTCTTTGTTTTACGTTCCCACAGGAAGCTTGAAAGATACCCCGTGACATGATTAATTAATCTAATTATAAGATTATATCTGGGGAAGGTTGGTCATACTGATTTTCATCATTTATTAGTGATTGATGTAGTTGCTGATGTTTCGATATTTGGGTCTTGTGGCCGTCACAATAAAGGTGATAAATAGAGCGGGACGAGTTATGCCCCGCCTGTTCATGATCAAGTCCCCTTCGTTTCATTTTCAGCATAAATAATTAGGTACATCTTGAAGCAATAATTAAGGTGTTAGTATACTATCATATGAAATGAAAGAGGAAATTGATTGAATTAAAATTTAATAGAAAGGTAATAAGAGCAAGACTATTATTATATATCTATTACATTATTTAATTAATAAAAAATAATATAAAGAATTACATTAAAATAATATTATGAAACTAAAACCTGATATCTCTCTATCTTTCACATAATATCAAGTTATGTTTACAAAACAAGGCATTTATGGCTAGTGATACAATCGAGTGGATTGTTATAAAGTACTCGACTCATTATAGGACACCTTATAGGGTATTAGGACATAATTTAAAATCCTATAAAGTTTAGGGTAGAGTTTTGAGATTATGAAAAAAACCATATGGGAAACCCAACAAGTTAAAAAATAATATATCAATACTAATATTTGTTCTTAACATATATAACATGCACATTCTATACTACCATTACACTGTATAACATATTAGATTTTCAAATTTCATATACGTAAATTAGTAAGTATAACGTTAACATTACTTAATTACTTTATACTCTACTTTCTCTTTGTCCCATATAAACTTTATAGAAATCCTATATGCTATTATGGGGTTTATGACCATATAGGGTTAAGTTTCAATAATAGGAGTAAAAACCCTATTATAGGGTTTTAGGAAATACTAAATTCTATAGAGGTAGGTTAGGGTTTTATAAAACTCGTTTTGAGTCTATCCTGAATGCATCCCTATTTATGGCAAATATTATAAATGAAACATTGAATAGTAATTCATGTCTTAAGGATATGGATTACTATTTAATATTTTGGATAATGACAATTTATTGGAAATAGTTATTTGATGTTTAGAATTCAACTAAACACCATAATAGCAATTTTATATAAAATAAGGAAGAATGGAATAGTCATTCCCCCCTAAGTGAATATACAATTAGCTTTAGAACGTTAGGAGTTACTCCCATTCTTTCTTCTAGACTAATATGTAATCTAATTCCTTAATTTGTGAAAATGTTTGCTATTAAGCATGACTTGATGGTTTGATGGAGATTCAAGACATTTAGATATCGATAACAATAGTTATGGAATAGGTTTTTCTACATTGAAGAAAAAGCAAAATTGGCATTTAAAGAAGAATGGTTAATTGATATCCTTAATGTTGATTGGTTTAGTGGTTTGACCAACCAAACCTAAAATAGTTAGTCGAACCATTTCCATTTTGTTATGATTCTCATTTAATAACTACTTATTTTATGCTTTCTTACTTTGTTTGATTGGTCACTACCTTAATTAGGACTTGGCCTGAATTCGTAGGGTTTTAATCTTGAATCAATCTCCTAGACACTATTGGAGAGCATGTGGTGAGGGCATTTTTCTTCTCTCTCTCTCTCTCTCTCTCTTTCCTTCTAAAGTGGGGGTATTTTTCTTATATTCTCTTTTGCGTGTTATATATTGTGGTAAGTTCCATTTTTCTATTAATAGAAGTTTTGGTATCAATTTATATATGGCTTTAATGAATTCTATTGTAAGGATATATTTTGTTGGTGGGTTTTGGCTATCTCTATTAGTGAGTCCTATACTTAAGTGAGAAAGATAATAAGCTAGCTCTTCTCATTTAATTGGTCATTAAGTTTTTCCTTGTCCTATAGTGTTTTGAATCAAAATGTTTTCATAAAAGCATAATAATCTTTTATGAAATCATTTCAAGATTTTGTCTATTGATTTTTATTTTTAGAAAAATGAAATCTAACATAAACATGGTTTTTGAAAAACTTTGGAGAAAGACCATTTTACTATTGAATAACAAGAATCTTAATTGTTAGAAGAGTTCAACCTTGTGTACAAATTAGAGATTCCAGGTGAAAGCAAAACATGATTGAGAAAGCTTGAGTTTATAAGATTACACTAGTTATAACTTGTTGTGGGTTGATTGTGAGCATTTTAGACTAAAATATCTTTATTTATATGGTGTAGTTTTAAGAAATGGGTGCTATAATGAGAGAGTTGTAGTGAGTTCCTGAGTTGTAAACAAAGTTTCACACTAGTTATAAGTGTGAGAAGTAGCTTGAGGATTAGACTAGGTAAAGTTCTAAAGAAGTAGACAAAAGCATGACGAATGCAACAATTAAAAAATACTTCTACTTGTGATTGTAAGATCATATACTTATGTGTTACAAGAAGCATTTTGTACTCATTGTTAAAACTGCTACTTAATAGATTTCTAGTAATTGAGTTGGTAAAAAGGATTGATGTACAAGTCTTTTTATATCAACAATCACTTTTCCTTTCTCTCTCTTTTACATATTGTTGAGTTGGGTATCAAGGAGGTGGTTGAATCACTTGCAAAAGAGAAATATGTAAGGTTATGAGGGGTGCCGAAGTTTGTTTTGGAGTAACCACTTTAATGCTTAAGCCAAAACAAGTGGAAAGTAATTGAGATATCATAATGTCAAGAGTCAAAAGGTTCAAAAGTCCCCTACACAATAGTCTTCAACCTCTATTTATAGGGATTGTGAATGATCCTTATATAGGAAGTGTATTAATTTCCAAGGTCTTTTCCTAATATTTCGAGAGGTGTATCATTGACCAGCCCTTCTCCTTATCTATATCAATCTATCATTCTTATTCGTTATGTGAGTATGCATAGAGATCTAAGTTAGAAGAGGCCGAGAACTTGAAATTTAAAATTGGGTAGTTCTGTACTAGAATGAAACATAACAGGTTGACATGGATGAGTGGAGTTCAAACAAAAGTTTAAGTAGGCTAAAATGAGCCTTAGGGATTCATGCCCAAAACCAACGCTCTTTAGTGATAGGTTGGTGAAGAGAGTCGATAGCTAAGTAGACTCCAAGGTCTTGAAGACAAGATGAAGCACTTTAGAGATTACTCTACACCAAGCTCCATGTCGTGACTTCTAACCTCTTAGTTATAGGAATGGAGACATCGTTGAGTGACTAAGCAAGCAAGTGAATTGACCTGGATCTCCTTATGCTAAATCTAATAGTAGGCGAGTTAGGTGCCAAAGGGAACTAAACAGTTGGTTTGATGATGATTACAAATAGTAGAGTATTGATGGGCACAAAAGTTTCTATGCTGACTCGAGGTGAGGGGTTATACTTTAAGGAGTGGTGCGATCCAGGACCCTGAGTAGATATTGTGGAATTCGAGGGGTCATGGGTCTTCTTGAGTAAGCATCAATTTGATTTATCCTTTAGTGCATAAATGCACGTGCATTAAATATACTGCACAATTGTCAAACGCCTTGTTAACCAAGATATAGGCAAGAAATGCATGTGAGCAAAATTTTTTATTTGAATTGTAGGCTACATGTCAAGATCAACTTGGAGGACATCACTTCACGTTCTTTCATTGATTGTCACTTTGCTCTTTGTACCCTTGGGTATATATATTGGTCATCTTAGCCAATTTCACACTTTCTCCATTTCGATTTCACTAAGATAAAGTCCTATTTTCAAAACTTTACAAATCCAATCACAACTCCAATGCTCCAAATCTTCTAATTAGGTATGGCATCGTCTTTTTCCTCTTGTACCCAAACTAACTGAGAGGGAAGATGTATTCCCCCTTGAGCGGCAACAGAAGAGGTTCTCTAGTGTAGCTTCGTCATTGTTAAAGAATTAAATGGAAGTCTAGATAGGAAGATCGATATTGTGGCAGTGATCGCACAGATCTCAAGAGATGTTTACCTTGATGACAATGAGGAACATCAACCAGTGCAGTCACTTTATGCTTTGGTCAAGGGGAGAAACACCCTTAACGGGGTTCATGGCCTCGTGATATATGAGGAGTTAGTGGAGTTGAGGAAGTACTTCCAACTATAACCCTACGGTTGGAAGATTGAGAAACCGTAGGCCAAGGGCCGTGTTGCTTTTATAGTTGGTCATTAGTTTTGCCTTTATCTCAAACATATGGAGTTTGGGTTATGAGCTCCATTCAAAAAATTCCAGAAAGAGTTTTTCATCTACCATCGGGTGTCATCAACTTAGCTTATATCAAATGCTTAGAAACTTTTGTTCCTATTCGAAGTGCTGTGTGAGCGTTTCCTCATTCGAGTTACACCACGGCTGCTTTGGTACTTCTATGGGTTGAAAAGGTCGAATAACAATTGGTATTACTTGACTAATTATTTTAGGAGGAAACTGTTGGTCAGGTTGGAGTCATCCATGCATGGATAGAAGAATAAATTCTTGGTTATAGTGTGCAAGATTGACTTGAATTTCTAAACACAATGGATCGAGCCAATCAACACTTTAGCCATATGTTTGTTGGGTCCGAGCAATAGGGCTACGACGAATTAGATATTAGTTGAGCTTTGGAAGAGGTCGAATGGTCTATGGAACACGCTTAAAGTGGCTGATAAGCACCTGTACGATGAAAAGCTCACAAGTAGTGTAGTTATAGAGGGGGAAGAAGGTACTTTTATGGCCTTAGCAATGCCAGGATGAGTTGCCATGGAGAGTCATGTTTAACCAAGTCTTTTGGAGGAAATGAGTCTCTTTGCGAGCTCTTAGCTCTTCATGGTATCTCTCTTTCTTTATTTTGCTATTTATTTCACTGTACTGATCGCCTTTTCCTTTTGTAGACATGCAACTTAAGGATACCCTTACCGAGATGCTCGCATGCAAGAGGGCGGCCCAAGTTACTAAGAAAGGTAAGAAGGCCCCTCTAAGCACAACTAAGCCATTGAGGGGTCTTGCTCCAAGGTAGTGTAAAGTCCTTCTTACCATCATGGATGAAGAAAGGCAGGTGTCACCTCTCTGATTTGTCAAAAACCCGATCGCCTAAGAGAAAGTAAAAGGGAAAGTCGGGGAAAGGGCATCTTAATTGGCTAAAAAGGGCTAGTGTTGAGGCATTCGGGGAGAGGCTTCCTCTAACTTCTCGAGATGTCATGGTCTACCTCAATGTCGAGTTTGAAAATGCAAAGTTGACAAATTGATGTTAGGGTATGGGACCTGCTTTGCTTACTCAAGAATGGTGATAGGAGCAAAACTCATTTGTGGCCGAGCTTCTATTGCCTTCCTAAAGTGGTCACATTTTTTTACCACAATGGGAGGTGTACAACTCTAATGTAAGTCTTCGGGATGTAAGATAGAGTAAGGAATTGTTAAGGGAGTGCATCCTATTGAAGGATGCTACCACTTAAGAGAGAAATTTTCAAGGAGTACCTAGGGACACACTTAAGGGGGTACTTTACTCGAAGCTTCATGATGTAAGTTCTCTAACAATCGTGATTTGCTCATGGTTTCTCTAGGGTGTAGTCAACGGCTAATCTATATTTTGTGATTGCATGTCTCATCCCACCTGGTCAAGATGTTTGAGCTGTGGAGTGCTGAGCTTGCACAGGTAAGAGATTTAAGATCTGAGCACAAGCACCTCATCTCTAAGCATCAGAGGTTATAAGGCTGGTACAATAAACTACCTAACAATGTTTATAGGCTATCGTAGAAAGTGAAAGATGCAGAGGTTGAAGCAATAAGGGCTCAAGAGGAATCTTAACATTGAGCCACAGAACTTCAAGAGTTAAAGATGTGCATAGAAGTAGAGTTGGGAAATTTAGAGCTCAAATGGAGCTCAAGGCAAGGGTTAGCATTGAGCTTTCACCGAAGGTGGAGGAGGTCAAGTGATCTAATAAGGGCATGCACAAAGAGAATAAGAAGTTCACTACCTAGCTTGTTGATGCATGTAAGGAGCTTAAGGAGAGGGAAAATAAGTAGGCTAAGGTCGAGTGAGTCCTTAGGAGGAGATCTAACAACTTTACCTCAAGGACAACCAGGATCGAGTTTGTTTGTTAGACGTAGAGGCTTGCGCTATTGACCAGGTAGATTTGACTATTGTGGAGAAGGAGTCTTTAAGAAGATCATGAATAGCAAAGAGTGGGCCAACCTCTAGGATTGCAACTGAACTGAGGGCATCTAAATGATTTGATCAAAGATCCTAAAGGTACACCTAGAGTATGACCTCAATCGTCTCTCCTTCTATGATGAATTGTTAGGCCTTAATTAGGTTATCGAAGAGGAAATAGTTGAGGATGCTAAACAAGGTGATGAGAGTGTGCTATTGTGCTTGAGGATCCTCCTCAAGAGCAACATCCCTAGGGTGAGCCATGGCAAGACTAAGATAGGGTATCAAGCCAATAGCCACCTAAGGACACTACTCCTTCACCTCTTCTTAGTTGAATTCCTCCAAAAGATCTTCCACCCCCTTCCAAGCCACACCTATTTGAGAAAATTGTTGTCATCAAGGTAGATAAGATCATAGAAACATTAATAATTCCTTCTCTTGAGAGTTGAGAGGAAAATAAACTTTTATAATTCTTTTGATTTTTATTTTTTAAGTTGGTATGCCAACTTTAAAATGTAAATTTCAATAGACCTCCATTATATTTGTGTAAACCTGATTTGCACATGTTTATTGCCTTCATTTTTTTACCTCTTTTGAATGCTTCCTTCGTGATGTGTTTATTGCATTACTTGGTTCTTTTTATTCATTTGAGCTTGGATTCTTGTATTGATTTGTTTCTTATTTTACAAATCATGCTCATGGGGTGTCCTCAAACGTCTAAACCTTAAGTCCTTTCAATAAGTTACCCATGAATGTTCTAAGTAGAACTAAAGAGGTTGCATGTTTTGATTGTTTAGTAATAGTCTAAGAACTAAAAAGTTCATCCACTCCTCAAGGGGTGGGGACATTAGGTCATCAAGAGTCTATTTCCTTAATGACTTTAGAGCATGAACTTGATGTAATCAATAGTCCATTAACCATAGTAAGGTGGGGAATAGTTGTGATCAAGAGTCTATTCACCTTAAGTAGGTTAGGACTTGATAAGTTTATTAAGTTTATTCACTTTAGGATAGGTTAAGACAAATCACAAAAAGATAACTAAAGCGATTAAGTTTACAATATGCAACAATTCCATTCATTGTCAAATAATTGAGTTTTCAAATAAGTAAACAAAAATCTAATCAAAGTATAGCCTAAGGTTGTCGAAATTCTAAGTTCAGGGAATAAGTTGACCATCCAACCTCTCTACTCTATATGCCCTAACGCCTAATTCCTTAACAATCCTAACTAGGTCTTCCCTATGTAGCGCTCGCTTTCCTTGACCTTCACAAGATTTGGTGACTTCCAACTTTCTACAAATTAGATCACTAAGCTGAAAGACTTTCTTCTTGACCTTTTTGTCGTAATAACAAGAAACTCAATATTAATACGCGACCACTCGAATCTGAGCAGTGTCTTGAATCTCTTCTATTATGTCTAGGTTGGCTTATAGTTCAAGTTGGTTGGTTGGCAAGTCCATGCTTTATGTTTTGATATTAGGGAGCTCCAATTCGATGGGGTGGATAGCCTTAGAGTCAAAGGCAAGCCTAAATGACGCTTCCCTTGTAGAGGTCCGATGAATAGTTTAGTATCCTTATAGGATGGTTGAAAGCTTATCTACTTACCTACCTTTAGCTTGATCTACTC
Source organism: Laguncularia racemosa (assembly GCA_037954665.1). NCBI lineage: Eukaryota > Viridiplantae > Streptophyta > Magnoliopsida > Myrtales > Combretaceae > Laguncularia > Laguncularia racemosa. The sequence goes on from JBBMOL010000131.1 coordinate 2,112,339, forward strand.
TCTTTTTTAGGCTATTGAGCTCAATCTTGTTTATGGCCTCAACTTGTCCATTTGATTGGAGGTGTGCTACCGAGACATAGTGAACTTTGATGTGATTGTTGGTGTAGAATTTCTTAAATTTTTTGTTGTCAAATTGTGTCCCATTATTGGTTATTAGCATGTACGGAACACCGTACTTGTTGAGGATGAAGGCCTCAACATTTTTCTTAGTAATCTTGGCTACGGCTTTAGCTTCCACCTATTTAGTGAAATGATACATGGTGATAATAGTAAATTGTTGCTACTTAGAAGCATGTGAGAAATGTCTAGTCCCCATTAAGTAAAGGGCTAATGACTAACGAGGGACTATAGATAGTTGCTCAATGCTTGCTCCATTGGTGTGTGCTTTTGACATTTCATGCATTCTCTCATGAACCGCTCTAAGTTTTCCCTCACTGTGGGTTAGTAATAATTAAGTCTAAGCACTCTAGCATAAAGGGCTCAGCTTTTGATGTTGTTACTACATATTCTCGCATGTAGCTCTTTAAACAACCTTTGGCCTTCTTGTAGCTGAACATATATAAGGAATGGCATTCTCAAGCCTCTTTTATAGAGAAGGTTGCCAAAAATGGTGTAATTTGCAACTTTGCACATGAGCTTCCTAGTCTCCTTTCCATCTTATAGAAGAGTACCATTCTTTAGGTAGTCTATAATAGGGTTTATTTAACATAGTTCAACTGGTGTAGGGTGAATTTCAATGACTTAAGCTAGCTTCTTATCAATGCTCTTGTTTAGAAGGTACTCAATGAAGACCTTCTTTTCCTATTTGTCCAGGTTAGGAATAATTATGAACACAAGTTTCCACAGCTTATCAACTTCGGAGTTTTTAGCTTGATGAACCTTGGTGATGCTCTAAGAGGAAAACTTTGAGGTAAAATCTTTAACAACCTAGAAGTGATTGTTCATTGCCTCATCTCTAACAGGGTATTCTCCTTTTACTTGTTAGACAGTGATTTGGGAATCTGAATATATCTTTATCTTCTCAACACCTATTTCCTTTATCAGTTTGAAACCCGCAATAAGGGTTTCTTACTTTGCCTCATTATTACTTGCTAGCGCCCCCCCCGAGTGGATGAGCCATCAACACAGAGTTTACAGTGGCTTGTCGTTATCATGATGTCATTTGTTGAGTACTCTACTATTAAATTGTAAGGACTTGGGCTTTTTTTGCTTCTCTGATCGGTATTGCACCCTAAAAGCACTTAGCTCTAGGGTGCTCTTCATCATTCAATCTAATGTGTCCGGCTTATATAATATATTCTATAGTGGTTGATCGGTTAAAACTATTACTTGATGTGCTTCAAAATAGAGTTATAGTCTTCTAACCTAGATCACCACTATAAGGGTGAATTTTTCTACCTTTGAGTACCTCGTAGGCCCCTAGAGAACATGGCTAATGTAGTAGGTCAGCTTATGCTCCATCTCTTCAACTTGTACTAGTATAGAGAAGAGAGCTCGATCACTGATTGAAAGATATAGAAACAAGTTCTCTCTTGGAACCAACTTCAAGAGTACAAGTGGACTTGTTAAGAACTATTTTAACTTGTTGAAGGCAGTTTGACATTGTTTGGTCCAATGGAAATTAGTCAAGTTCTTCAAGACCTTGAAAAACTTAGAACATTTATCTTTGCTTTTGGAGATGAACCCATTTAGCATGGCAACTCATCTTGTGAGTTGTTGTGTCTCTTTTATTAACTTAGGGGGTTGTATTTCGAGTACAACTCGTATCTTCTTTAGGTTTACTTTGATACCACGCTGTGAGACCATGTATCCAAGGAACTTTCTTTAAGCTGCTTCATAGATGCACTTTTGGGGGTTAACCTTCAATTATATTACCCTAAGGTTTGAATATTTCTTATAAGTCTTAGAAATGGTCTTTAGACCTTATACTTTTGAAAATCATGTCATCAATATATACTTCGATATTGCACTTGATCTATTACTCGAACATCTTCATCACTAACCTTTAGTATGTTGCTCTCGCATTTTTTAAGCAAAAGGCATGACTATATAATAGTAAGCACCAAAGTTGGTGATGAATGATGTGCACACTTCGTCCTCTAACTCTATCTTTATTGGGTTATATCTAGAAAAAAAATCCATGAAACTGAGGAGGGCATGGCCGGAGGTAGAATCAACAAGTTTATTGATTCAAGGTAGGGGAAAGTAATCTTTTGGGTAGGCCTTGTTGAGGTCCGTGTAGTTTATACATGTTTGCTACTTCTCATTAGATTTCTTAACCGGTATGTAGTTAGCTAGTTAGGTTAGATAACATTACTCCTTAATAAATCCCACTTTTAGCAGTTTTGCACCCCTTCTTTGATAGCTACTTATCGTTTTAGAGTAAAATGTCTTTTCTTTTGTTTAATGACTTTGGCATTACTATAGATGTTCAGGTGGTGCATCCTTACTTTAGGAGAGGTGCCTAACATGTTCGATGGGGACTAGGCAAACACATCGTTATTGGACTTGAGGAAATTGATGTGCTAATGTTTGAGTTCGACAGGCATTAATGTTCCTACCCATGTAATCTACTTAGCACTACTACTAAGCTAGATTTCTTCCATCTCCTTAACTGGTTCTCCCCTAAAACCCAACTTCTCCTTAATTCTAGCCTATATGTAGAAGACCTCCTTTTCACTTTAGGGCATTCGAATATAATGTACACACTAACTCTTAATCTCCAGAGCATACACCCACTTTATCAAGTGTTGATAATTTCGCCTTAAGGTGTGGCGTTGAAGAGATTGTTTTAAAGGTGTTCTAACTTAGTTGCCTTAATATTACATTATAGGGCAACTAGCAGTCCACCACTAAGATTTCTATATTTTGTTAGGCTACAATGTTGTTGTCCTCAAGCTCCATGGGGAGGGTGATGATGGTCGCATCTTGTACAGGTTAGTTGTTGAACCTATACAAGTCATGATTGTAGGGCTTCATCATTGTCATGAGCTTGGGTTTTATTTGGTCATAGATATGTTTAAAAACGATATATCTAGAACTGCTAGTATCCATAAGGATTCTTCTGATATCAAATTTGGCGATCTTTGTGTTAATCACTAGGACATTGTCATGGAGGGTTTGAACCCCCTCATGGTTTTAATTTGAGAAGGATATAGATGTATCCACTCTCGACTTCTTATCGTATAGGCTCATCATCTGTTGACTACTTAAGGTGTTAATTAAGCTCGAAGAGCTCAATCAGCCTCCTTTTTAGGGGCCTCTAATGATGGTGTTAATGGCATCATTGGGGGCTTTGATTGGGTGGTTGTTATTGTTGTCATTTTTTAACTTATTGTGACTTTTTTTTTTTCCACTGCCTTTGAGTAGGTCATTTAATGAAATTATAGAGGTTAGTAATATATTCTCGAAGATATCCGTGTTGAACTAGATCTTTGTGAGTATTTTTTATCAGGTAACACTCATTTGTATTATGACTCCTATCTTTGTAGAAGTCGTAGTATAAATTAGAGTTTTTCTTATTCAGATTATCTCGTAGTCTTGTTAGTTTGGGTAGAACACCTGTGTTGCAAACTTTATAAAAATATTTCCCACTGGTTGGTTTAGTGGGGTATATGTTGTGAAGCTAGGGATGGTGCATTTCCTGTCCCTTGCACCATTGTTCTGAGATGACCATTTACCTTGCTTTGAGCCTAGGAGATCCTTAATGAACCCCTTATTGTCCTTTTTCTTGTCTGACCTACTTTAGTTGGATTGCCTCCTAACAAAGATAAAGTCTTTTTGTTGGATGTACTTCCTCACTTATTCCTTAAACTCTTCAAAACTGTTAGGCTTATTCTCAGCTTATTCTTTACCAAGGATTTGAAGAAATCTCCAGTAGGCTTGACACCTTAGATTACTATATTAAGTGCAACACCTTTATGAATTTGGTTAATAGTATATCATCGACCTGTTTATTAGCTAGTGTATGAGCATTTGATGGCTAGGGTACTTTGTTTTAAGCAAGATTGTCATTATGGCTATGTAATGTAGCTGGCATGGTAATATGGGAATGAACTCTTCCTTATGATGCAATAAGTAGGATTGGGTCAGTAGGAGTAGGGTTGCGGATTTTCATAAACCTAGCTTGTTAAGCTGCTTGTCGAGTTAAGGCTACTAGTGGTGGTGGAATATTATTGCATGGTGGTTTTGGAGAATGTGTGGATAAATTCTCTGGTTTTGGCATGTTGTTAAGTTGCTCCAATTTTGCTACTTAAGCTTGAAACCTAACGTTATCATTGTAGATTATTTCGTTTTGGGCCACTAGTGTTTTGCACAGATTTTCCAAATCTAAAAAATGCTAAGCATTAATTAGCTGGGGGTTGGTGTTTGAGGTTTGGGTTTAAGGATGTTGCTAGGATGTAGTGGCTTGGACAGTCTGGTCCACCACCAAAGCGCCCACTATTTCCTTCGATTTAGTTGCTTTTGAAAGGGGTATCATGTGTTTTGTCATGAGTAGGATCATGAAGGTAGCACCAAATGTTGAGTTGGGTTTCTAAGAGGTGTATGAATTGCCTATAAAAGAGAAATAAGTAAGGCTATACTTTAATACTTAAGTCAACACAAGTAGAAAGTAATTGAGATATCAAAATGTCGAGAGTCAAAAGGTTCAAAAATTCCCTACATAGTAGTCTTTAACCTTTATTTATAAGGATTGTGGATGATTCTCATATGGTAAGTGCATAATCTCTCATGCTTATTTGTCTTTGACTAGCCCCTTTTCTTGATATCTTCACTTAATATTTTGAGGGGTGTATCTTTGACTAGCCCTTTTTCTTATTTGTATTAATCTCTCATGCTTATTTGTCGTAGAGGTGTGCATGAAGATCTGAGCTAGAGGAGGTCGAGAACTCTAAACTTGAATCTAAGCAATTCTGTACTATGATGAAATGAGATAAGTTGGCATGTGTAAATGGAGCTTGAATAGGAGTCTAAGAGAGCTTCTTAAAAAAGCCTTGGGAGTCCATGTCTAGAATGTTCTATCAACATATATTATTGTAAATGTTGTTTATTTGCTTTAAATTTGTGAATCCAAGCACATCTCTTTTGTGCCTAAACTTTAATAAACAAGTATTTTTAACAGTGAATTTGAAAGAGGAATAATTTGGCTTAAATTTTATAATAACGGACTTACCCTCTTGTTTGCATGCTTATTAATACCTACATATTCTATCTCTTCTATCTTATCTTTTATTCATTTCTTTTTAAGATTCAATTCTTCCGCCACATGTGATATCATTCCTTACATCACATATTCAAGTCAAAGTACATTCATTTTATCTCAAAATGTATTAAAAAGTTTGCTATATAAAATCAAAATCATAGAGAGAAATGATAATTCCTTATGGCACATATTCCATCTCTTTTTGATTGCTAATTAATAAGAGTATGCAAGTTTGGGAAACAAATCTCAAAAGTGGAGAGCTCTTAGTACAAAATGAATCTATAAGGAGCCTCAATAATTATTTTATTGGGAATTATGGTTTATTATTATCACTATCTAATCTTGTTAAACAAGTGTTAGCTTAGTTAAGTAGCAACCGAGGATAGAAATATAACAAGTAAGGTGTGGGATATAAGAGTTTGGAGAAATGTTTGGGGAATTTTTTTTTTTGTTGACACTATGCCTAGAGAATTTTTTTAAACCTATCCTCATTTTATATTTTTTTTTGTCTTTCTTTCTTTCCTTCTTTCTTTCTTTTAATTTTATTTTATGACTTATGTACTGATTCATATGTCTAACAAACATTCTAAAGTTGAAATTGTACATACGAGTGCATGTTTTTATATTATTGAATCTCCTATCTATTGGCCTTTATTGTTCTATACTGATTTTATAATATTATCTATAAAGTATTGTCAAATTTTAAATTGTTTTCATTGATCTTTTAATTTGTATTGTGGGTTATAACAACTCAGCAATATGTCTAGAGATAGTTTACAGTATTCCTGCTCTACACACACATATATATAATTTAGCCATTGGGTTAAGTGCTTTAGTATCGATTACCAAAAAAATAAAAAATAGTAATAAAGGTACTTCGATGTTGGGTATGATATAAAGATTGCTCGATCGTGAAATACCTTCCATAATGCTTGAATATATATATTTTAAGAAAGTTTTCTTGCATTTTCAAGAAAGTTTTCTCACATCTAATGCAAGAACAACTACAGTTAATGCCTTTTTATCAATTAAACTCTTGTCAAAATATGTGTTTTTAATTGTTGTTAATTCATTTTTAACAAATTGCTTCTTATTCTAACAAAATATAGGGGTCATTACTATTATATTTTTGCCACTTTTCCTTTAAATCATTAGGTACAATCGTTATTTTTGCCGATTTGCAATTGTTCTTCCATCAGTGAATAGAAGTCTCCTGAAAGTTATACTATCTCATTTAGTTTTTCTTTTTTTTTTTTCCTTTTTAATGATTTTTTTTTGTATGTTATATGATTTCCCCCCTATCTCCCTATCAATTAAAGTTTTAATATTTATTCCACAATTATGCAAGACTTTTATTCAGGTTGATATATATATATATATATTTGGTAAGAGATGTATTCGTTTTTGGATTGAATCTTTCGTTTCTTTTATTTTAGTAGTTTATTTTATCATGATCTATTTGTACCCTAATTACTTCAAAAAACGAAATTCATGTTGGGATTTACTTGTATTAATTCCCATAATATAAATCACCAAGAAACAATCTATGTGCAAAAATAGAGCACAAAATGTAAAAATAATGAACGGAAGCGTACCTAAATCCATGACTTATGAGACTCTTTATTTGATATAATGATGTAACTTTTCAAGTCTAAAGGATATTTCTTAGAGATATCATGTCTCTTGTTCTTTCTAATGATAGAGTGTTAAAGAGAGTAGAATAACATAATCTACAACTCGTGGATCACAACTATGTATATACTCACAAGTTAACTATCTATTGATTTTTAATTTTGCCCGTCATAAAGTAGGAAACAATATCTTTGGTTTTTGTATATAATAACCCATATTTACTTAATACATTAAAATCTATAATCTTATTAAATCACTTTATTTGGACTTTATGTATAATATGATAGTTTTATTATTATTATTATTATTATTATTATTATTATCACCACATGTAAGCTCATACGATTTATTTATAAAATGAACTTAACAATCACCCACTTGGGCTATATGTGTGTGACCTTTATAATTGTGTATAATCTTTATAAGTATTCAATAAATTTTACTATCATAATTGAATGCACTTCCAAACAATTCGGTCCATCAATCATATCAACATAGGACCAAAGTGGATTTTGCTGCATATATCATAATTGACCTTATCAATGATCACATACATTGACATAATCAAATGACATTGATCAATTATAGATGTGTAGCATGGAAAATACATGTAATGTGATTTGATATGCTTTTTTCCAACTTGTCTTAAATTATACTTTAGTGAGATCATTTTTATATTAGTTCAAAAATAATTTTGACCAAAAATACCGGATAACCGAAAATAATTTTATTATTATAATTATTATAACCACAATTTGTATCCAAAATAATAATGACATTGATCAATTATAGATGTGTACCATGGAAAATACATGTAATGTGATTTGATATGCTTTTTTCCAACTTGTCTTAAATTATACTTTAGTGAGATCATTTTTATATTAGTTCAAAAATAATTTTGACCAAAAATACCGAATAACCGAAAATAACTTTATTATTATAATTATTATAACCACAATTTGTATCCAAAATAATAATCAGTGTGTCTAACAAACAAGCAGTGTAAATACAAACTCTCGTTGAAACTAAACATCTTGAAAATACATAACACCTATATAAGTGGCATGCTTATGAAAGACCTTGGGTAGTCATTTTTTAGTTTTAGTAAGCAGATCTGTAACCATAGAATTTGTTCTTATGTACTATATAGACACTTATTTACTCTGAACTCTTTCTCTCATAATAAGGAACTTGATTTCTATATGCTTTGACTTTGACGAGCTTTTGTTGTTGTTAGAATATAACACTGCTGATTTATTGTCACAATAGATTTTTAATGTTCTTGCTACTTTATCCACAACTCATAGTTTAGTGACAAAATTTCTTAGCCATATTCCATTATTGAATGCCTCATAACATGCTATATACTTTACTACCATAATAAAAGAAACTATGAGTGTCTACCGAGCACTCTTCCATGAAACTGTTTCTCTAACAAGTAAATAAATATATCCTGATGTGGATTTTTGACTATCTCAGCATCTAGTGAAATCAAAATCAGAATAACCAATGATCTTCAATTGATTTGATTTCTTGTATGTGAGCATGTAATCTTTTGTTTTTATGTAAATACCTCATAACTCTTTTGAATGCTTTCTAGTGATCTAGTCTTAGATTACTCAAATATCTCCCTAGTTTCCTAACAATGCATGCAATATTCGGACGTGTACAAACCTGAGCATACATAAGACTTCCTATGGCTGAAGCATAAGGGGCCTTTTCCATTTTTTTTCCTTCAAGGTCATTCTTAGGGCGTTGGTCCAAAGTAAATTTCTCTCCTTTAGCAATAAGGGTATCTCCTAGTTTACAATTTTGCATGCCAAATCGTTTGAGTACTTTCTTAATATAGTTCTTTTGAGATAACCTAAGAATACCTCTAGAATTAATAGAAATTTCTTGATATCATGTAATAGGTTCATACCATTAGTGGCAAGTATTATGTCATCTACATATAAAACCAAGAAAATAAACTTACTCCCACTAAACTTGTGGTATACATAGTTATCAACAATGTTCATCTCAAAACCAAAACAAGATGATGATTTGATGAAATTTGTGATACCATTGGTGAGATGCTTACTTGAGTTCATAACTGGGTTTCTTTAACTTGCACACCATTTTCTTTGAATCTATTGAAACAAAGTTTTCAAGTTGCGCCATGTAGATCGTCTCATCATTAAGAAATACTGTCTTTACATCCATCTAATGTAACCCAAGATCAAAGTGAGCTACTAGTGCCATTATTATTCTTAAAGAGTCATTCAATAAAATTGGAGAGAAAGTCTCTTTATAATCAATGTCTTCTTTCTGTGTAAAGCTCTTAATGACAAGATGTATCTTATACCTTTTTTATATTGTCTTTCAAATCCCTTTTGCTTTTAAATATTCATTAGCAACAAATGGGTTTCATATTTTTTGGTAATGGAACAAGGTCCCATATGTTATTGTCCCTTATGGACTTCATCTCCTCATTCATGGCATTTATCCACTTTTGAGAATCAAGACTTTCCATGGCTTGACGGAAGTTAATTGGATCATCTTCCATCATTCCAATGCCATTCAAGTATAAATTGACTGGTTTGTTGGACTTGTTAGCCTAAATCTAGGTTAGGTGGCTTGGGTTCATTGTAGAGTAGTGGTGAATCTAATAGGTTTGATGTGGTCGATAGTAGTGGTTCATTTGATGGTGATGATAGGTCAGGTGGCAACAGTAATTTGCTTTGCTAGTATTGTAATTAATCCTTTTAAAGGCAATTAAAAATGTCAATAAATGATGAGGGTATTGCTACTCTTAGAGTGGACACAGATTTCAATAATTCGACACTTTACCTAATAGACTTTTCATGAAATAACTATTATGCATTTAAAATACAAATAAATGGGGTTCAAGCTAACCATCTACTCTAAGTATGAATAACATTGATGCTCCTTGCTATATCTATTGCAACTAAGATTGTTTATTAAATCATGCCAAATCAAATTGAACTGTATCAAATTGCAAAATATGGTTCTTTTATATTTCGATTTAGAGATACTATAAATGATTTGCAATTTAGCTCAAGAGATTGAATCGAATCAAATCGCTTGAACTCGAATCGAATCACTTCTTATTAAAGAATAAAAATTAGTTGACACTTTTGAATTTTAAACCTCGTTAACATTTTTGTCTACTCCTATTTATTATTTCTTTCTTTTTATTATTATTATTGGCTTTCACTCTATTCTCAATTTCCACAATCAATTTCTTTGTCTACCTTCATCCCTCATTTCTAAACCAAATTAGTAACCCTTTACAATTGCCTATGATGTAATGTCATTGTGATATAATACTATTTAACTTATATTTTTTGTATAATGTTCCTCAATTTAAAGATTAATACTTGATTGAAAATATCGTTGACTAATAATATTAATTGGAATAAGGTATCTTTAAATATGATTTACATCAAATCAAACCAAACCAAATTACATTTTAAACAATTCAGTTCAAAATCTCAAATTATTAAAAATGGTTTAATTCATTAAGAGTTTGAATTAAATCATTTCAAATATAATTTGATTCATTTTAACTCTTAAATTAAATCAAATTGAACCTAGTTATGAACACTACTAATGAAAACTGGGTGGATGAATGCCGATAAGACAAAAGCTTATTATTAAGACCATGGAAACTAGGCATTGGGTAGGCATATACACTTGGCCACCGACAAAAAGTCATGGTAATTTCAAGTCATGTTCTTACCATACACTGGTGTGGCATGAAACAGCGGTTTCTTTAAAAGTCATAGTAATCCCTGATCCTGTTAATAAGCATATACTGGCTACTGGCAGTAATTTCCTTTTGAAAAATACAATTTAAATGTATTGTGAATTAATTTGGCCAAAAAACAGGTATTGTGTGGTGGACCCCCAACACTTTGTACATATAGTAGAAATAAAATTAAATAGAAGCGATATTATATGTAGTCTTTTTGTTATGCATGTCTAGTAGATTAATCATTCGGTAAAGAAGAAAAATAAAAAAGAGAAAGAAAATTATAGGTTATTTATATATATATATATTATTTTTATCTGCATCACATTATTCTTATATTGAACTAAAGAACTCAAATAATAATAATAATAAGGGATTTGTATCGATCTTATTAGCATAGCCGTTTAATATATGTTATGGTAAAATATCATAATTTCACCGCTTTAATTTCGAGAATGGAATGATGAAACAAATGATTAACCTAAACATAGGAGATGATCGATTTTGGCTGGTGAATCAGCATGGACTGATTCAAGCCCTTGAATAGGCTCGAATATGGAATTGGCCTAGTAGGTAAGAATCGCCAGGCTTCGAATTGGCTTGTGAATCTATTGGTTTATGTATGAATTGAACCGACTGGTTAGGTCGGTTTTAATATAACTATCAATAAAAAAATTATGATTAAAAAAATTAATAAAGAAAAACTTCATAGGATCAATTTAGAATCCGAACTAACTTATAAATTGCCGGATCAAAAAAACCAACTCAACCCTTTCTCTCCTAAGCCGATTTCGATTTCACTTCTCACCAACCCTTGGCCTGATAGCTTGGTGCCAATTTTGAACCGACCTCATGTTTAGGTTAACCTATAGATTCCCCACCCCCCACCCAACAAATGTCCCTATCGTTTTATACTTTTTGTATTACCTTTAATACATCATACGCAATCATTTTGACCTTTTTCAATCATAATAATTAAAGTTGCTTTTAATCAAGGAAAGTTTGGTGGGAGTGGAAGGTCCACGTGTTGATATCCAAAGATGTGAAGTCTGCAGGGTCCTCCAAAGTGCGATTAAGTATGATAGAGATTAAGATGAATATATATATATATATATATATATATATATATATATTAGCCATCCACGATTATAGGAATATGCTACGTGCCAGAAAATGATGCGATGTCATGAATCACTTAGTGCTATTCAAATTGAAATTCCATTAGTACATTTACATATGAGATACGTCTCTTATAAGGTTAAAAAAATGTCGACAACAATTTATTATTATTATTGTAAGTGTTTCAAGGGCTAGATGCCAATAAACTAATCAATAAAGCTTTATGAGGAAGCTAAGCTGGCAGAAGATATATGAGAGATGAGACGGGAGTGATGGAACTGAAAGGCCGCGTAATGTGATAAGATTCGAAGAAAAGGGTCCTTATAACGCCGGAGATGCAGACATTTGCCAAGCTTACTTATAAGTAAAAGTCAAGTAACTAGGATAAATTATAAAATATTTATTCTTGTTTTTTTTTTTTTTTTTTAACACAACTGTATGACCGATGCGTCTATTAAGCAACCATTAGTTTTTAGATAAAAATGGCATGTACATGCATATAATCACCCCTACAAAACCCCCTATTACATATACCTTGCTAAGAAATTTTACATCAAACTAAATAATACATTCCTCACTTTTAAACCCTAATTTAAGAAGTTTTCGGATGTATTGTTTTACTTGATATAGGTTTTATAAATAATATATACATGATTTAGGCTGATATTTAGGTCGTGCATGTATCACAGAGGCTAATTCTCCTTCGGACACTTTCATGCGACGCTTAGCACACCTAGAACACACCAAAAATGCTAAGTTCAGCCTCTTAAAAAGCTGAAAAACATTATCTGAATGTAATTTATCCTGCTCAAATGTTTGAATGATGATAATCGAAGGGAATCACCTTCTATATAAACATATAAGCCTCAATCAAATGAAAGTCTAACAATTACAATGCATTTTCACTTACTCTTGCATTAATTACTTTCACCTACCTCATTTCCCATACCTATTATGGGCCTTTGGACGAACCTCTCTTCATGGGTGGAGGAGATGGGCATGACCCACGTGTGTCAAGTACCATTTTTAACTAAGAATTGATAATTGTTTAATAGAGAATAGTATGTATTATACATTTATTTATATATATATATATAAAAAGACAAATACATGGGCTAGTAAACTATAAAAGCATGAAGGCACTGACCATATTTTTGTTATTTTCCTTATTAAAACCTCAATTAACATTTCACTGAAAGTACTTAATATTACAATTATTTATTTATTTTTTTAGTCTCTCTAAAGAATTAACAAGCGACTTCCAGCCATTTGTTAGTTAGATCCATAAAATGAATATCAATGGTGATTATTGAGACTAGGTCCTGTCTATATGTGTGCATGATGCACGTGGTTTGACTTTAGAGGCATGATGACGATGACGGGCATGGTCCAGTTCCTATGGTTAAGTTAATGAAGGGGGTATGTACGTGTACGACCATGATCGCAGGGGGCATATACATAAGTAATGTATCCAAATGCATCTTCAAGTCAGCAATGCAAGTTGACCTGCAGTTGGGGGATTGGGAGAGAAAAATTTCATGACCAGTGATCACTTGTCATGTGGAGGGACCTTTTCTTCCCCTTTAAGAAGGGAAGGAATAGTGATAAGAAAGAACAAAAGAAGCTAGAGCTTATAAGTCATATCCTGTATAATTATAATATAAATATCACAAATTCACCATTTTTCTTTAACTATTATGTATCCCGATTTAGCGTCCCATCTACTCCATCCTCGGAAAACCAATGATCTATAACATCAAATTATAAGAGCTTTAATACTAATTCACCATAAAGTGCTGCTTAATTGGAAATATTAATTTTTGCATTAAACAAGCACAGTGTCTATATAGTATCAATTTCAGTCTGCCCTTAATTAACAAAATGAAAGAATAATAAGTAGTTTCCTTTGTTTTTTCTATTTCTAGGATTGATTAGTGTGAGTGTGACTCCATCGTGTAGAGATTTGGAAATGAAGTTTCTTAATTTTTTATTTATCAATCTTCCTCAATTTATCGATTAATGATTAGAATAATTTTATAATATCATCATGATATTATTATTATTTTTTTATAATCTTAATCATAGATTACTCATATTAATATTATAAAGGGATGAATGAAGGGAAAATAAAATGATAAATGAATGGTTGTTTTCAGCTAGGTTTGGTGGCACACTTCAAATATTGCATTTGGAAAAGCACTTCATTAAGAAAGAAAAAAGAGTAAGAAAGATGTCCCCACAATATTCAGAGTGTGGTGAAGATTGTCATAAGTAGTCGGCTTTTCTGTAGACTGACAGATTAAAATATTCATGCATCCTTCATCAATGCATGCATGTGCTCTCAAAATGAAAGGTCCAGGCTTGGAAACGGGGAATGGGACCATTAAGTGCACTCTTTCTTTCTCTATTTTGTAAATTTTAAATTATACATTTTATATCAGTGCTTTCATTTTTAACACTTGGAAATTCCTTCTGGTCTTAGATGGTCGATAAGAGCTGTTCTAATATGAGGATTCGCAACAATGATGGTATATACAAAAGTATATAAAGTATAAAAAAAATAAAAGCACTGAGACGATAAAAATTGAAAACACAACGAGGTAAAATGAAATTTCTCCTTATTCATTTTTATTAGTGAAGAAAGATGGCTCCATCTGGTGAAGTCAAAAGTAAATGAAACGGGCAGAATTTTTTAGTCATTTTACAGCAAGGATTCAAGTGTTCTCTAAACTTTCATACTAAAGATTTCATTTATTTAACTAAAGCGAAGTTCAATATTAAGACTTTAATAAGTTTATTTGCTTATTTGTTGATTCAATAAACATATTAATATTATTAGTGATTGTAATAATTAATAAAAAATTTGGATCTACGAAATATTAATGACAATTGATACTTATTATTGTTAAAATAAAATTCTCTTCCTTCTAAAGAACATGAATTGTTCGATTTATTTTATAAATTAACTATATGAGTTTATATGTAATAATAATTATTATATAATAAGGTTATCATATTATATATAAAGCCCAAATAAAATGATTTAATAAATTATGGACTTTAATGCATTAAGTATAGGTTATTATGTGTACAAACCAAATATATTGTTTCATATTTTATAATGGATAAAGTTGAAAATAATAAAAGTTAACAAGTAGTTAACCCATGAGTATATATATGGTCGTGGTCTCCACGTCACAGATGATATTATTTTATCATCTCTAATATCACATTATCAGAAAGAACAAAAAATAAGACATCTCTAAAAAATATTCTATGGACTTGGAATGCTACAACATCCAATCAAATAAAGAGTTTTACAAGTTACATATTCAAGTATATTTTTATTCATTACTCTTACATTTTGTGCCCTAACTTTGCACATGGGTTGTTCTTAAGTGATTTATATTATGGGAATTAATACAGATAAATCCCAACAAATGGTATTAGAGCATACATATGCAAGATCAAAACGTATTTTCAATAACAACTTGTTATTTTACATGAATGATCTATGAGGGGAATATATTCAAATAATATTATTTTTCTAAAAAATTTGAGAAATAGGATACTTGCAAAAATTATTTCAAAAATAGGTTTTAAAATTGTGAACCCAATCTATGCTTTTAGTTTTACAAAATCGAAGGCATGGATACGGTCTACGCCCTTAGTGCAATTTTTTTTAATTGTTCAAATTTTTTTTTATGAAAAATCAGGTAAAGAAAATTAATTTTTTTTGTTTAAAAAAAATTAAAAGTTTACCTAAAGAATAACTCCCAAAAAAGTAATTTTCATAAATTTAAAAATTATAAAATAGGTAATTGTTGTAAAAAAAAATAAACCATTACTTTAATGATATATAAATTTATCAACTTCAATTAGTTGTTTATATTAATTTTTAAAAAAGAGAAAAAATATACATATCAAATAACAGGAATTTTTTTTTTTTATCTCCAAATTATTCCTTCTCCCTCGAAAATGCCTAGCTAGCTGCGTAAATGCGTTCCTCTTCTTCCTCGACGACCTAAAATGTGGTGCTAGAGGAGCTTGTGACTCTTGTGTGGAATGGTGCTAGGGGGCTTTGCCGAATTCTCAGGGAGGCAATAGACTCCACTTTATAGCTTGATGGGAATATTAACCCCGATACTTTAGTTGTTTATCAAAGTGTCTCTTATGCAGAGTAGGTGGTGTTGGGACAAGACCACTGATGGGATAATGATGTGGGTTATTTATGGAAAGAGCAACCAAGAAGTTTGAGTTGATGAAATCTTAAACTGTGAGTCTTATGTATCCAGAATCAAATAAGCAAGAACCGTTTCTAAGCGAGGTTTATGGAAAGCATTTAAGTGTTTTGGTTCAAAATACTAAATAATTTGCTTATTTCAAAGTTTCTATCTTACTTTAAATATGCTAGCTTATGTAGTTTAATCTCTTTGCAAATGGCTAACGGAATTTTTTCCAAACAGAAACTTGTATTTTAATCCAGGATAAACATGAAAGGGCATACTTGAAATATAAGTATTAGATGGAGACTTTTGAAAACATACCATATAGCAACGTATCTCATATGGATTTTGCACTTGGAATTCTTGTAACATTGGGTTGATCTAGCCGTTGAAGAATGTGTATATAAGAAGAGCTTCTAGACTTGTCCGATCACACGACATACAAACATTTGAAAGTTCAACACTGCTTTAGGATTAGAAGTTTGACAGGAAAAGTGTGAAATGATGATCATCCGTATAGAAGACACAAGTTTGCTTAAGACTATTTAAAACTACTTGATTGAAGTTTCAAAAACAAGAAATGATATTGTTTTGTTCTGTGATAATTCTTAAAGAGATGCTTGTTATATCTTAATGAGATCATTTATTATAATTTGTATTGAATTTTAATTCAATATTTTTAGATTAACTTGCTGCAGAGCAAGAGATGACTTCTGTGGGGTATCAAAAGGACTACCTTCTATAAGGAATTAGAAAATAGATATTTTGTAACTTTTGTGTGGTATCAAAAGGAATATAACTACTAAAGAGTTTTGGAATGGTGGAAAACACCTTGTTGAATGTAGAGCTAGAAGAGTGGAGAGTTGATAAGGACAATCGAATTCCACTACGTATATGTATGTTATCCTCTCTTTCTTATTTTCTTTACTTCATTGCAAAACACACATTTAATATGATTATACACCTAATTTTAATATTGTAATAAAACGAGAATGAAAAGTTTTTAAAATGGTAAATTCAATTCAATACCTCTTTTACATTTTACAAAGTAGTTCTTTTTGAACATTCACGTTCCACAAACTCCATTTTAGATACAAATTCTTGCTGCTACATCCATTGCACCGCCAAGTATGAATCTGATCCAACTTCCAGATTAATTATGTTTTGGTGCAAAAATAACTTAATTATGACCAATTGCTAGAACCTCTGCCTCCTAGAAGGTCCTAACTTGCACTAACTGTCCAAACATATTGCCTACAGTTCCTAGAATCAGTGTTCATGTTATCTTTTCCAGGTTTAAGTAGAAGCCATCTGATAGGTAATGTTTTGCGTCTCTTAGTTGCAGTCACTGTTTGGAAATTTTGGACTTTAGGAGTAACTTCACCTTTAAAATGTGTAGACCAGAAAGGCTACATCATATGCATATCTTGAACGTACGTTCCCCACTTTCTTTGACACTTTACCAACCTTTGGAAATAGGAACCTTGCCTTTGTATTTTGCACCATTGCGTTCCAATCATATGAACCAAATCGCATACATGACAACTCGAAGAAGCAAACGTGGTTATTGGCAGCCTCCTTAGCTGCTTGACGGATTCAGACCTATCATCATATAGCCTAAAGTGATACCTTGAAACACGAAACGACATTGCAATTTGACTGTACATTTTAAGAGCGAAAGAACACTGGCAAGATAGAAGGATTGAATCCCGCGGATGATAGAGGTAATATCAAGGAATTAGAGGAGTCGGCCAACAGAGAAAGAAGATCTTGGCGGATTTTGTGATGCCAGATGAATTTCATTCCGTCTTGCTCTCGTTTCTACCACTAGCCTTCTCAAGCCAAGGCTATCCTCATCCACACTAGACAGCAACAAGATTTTGAAGCCAACCAACGACATCTCTTCTGCAATCATGTTAGGAAAATCCCAAATTGAGCCGATATTGGGAGCATTACAACCTAGTCACTCTGAGAGATCCAAGATAATGTCTCAACATAAGCCATGGAGTACCATGATGGTGAATGGTGATCCCTAGAGCCTCAAGCTTATTTCATAGTCTGTCTTTCCCCTTGAGTGCATTTAGCATAAGTACTAGTACAAAAGCTTTTTCTTTTATAACACTCATTGGCCTACACATATAAATATTCATCGTCAGTTTGTTGAATTTAAGCTTGTAAACTGATTAAAACAACCGCAACTTGGATGAAAGTTTGAAACTGTAGTTGAGATATCCAAATTCCAATTTTCCCTCTTTACTTCATTAGTTTTGTGCACCTCTAGAAGTGGTTTCCATTGATGCTACTGAAGACAATATGTGAGACTTGATAAGTTGCTTGAGTTTGATTCTTATTATATGGATTGCGATCCCTCTAGCATTCCAATATTTAAAAATTCATTTGATTCATCATATCAGATTCCATTGTTGGAATTTTCTCTCTCTTTTTTTTTTTTGGATTTTAGTTAAAATGCTTGGCTATTTTATCAAGATATTTCTTTCCAAGTTTGGTCTATTTTCTTCTTAAGTCAACCTATGATCTATGTGAGAAAATCTCACATCTATGCTCCACTCACATCTGTTGAACTCTGTGATGGGTAGAGATTTATAAATGGGATGTGATCTTTTGGTTTTGGGTCCCTAAGTTTACTCACTCATTTAGAAAATACACCATCGATATTGAGAAAGTTAAGGTTTAGAAGCACCAAGCTGAAACCAAAGAAAAATCCAGCACGATTGTTTAGTAATGGCTGGAGGTATGTGACACAATCCATTCTTAATTATGCTTCTGTTTCTTCTATGTTGATTAGGTTTGCTGAACATGCTTGAAATATGTATACATTATAACAGTTGGTATTAGAGCTTGAAAATGCCTCTGTCTTAGATCTAGTTTCGAATTTTAGAAATTGAGTATTAAGTTTTTTTTTTTTGTTTTTTTAGTCCTAATAAGGTTAGAAATTGATAGAAAATCGAATTTCCATGCATTCTAGGCTTTAAAACATTGAATTTAAGGTCAAAATCGACCAAAAAATGCGGGTCAAAATCGAGTTGTAGCGACTCGAGTGAAGATTGAAGATGACTTAAATTTAAGTCAACTTGAAAGTTAAGTTGACTTGAAACGAAAAAAGAAAAAGGAAAAGAAAAAGGGAAAACACGCAAAAAGTGCTTGGAGCAAGTCGAGCCCATGACCTCAAGGAAATTAAGACACACTTTAACCAATTGGGCTACAATGATCATTTGCTGGGTTGTTTCCTTTACAGATGCCATAAATATGTAAATGTATATGTATATTCCATAGTTTCATATATGCTAGAATGTTCCCTATTAAAATTAAATTTTTATAATTTTAATGTATCTAAATTATTTATTAGGATTATAACATTTAGTTAAATAATTTTACACATTAAAATTGGTTTGTGTTGGTTATTAAAGTAAATTAATTCTTAATGATTTGATAGTTTTATCATAAGATTTCAGATGAATCTAATTGAATTAGAACTTTAGCTCACAGGCAAATTTTATGTCACTAAATTCATAATTTGGTATGATTTTACATTGGTAAAACATGTCATATCTTAATTAGTCTCAATTTTTTGTAACATGAGCATGTATGTTTAATTATTGCAGCAATTTAACCTATTAATTTTTCTGATATATGATGTGATGTTCTTGAACTTAAAGGGGATAACTATAAGGTTTGGAAGGAGAGAATTCCCCTTCATTTGGGATGGATGAACATTGATTATGCCATAGGGAAATTAGAGCCCCTTGCAATAACTGAAACCAACACTCCAGATGCAATAGGTCTTTATGAAAAATGGGAGTGATCTAATCGCTTGTTAGTTATGTTCATAAAGACTAAATTTTCTATTGGTATGAAGGGCTCCGTCAAGCAATATTAAAAGGTCCAACATTTGCTAAAGGCCATTGATGAGCAATTTGTCACTTCAAACAAGGTAATGACCAACACCCTAATTATAGAACTTTCGACTCTAAGGCTCACCGGCATTAAGGGTGTGTGTGATCATATCATGCGCATAAGGGTCATTGTGGCCCAATTAAAAGCATTGGAAGTTAAGTTGTCAGAAGCCTTCTCGGTTCACTACATCCTTTGCACTTTACCTTAACAATATGACTCATTTAAGATATCTTATAACACGCATAAGGATAAGTGGTCAATTAATGAGTTGTTGACCATGTGTATTCAGGAAGAGGGTATACTACTTATGGAGGAAAAGAAAAAGGAAAGGGTGAACTTAACTAGTCATGGAAAGAACAAAAGGAAAGATCAAGCCAAAGACAAAGGGAAAGGGGAAATCCCTCTCGTATAGGACATAAAGAAGGAGGCTATATGCTTCTTCTGTAAAAAGAAGAGACACATGAAGAAACAATGTTTCAAGTTTACGTAGTGACTTGATAAGAAAGGTCCTCAACTTTTACTTATTTGTTATGAATCCAATATGATTAATGTTAATCATAACACATGGTGGACTGATTTTAGTTTTACAATCCATGTGACCAATTTATTGCAAGATTTAATAGACTTGCAGAAGCTAGTGGGAAGTGAGTTTAGCATCTATTTAGGTAATAAGATGTCCCCACATGTGGAGGCTATTGGGACATGCAGCTTAGTTTTAAGTAGTGGTTTCACTTTGAGTTTGAAAAAGACATTTTATATTCTTGGTTATTTTAAGAATTTAATTTTAGTTCCCAAACTTGTATTAGATGGTTATTCCTTTAAATTTTCGATCTCCAAATTTAATTTATTTTATAAATTTGATATTATTGGATATGGTACTTTGTTTGATGGTCTTTTTCTTCTTAATTTACGAAATGATGATAACCATACTATTATACACGTTCATGAAAAGGTTGGCACTAAATGATGTGTTATGAATGAAGAATCTTCTATATTATGGCATTGGGGATTAGGACATATCTCCATTAATAGAATTAAAAAGGTTGATGAATGATGGGATACTTAATGTTTTAAATTTCACTGACTTTGAGACTTGTATAAGCTATATTAAGGAAAAATAGATTAACAAGTTAAAGAAGGGTGCCAAGAGGAGTTCTAAATTATTGAAAATCATACACATGGACATTTGTAGTCTAGACATGGATGCATATCATAATAAGTACTTTGTTTCTTTCATAGATGATTACTCATGGTACATGTATCTTTACTTGCTTAACAACAAGAATGAAGCACTAGATGTTTTTAAAGTGTTTAAAGCTGAAGTAGAGAAATAATGTGGAAAATAAATTAAAATCGTGAGATCAGATAGAGGCAAAGAATACTATGGTGGATACATAGATAGTAGATAAGTGATCGGTCCATTTGTGAGGTTTCTTCAAGAGAATGGGATTGTTGCCCAATACAATTTACCTGGTTCTCTAGATCAAAATGGAGTAGTGGAAAGGAGAAACCAAACATTATTAAACATGGTGTAGTGCATGCTTTGTAAGCTCTAAGCTTCCCAACTCATTATATACTGAAGCTCTTAAAACAGCTGCGTATATAATGAATCGAGTTCCAACCAAAGCTGTCAAGAAGACACCATTTGAGTTATTTAAAGGATGGAAACCTAGTTTGCGACATGTACGTGTTTGGGGATGTCCGTTTGAAGTAAGAGTCTACAATCCATATGAGAAAAAGTTAGACCCAAGGACTATTAGTGGATACTTTGTTGAATATGTTGAAAAGTCTAAGGGATATAGATTTTATTACCCATCTCTTAGCACTAGGTTTATGGAATTAAGAAAAGCAAAATTTCTTGAGAATGACTTGATTAGTGGGAGCGATCGATCTCGAGGCCTTAGTTCTAAAAAAGACCATATAGATGCTCAGTATGCTACTTTAAGTGGCGGGCTGATCATTATTGTTAACAACATGCTTCCAACATAAATTCGTGGTGAAGAACCAGTCTTGGAGGTACCACAAATTGATGATCTTGATCCAATAGATGCTGAAGTTCAATAGATTTCCGAAGCTATTGAATAATTGGCTGAATAACATGATCCTATTCCTTAGGAGAATGTTGATACAACATTAAGAAAATTTACTAGAGTAAGGAAATCAACAATTTGTAGCAACTATGTTGTGTATCTACAAGAGTCTGACTACAATGTTGGAGCTAAAAATGATCTTGAAACATTTTCACAAGCCATAAGTTCTAAGGATTCGAACTTGTGGCATATTGCCATGAAAGAAGAGATGGATTTGATGACATCTAATAGAGTTTAGAATCTTATCAAGTTGCCTGATGGTGTAAAAGCCATTGGATGCAAATGGGTCTTTAAAACAAAAGACTCACAAGGCCACATTGAGAGACATAAAGAAAAAACTCGTTGCTAAAGGATTCATTAAGAGGGAAGGAATCGACTATATAGAGACATTTTCTCCTATATCTAAGAAAAATTCCCTTCATGTAATTATGACACATTTCGATTTGGAGTTGCACCAAATGGATGTGAAAACGACCTTCCTTAATGGTAATCTAAAGGAAGTGGTTTACATAAAACAATATGAAGGATTCTCCATTAGTAATGATGAGCATTTAGTTTGTAAGCTTAATAAACCCATGTATGGATTAAAACAAGTCTCCCATCGGTGGTATTTCAAATTCCATGATGTCATCACCTCATTTGGTTTTGAAGAGAACATTATGGATCAATGTATATACTAGAAGGTCAATGGGAGTAAAATTTGTTTTTTTTTTTTTTTGTGCTATATATGAATGATATTTTGCTTGCAACCAATGATAAGGGTTTGTTATATGAGGTAAAACAATTCCTCTTAAAGAACTTTGATATGAAGTATATGGGTGAGGTATCTTATGTCATTGGCATTAAGATCCATAGGAAAAGATCTCAAGGAATTTTAGGTTTGTCTCAAGAGACCTATATCAATAAAGTTTTAGAGAGATTTCGAATGAAGAATCGTTCACCAAGTGTAGCACCCATTATGAAGGGTAACAGATTGAGCTTAAGCTAATGCCCCAAAATGAGCTCAAGCAAGAACAAATGAAAAACAACTCATATGCATTAGCCATTAGAAGCCTGATGTATGCTTAGGTTTGTACTGGACATGACAATGCATTTGTTATTAGGATGCTAGGAAGATACCAAAGTGACCTAGGTGTTGACCACTAGAGAGTTGCAAAGAAAGTAATGAGATACCTTTAAGGAATAAAAGATTACATGCTCATGTACAAACGAATTGATAATCTAGAGGTTATTAGATATTTTGATGCGGACTTTGCTGGTTGTGTTGATTGATGCAAATCAACATCTGGTTACATTTTCATGCTTTCTGGTGGAGCTGTGTCTTAGAGGAGTGCAAAGTAGACCTCGACTGCTACTTCTACTATGGAGGTTGGGTTCGTATCTTGTTTTGAGGCTACCTCACATAGTGTATGGTTGAAGAGTTTTATGTCTAGGCTTAGAATTTTTTATTTTATTTCCAAGCTATTTAGATTATACTGTGATAACTTATCTGTTGTGTTTATGGCTAAAAATAATAAGAGCAGTAGTAGAAGTAAGCATGTCAACATCAAGTACCTAGCCATAAGAGAACATGTTAAGGAAAAAAAAGTGGTGATTGAGCACATTAGCGCTGAGTTAATCATAAGCCATGCTACCTGTAAACACCCCATTTTTGCCCTAAAAATCAATAATAATCAATTTCCATTTTTTTTTCCAATTTTTCATATTTTTCTCTAATTTAGCAAAAATAGGGAAAATATTCAAAAAAATAAAAATAAATAGGAAAACACATTAATTTTGAAAACTAATTTCAGACATGGCAATAATAAGGAATGAATAATTTTTACAAATTTTTAAAATTCCAAAAAATACAAAAAAATTGGAAAAATTACATCGCATATATACAATTTGCGAAATAATTAAAATCGGGAAATTGGGCCAGCTCAGCTAGCTCGTGTGTGCGCCTGGAAACGTGTGTGAAGCCTGAGGTCCCGAGTTCGAATCCCCCCGAGCACTCTGTGCAATTTTTTTTTTCCGCTTTTGCCTCAAGCTGCCATGTGGCAGCGCATGATTAGCTAGGGAAAGTCACGCGTGTCACGCGTGATCGTCTCCTTCGCCTGAACAGACGCGAGAGGAAGCCGGAGCAAGTCCAGCGAAGGTGGAATCGGTCATTTTTCCTCAGATCTTTTGGATTACTGTCGAGATAAAGCCAAATCCATAAGATAAATCACAGAAAAACAAGGGATTAACATCAAACCACTGAGATAAGGCCGAATCCGAAACGGAAAAAAATAGGTTTATCCAAATCGGCGGATTTGAGCTTATCCGGAGGAGTTTGTGAGCGCCTATAAATAGAGGAGGAGGGGAGGAAGCTGAATCACAGATCAAAAGTGAGAGAAAAGAGAGAATCGAAGTCCGCCGGAGTTTTTCGAAGCCGCGACCGCCGAGCAAGAGTTGGGCAACCACCAGGAGGCGTTTCTGAAGCAAACCACCACCACCATTGGATTCCTCACCCTCGATAACCTAGGAATCGACACCTCAACTGCTGAAGAAGGCCGCCGGGACGCCGTCAACGAGCACTCCCCACCGCCGCATTCGATCGACTCGACCCGACCAGCTTCAACCCGACTCGACCTGACCGACCCAACCCGCGCGCCGACCTAGATCTAGGTAAGTCGGATTTTCCGATTTTTTAAAATATTTTTGTTTATTTATTTGGGTTATTTTATTCCGAATTAATTCATTAATTTGTTATTTATTTGTTACTTGTTATTTATTTATTTATTTACTTACTTATGTGTTATTTATATTTCAATAAATAGAAAAATGTTAGAAATTAGATTTTTTTAGGATTTAATAATATAAAAATAATAATAATAATAATAATAAAATAAAAATATAATAATAAAAATAAAAATAAAAATGTAGAAAATTATAAAAAATATTTGAAAAATGATAATAAAACTTTAGATTTTAAAATAGGATAGATAAGAATCTAGGAGGAATTTTTTTTTAAAAAATAAAAATTATGAAAAATTAATAAAAACTAATAAAAAATTAAAAATTAATAAAAATATAAAAATTAATAAAAAATAATAAAAAATTATAATAGCATAAATAAGTAAAAAAAGAAAAGAAAAGAAATGAGTTTTATCACTTAGAAAAATTATTTTCTAAAATAAATCCAAAATTAATGTTTTCCCTTAAAATTATTTTCAAAAATCAAATTAAAGCTTAGGCTTAGATTTTTTTAGAAAAATCCTAAAATGGTAAAAACATAAATCAAAAGAGATTTCACAATTAAAATTCACAAACACACTTAAGGTTTTCAGGAAAAACGAACTACGGCTTATTTGATCCTGAATAGCAGGTATGTAGGCACCCATTTGGGGCAACCTTAAAAAATAAAAAAAAAATCCTTTTCTTAGAATAATTCAAAAATACAATAAAAGGCAACAAAAAAATAAAATAAAAGACATTTCTAAATGGGGATAATTTTAGGAGATTAGGTGGTACCCTTAGGGTTTTAATAGGTTAGCCTCCGAACTTAGAAACTCTGGTTTTCCCTTTTCCTCTTTTCACAAAAATGAGAAGAGGAAATCATGACGACTAGTGGTCCAAATTAAGACTAATCCGCTCCATTAGTCTTAATTCAATCTTTCCTAACAACGGTTGGGTGGCGACTCCAAAACTAAACGAAATTCCTAACTCAAGTCGAGGATCTTTATTAGATGAGCACATGGTCTAGTCTAGATCGGATTAGGAATGAGAAATCAAAAAAATTAGACTCGACAGGATGGCGACTCCGCTGGGGATGGCATTCCAGTAGGCTTGCCACCTGAATCTCCTCAAATTGTTCCTTTTTCTTTAAGAAATGTCTTTCGATTATTCCGTTGCTAACTTTTCAGGAATTAGCTAGATTTATGATTTGGTTTTGAGTCTGCATGCGTAAATTTGTGTGAATAGATACGGTCGAACCCGAACTGTCCTAGGACCCTAAGACGGGGAGCCATTGTGTAGGTTTCGGGCGAAGTGAGTTGATCACCGTTCGGGACCGATTAGGCAACCCCACCCAATGCTTCGATATGGCCTAAGATCCATTTTTCCAAGAATGCGGGAGGCCATAGAGATGGGGAACCGGTTAAGACCAACCTATTTGCATACATAAAGTCATGGGTTGACAATTGACAATAATGTAATATTTGTTGTTTTGTTCATGGAGTTTGGATCTATTTCCTTGTAATATTTTCATAGTTTTGGTTGTAATTAGGGAGTTTCTGTTGTAATAGATGGCTAGTACCATAGTCGACCGCCTCCTCCGCAAAGAGATTCGGGTGTACAAACCTTTGGACCCAAAGTTGGTGCCGGACCACTGGTTCACCTTATACAATCCAGAGGAGCAGGCCTTCATCCAGCAGAAAATAGGGCCCATCCTCTCACTAGCAAAGATGGAGGTGAATTTTCCATTGGTACGGGCCATGCTCCAGTTATAGGAAGTAGAGCCCGCAGCTTTCTTTATCGGGCCTCATGAAATCACCCCTACCCTGGAAGAGTACACCCAGCTGTTACAGGCTCCAGCATTAGCCGATTAAATCTATGTGCCAGATCTCAAGGCCGGGCCAGCCGGTACTTTTAGCAGACTACTGGGTATCCGCAAAACAACAGTCAACAAAGCCTTATCAGACTGTAATGGATACTACATCCAGATGGACGATTTGGAAGCCTGGTTCATTGCCCGAGAAGACAATGGGGATAGAAAAGACATACTGTGTGGGGACCCCAAGACTTATAGACAGAGAAGGGTGAACGCTTTTATCTTGACAGCTTTCTCCACCATACTATTTCCCACCGAAACTTTCTATGTCCACTACCGGGTTGCAGAGGTGGTGACCCAATTCCTGGAAGGAAGATCTTACATCCCGGCTCTATTGGCTGAACAAATTCGGAACTTAAACTTCCTCAAGAAGAAAGGTCATGGGATCCTTCGCTCAAGTATCAACCTTATGCTGATATGGTTCGTGAGCTACCTTAAGTGTTTCGGGCTGAACATGGTCCGGAAAACCTTGGCTCAGCAGGTGGATCTTGTGGATTCATGCATAGAAAAGATAAAACTACCCGACGACTTTACCAGCCACAGTTGGGTAGAAGTGCTTAGAAGCTTCAGTGCCAATGATATTCTGTGGACAGCTAGGTGGAGTTGCTGTGACAAAATTATTTTGACCTGCAGTAATTTTCAAGCCGTGCCTTTGATTGGAATCAGTGGATGTATCAGATATCACCCCAATTCAGTGGTCCGCCAGTTCGGTACTATACAAGACATAGTTTATCGGCCCTCGCTGGAAGCAGTCACCTTTGAGTACCAAGATCCGAACTTGCTGGTGGTTGAAAAGTTTGCTAAGCTGGCAGAGGTCAAAGCACTTTGGGAAGCCAGAACTGAAAGCTCGAATATAGACCTCGGTGAGTTGGATGGCGAAGTGGGAAAGCACCAAGCCACCAGAGAATTTGTAATTCGCCAGCTGTATTAGACAGGGGAAAGAGCATACCGGGTCCTAGATGTCACTCAACCAAAGCCAGACAAGATAAATCCGGAGCTAGAAATCTACCTGGAACAATTCAAGGCCCGGATGGAGGTCTACTTTAAAGCTGCAGATTATAAGAAAGACATCTGGAAAGGACGATTCAAGGAATCCGACCAAAGGAACAAAACCTTGGAAGTACAGTTGGAGAAGACCAAAGCTAGAGTCGAAGAACTGGAAGTCGTCATCAACGAGAAACCTGAGTCTCCACAACAGAAGACGAAGAGAGCTAGGAAATAGATCATCATTTTAATCTTTTATTTGTTTTCTTTGAGTATCGAACTCCAAAAAATTTTCAATATTACATCGTCAATCAATTGTTAACCCTCTTTATTTTTAGCATCCGTGTGACACATGCATAGCATTTGCATACATCATACTAAAAAAACAAAATGCATGCCAGGTATCAAGATAGCTCCCAAACAACCAAACCCTCCCAGAAGCCCGATTCGCACACGTTCAAGAGAAAAAATGGCAAACAGTAGCGACAACCGCAATAACACAAATGCTGAAGCCGCCCCAGACTCCAAGATCGTATATCTAGAACAAACGGTCCAACAATTGGCTGCCCAGGTCCACCTCTTAACTGAAAGCATCAACCTCCTTCACTCTGCCCAGCCAACCCAAGAAGAACATTCAGAGGCCAGGAAAGGGAAGGCAGTGGAGGGACAGCCTCCGGAGTATGAAGAAATCAATTCCCACCTCAACCCGGCCTTTGAATATGAGCCGAGAATCAACCAGGGGCCAACCTCTGATGACCTGAAGAAAGAGATGGAAGAGAGGCATAAGGAGATGGAGAAGAGACTCTTCCAGCAGCTCCATGACAAAATGAAAACAATTGAGGGTCCTGATGGTTTCGAGCAAGCCGGAATCACCAGTCTGCCAGTATATGGGGAAGAGGTATACCCTGAGAAGTTCAAGACCCCGGAGTTTGAAAAGTATGATGGGACGGGGTGCCCCAAAATGCATACAAGGCTATATGCCCGAAAGATGAGCAAGTATGCCCAGTATAACCAACTCAAGATCCAGACTTTCTAAGATAGCCTCACGGGCCCTGCATTGGTTTGGTACACCCACTTGGACTTCAATCAGGTCAACACCTGGGAAAAGCTAGCCCGGGCGTTCTATGACCAGTACAAGTTCAATATTGAGGTCGCCCCCTCCGTGATTGATCTGGGGAGTCTCCGGAAAAGACATACTAAGCCGTTTAAGGAGTATGCTCAGCGCTGGAGAGCCCAGGCCGCCAGAGTAACAACCCCAATCTCTAAGAAGGAGTTGACATCCATATTTGTCAACACCTTAGACAAGACCTACTTTTCACATCTGGTAGGCCAAACCTCATCCAGCTTTGTAGAGGTGGTAGCTGCAGGGTGCCAGATCGAAAGTGCCATCACCACTGGCAGACTCCAAACAATGGATTCTCCTAGGATCGCACCAACACAAAGGCCCCTAGGAGGTAATAGAGCCAAAGAGTCTACCGTCAGCACGGTCCACTCCAGTAAGGCAGACAAGACCGGAACTCGTGTGACATTTCAGACCACGAGTACCCCAGCCCAGCAATCTACGACAAGTCATACCCAGGCCACCAGGTTCCCAAGGCAGTTCACTCCAATTCCCATCCCGCTCAGCTAGGTCTTCGCTCGGTTGAGGGCAGACAACTTGATCAGCTTCGAGATCCCCAACGACCGGTATAAGCCCAAGAATTTCGACTCAAGCCTCAAATGTGACTACCATATGGGCCAAGAGGGCCACTCTACAAATAGATGCTGGAGACTCCGGCACAAAATCCAGGACTTAATCGACACAGGAATTATACAGCTGGATTTTGTGAACACCCCAACACCCAATGTTAACATCAACCCGCTGCCTAATCATAAGCCCACCATCAACATGATCACATCTGAGGAGTCAGCTCCCAAAGAAGCCCCTAAGCAGAAGACGACGAACCAACAGAAAAAGCAGTCCCGTCAAGTTCCAGAGAAAACCCCAAAGTCACATATCAAAAGAAGATGGTTAGCTGGAGACCCAACAGTCGGCACTTTGGGAGAATCGCATGGGAGATTCGAGTACTTGGTGAACTATTCTTACACCCCAACTGAATATGGGCCGCCTAGCGGATGGGGGCCAGAGTTTGAGAAGGAGGACAACCCGCTGAAGGAAAAGGAGAAGATTATAAACATGATCAATTCTCATCAGAAGCCCAGGGTTATAAAATGCTATGAAGGACAGTCGAGCGAGATACAGATCCCGAAGAAAAGATATGTATTTAATGTCTCGATACCGGCAGAGAGTTATAAGGCTGCACCTTTCGACTATCGGACCCTCGAGCAAGAGCGACCTCTATGGTGGGAGGAATCACCCACTCTGGGAGAATATACGACCCAAAATATAAAACCCCGATCGAAGAGCCCAACATGGAGAAAGGAAAGGAAGAGGAAGAGGGGCTCGCTGTGTTTACAAAGATGGTCAAGGCGAGTGAATACAAGATAATGGAACAACTAAATAAAGTTCCAGCACAGATATCACTCATGGGCCTTCTTACAGCATCTGAGCCCCACAGGGAAGCACTCTTTAAAGTGCTCAAACAGATTCAGGTCCCAAAAGGCATCGCTACAAATAAGATAAATCACATAGCGGATTCTATTTTTACAATGGACCAGATATCTTTCTCTCCGAAAGAGCTAGGAGAGGAGGGAGACCAACATACAAAACCACTGTTCATAGTGGTCAAGTGCAACGACACAATTGTCTCCTGGGTACTCATCGACAACGGATCGTCCCTCAACGTTTGCCCATTGGCTACCCTCGACTTATTGGGGGTCGATCCAAGCAATATAAAACCTAGCTCAACGGTGGTTAGAGCTTTTAATGGGTCAAAAAGAGATATAGTAGGGGAGATAAACCTACTAGTGGAGATTGGTCCACAAGTATTCCACATATCTTTCCAGGTCCTCGACATCCCAAGATCGTTCAACCTACTCTTGGGAAGACTCTGGATACATGCTGCTGGAGCCATCCCCTTTAGTCTCCACCAAAGGTTTAAATTTATTGCAAGTGGTCAGATAGTCACCGTGTTGGGCGAGCAAGATTACGCCATATATAAGGAAACTGCCGTACCATATATCGGGGAGGAAGGTTCAGAAGACCTTGGTCTACAAATTTTTAATGAAGTGAACGTGGTGACCAGCAAGGAGGGCCACCGGTTTAAGGAGGGGCAGCAAGGGACGTTTGGACTAGGGTACGTTCCTACAGCCAAAGAAGAAGCACAAGCAAGAGGTGTCAAAGGCAGAATAAAGGAAAAGCCAAGCAACACCCAGATGTGTATTCCACCTCTCCAACAATCTTTCCGAAAAGCAAATATCATTCAAGAGCCTCGGATAAGTGAAGGTGTCGTCAGCAACGGGAGCCCGACCCCCCGCACGTCCAATCAGCATCCAGCTCTAAATAATTGGTTTTGTTATCCTATCAATAGCTCTAGGTTAGCTCAAAAGTAGAGAATGATTATTGAACAAATTTTATTGAGACTCTTCAATTACAGTCTGTTTTTTCTTATATATATGCTTTCATTTTTACTTTACCCAGATCTCCTACCATCGAACATCGGGATATTTCGCGCAGGTAGGAAATAAAAACGCTGATATCGTTTTCAACGCTGTTGGGTCACTTATTGAGGGCGATATCCTTGACTACGAAATAATACAAGAAAATTGGCAAAAACATGAACAAAGCAGAATTTCGATCGACGAGCCGGCGGAGACAGTAAATCTAGGAAGCATGGAAAAACCTAAAAACCTCAAAATCGGGACCAGTTTAAGTGCCGAGCAAAAGTGTGAGATAACCGAGCTATTAACAGAATATGCAGATATGTTCGCCTGGTCATATGGCGACATGCCAGGACTAGACCAATCAATAGTGGTTCATAGGCTTCCCACAAGGGAAGATGTCAAACCTAAAAAACAAAAACTGAGAAGATTTAGGCCTGACATTTTACTAAAGATTAAAGAAGAAGTCAAGAAAATGCTAGAAGTAGGGTTCATCGAAGTATCCGATTACCTGGAATGGGTGGCAAATATAGTCCCTGTTATGAAAAAGAATGGAAAAGTACGCGTATGCGTAGACTTCCAGGACTTGAACCAAGCCATGCCAAAGGATAACTTCCCCCTACCTCACATTGATGTTCTAGTAGACAACACCGCGGGAAACCATCTTTTCTCATTCATGGACGGTTTCTCAGGATATAATCAAATAAAAATGGCTGAAGAAGATAAGACCAAAACGACTTTCATCATAACATGGGGAACTTTCTGTTACAAAGTCCTGCCCTTCGGTTTGAAAAGCGCCGGGGCAACGTATCAGAGAGCCATGGTCGCGATACTTCATGACATGATGCATCATGAGGTCGAAGTATACGTCGACGACATGATAGCCAAATCTAAAGAAGGAGAAAGCCATATAGATATCCTGAGAAAAATGTTCAAACGACTGAGAAAATTCCAACTTAAGTTAAACCTAGAGAAATGCACTTTCGGGGTCACAACGGGGAAATTGTTAGGGTTTGTCATAAGCCAGGAAGGCATTAAAATCGACCATGACAAAGTAAAGTCTATATTAGAGTTACCTTCCCCACGCTCCATTAAAGAAGTAAGAAACTTGCTGGGAAGATTAAATTATATAGCTCGTTTTATCTCACAGCTCATCGATAAATGTCGGCCACTATTCCGTCTGTTGAAAAAGAATGCCACCATAGAATGAGACGACGAATGCGAAGAAGCATTTGGGACGATCAAAGACTACCTTATAAAACCTCCGGTCTTAATAGTCCCGAAGCAAGGGAAGCCCTTATTCTTATACCTCACTATACTCCCTAAATCCATGGGTTGTGTGCTGGGGCAGAAAGATGAAGAGGGAAGAGAGCGTTCCATATATTACTTGAGCAAGAAATTCACAGAAGGGGAACGGAGGTACTCAGAGGTGGAGAAGACTTGTTATGCTCTAATTTGAGTCATGCATCGACTAAGGCAATATACCCTTTACTATCATATTGAGCTATTGACAAAACATGATCCCTTGAAATACTTGGCAGAGAAACCAGCTTTGATAGGGAGAATCTCTAAATGGCAGATACTCTTATTCGAGTTTGACATCACATACATGAATCAGAACTCAATGAAAGGGCAAGCCTTAGCCGACCAATTGGCAGAACACCCTGTCGAGACAGATTCCCAAGGACTACAAGCCCAATTCATGGACGAAAATATATTAACAGTGGAAGATATACCGGTAGAAGACTTTGGGATAGAGCAGAACGCTAAGTGGAAACTGTTTTTTGACGGAGCTGCCAACGTATTCGATTGCGGGATCGAGGCAGTATTGATATCCCCAGACGGCACACAATTCCCTGCAGCGACAAAACTCACATTTCCATATACCAATAATATCACGAAATATGAGGCGTGCATTCTTGGCCTCAAACCGGCCTGCCAAATGGAAATCCGCGAATTAGAAGTATACGGAGATTCATCGCTCATCATACTACAGACAAGAGGGGAATACAAGACTAAAGACCCCAAACTGGTACCGTATCATCAACATTTGACAGAGCTGACCGAAGAATTCAAGGCAATCACTTTCACATATATCCCGAGAACTCATAATCAGTTTGCAGATGCACTAGCCACACTAGCATCTATGATCCAGATAACAGGGGAAGCCGAAGTCCAACCGATGAAGATAGACATCGAAAATCGGCCCGCCTACTGTTTAACAATTGAAAAAGCACAAGACAACAAGCCCTGGTATCACGACATCAAAACCTTTCTCCAAGAAGGTAAATACCCTAAAATGGCTAGCAAGAATGACAAAAGAATACTCAGAAGGTTAGCAAGCCATTTCTTATTAAGTGGGTCTATACTTTACAAAAGATCATCTGATACCACCTTGTTAAGATGTGTGGACAAAAATGAAGCCTGTGAACTAATGAAAGAAGTGCATGAAGGAGTATATGGACCTCATATGAATGGCTACATGTTAGCCCGAAAAATTATGAGGTTGTGATACTATTGGTTAACCATGGAATCAGATTGCATAAAATATGTCAAGCACTATCATCTGTATCAAGTATACGCGAACCGGATAAATGCTCCGCCCAATGAGCTACACTTGTTGTCAGCACCATGGCTTTTCTCCATGTGGGGAATCGACATAATTGGCCCAATCACTCCGACAGCATCCAATGGCCATGGGTTCATATTGGTAGCAATCGATTACTTCACCAAATGGGTAGAAGCTTCGTCATATGCCAATGTCACAAAAGGGGTAATAGTCCGCTTCTTGAAAAGGGACATAATAGCCCGATATGGAGTTCCTGAGTCCATCATCACCGACAACGGTACCAATCTTAACAACAAATCGATGACAGGTTTATGCCAACAATTTCACATAAACCATAGAAATTCAACTCCCTACCGACCTCAGATGAACGGGGCAGTAGAAGCAGCTAACAAGAATATCAAAAAGATCATCGAAAAAATGACAACTACTTACAAAGATTGGCACGAGGTGTTGCCGTTTGCTCTCATGGCTTATAGGACTTCAATAAGAACATCAACTGGAGCTACCCCATATTCATTGGTGTATGGTACTGAAGCAGTGCTACCAGTCGAAGTCGAAATACCATCCTTTAGAATTCTGTCAGAAACTCAGCTAACTGAATCCGACTGGGTGAAAAAGAGGCTTGATCAACTGAATCTGATTAATGAAAAAAGACTTACTACAATATGTCATGGCCAGTGTTACCAATAAAGGATGGCCCGAGCATTTAACAAGAAAATGAGGCCTTGATACTTTAAAGAAGGGGATCTGGTGCTAAGGAAGGTTCTCCCGAATGCCCAAGACTCCAGAGGAAAATTCACCCCAAACTATGAAGGCCCCTATGTGGTGAAAAAAGTTCTGTCAGGAGGTGCTTTGATACTGACTCAAATGGATGGTCCGGAATTGAGAGACCCCATTAACACAGATGCTGTAAAGATGTACTATCTTTAGGCAAGGGAATTGAAATTTTTTTAATGTTTATGAAAGCCAATGTTCAATACTAATTTCGTTGAGTCGAGTTTTTACTTTTTACAAGCAAAGTTAATATCCTTGAATGGTCAATAATCCCAATCAATTACAACAAATATTCCTAAACACATTACCCATCACTTCACCCATGAATGATAAACACTAAAATGATAATGAATCTCAATAAATTTTGTAATATAATTCTATCTACTCTTGAGCATTAAAACTTAGTGCATTAGTAGGATAACGTTACCGTCAAGAGAGCCATGCGCACAAGAAAGGAAGCATATCAAGATTTTCAACCCCATGTCAAGATAACAAAAGTGAAGCAGAAGCAAACCAGTACGGAGGTTCGGTTGTTTGGTTGCTATCCACGATGAATTGGCAAACATTAAAAATGATAAATGGTTATCATCTACATATCCTGAAAAGCATCACATCATTTAGCCCAGTTAGTAGAAGCATATTCAAAAGCATAAGATGAGTCAGCCCATAATGGGGCACTTGTCTAAACATCCCCTTTAATAGGTTAGTCAGCCCAAAGAGGGGCACTTTCTTAGATCTCCTCCTAAGGTCAGCCTATAAAGGCACATTTCAAGACATTTATTCCTGCCATAGTTTAGTCAGCCCACATTGGGGCACTTCCCTAAATATCCTCTCAGGGTTAGCCTATAAGCGCACCTTTTTGAGACATTCTGTCATAGGTTAGTTAGCCCATAGAGAGGCACTTTCCTAGACATCCTCTTTTAAGGTCAGCTCACAAAGGCACCTTTTTGAAAACATTTCTTAATGCTATAGGTTAGTCAACCCACAATGGGGCACTCTCCTAAATATCTTGTCTCAAGGTCAGCCCATAGGGGCACTTTTTGAGACATTTCCCCCAGGGTCGTGAGTTTAAGAAAGACACTTCCCGCTATAGGTCAGTCAGCCCAAGAAGGGGCACTTTCCTAGACAACTTTTTGAATCCCTCGATTAGTTAGCTCAGAGGAGAACTTTTCGAATCCCTCGATTAGTTAGCTCAAAGGAGCACTTTTCGAATCTCTTGATTAGTTAGCTCAAAGGAGCACTTTTCGAATCCATCGATTAGTTAGCTTAGAGGAGCACTTTTCGAATCCCTCGATTAGTTAGCTCAGAGGAGTACTTTTCGAATCCCTCGATTAGTTAGCTTAGAGGAGTACTTTTCGAACCCCTCGATTAGTTAGCTCAGAGGAGCACTTTTCGAATCCCTCGATTAGTTAGCTCAGAGGAGCACTTTTCGAATCCCTCGATTAGTTAGCTCAGATGAGCACTTTTCGAATCCATCGATTAGTTAGCTCAGAGGAGCACTTTTCGAATCCCTCGATTAGTTAGCTCAAAGGAGCACTTTTCGAATCCCTCAATTAGTTAGCTCAAAGGAGCACTTTTCGAATCCATCGATTAGTTAGCTCAAAAGAGCACTTTTC
The DNA here is from genome assembly GCA_037954665.1 of Laguncularia racemosa. Taxonomy (NCBI): domain Eukaryota; kingdom Viridiplantae; phylum Streptophyta; class Magnoliopsida; order Myrtales; family Combretaceae; genus Laguncularia; species Laguncularia racemosa. The sequence continues at coordinate 2,148,334 of JBBMOL010000131.1, forward strand.
GAATCCCTCGATTAGTTAGCTCAGATGAGCACTTCTCGAATCTATCGATTAGTTAGCTCAAAGGAGCACTTTTTGAATCTATCAATTAATCAGCTCATAGGAGCACTTTTTCAAACTTTTGATGACTGCTTAGTCAGCTTATAGGAGCACTTTTCGGAGGTATTTTTCCAAATAGTCGCTAGTCTAGTTAGACACTTCTGTTAACAGGTAGCCAGCTCATAAGGGCGCTTCCTAAGATAATTTTCTCTCCAAGGTTACTAGTCCAATAAGACGCTTCCTATCATCAGTTATTCTACACTCCTAAACAATTCTCGAGATGTTTCCTATTGCCAATTAGTCAGCTCATAAAGCACTTTTTGGGAGGATACATTACTCTAGATTGTTAAGACCATTTTAGACTCGTGGGATTATTAGCTCATGGAACATTTTCCTACCAAAAGCCAAATTCTAGATAACCAGCCAAACCAAGGTGTTATCTAACCAAGAGGCAAAAAATGGCGTCTTTCTTGTCTTTGTAGTTAAGTTTTTCAAACTTTACTACAAAGAGGGGCAGTTGTAAATACCCCATTTTTGCCCTAAGAATCAATAATAATCAATTTCCATTTTTTTTTTCCAATTTTTCATATTTTTCTCTAATTTAGCAAAAATAGGGAAAATATTCAAAAAAATAAAAATAAATAGGAAAACACATTAATTTTGAAAACTAATTTCAGAAATGGCAATAATAAGGAATGAATAATTTTTACAAATTTTTGAAATTCCAAAAAATACAAAAAATGGAAAAATTGCATCGCATATATACAATTTGTGAAATAATTAAAATCGGGAAATTGGGCCAGCTCAGCTGGCTCGTGTGTGCGCCTGGAAACGTGCGTGAAGCCTGAGGTCCTGAGTTCGAATCCCCCCGAGCACTCTGTGCAATTTTTTTTTCCGCTTTTGCCTCAAGCTGCCACGTGGCAACGCATGATTGGCTGGGGAAAGTCACGTGTGTCGCGCGTGATCGTCTCCTTCGCCCGAACAAACGCGAGAGGAAGCTGGAGCAGGTCCAACGAAGGTGGAATCGGTCGTTTTTCCTCAGATCTTTTGGAATACTGTCGAGATAAAGCCAAATCCATAAGATAAATCACAGAAAAATAAGGGATTAACATCAAACCGCCGAGATAAGGCCGAATCCGAAACGGAAAAAAATAGGTTTATCCAAATCGGCGGATTTGAGCTTATCCGGAGGAGTTTGTGAGCGCCTATAAATAGAGGAGGAGGGGAGGAAGCTGAATCACAGATCAAAAGCGAGAGAAAAGAGAGAATTGAAGTCCGCCGGAGTTTTTCGAAGCCGCGACCGCCGAGCAAGAGTTGGGCAACCACCAGGAGGTGTTTTTGAAGCAAACCACTGCCACCATTGGATTCCTCACCCTTGATAACCTAGGAATCGACACCTCAATCGCTGAAGAAGGCCGCTGGAACACCGTCAACGAGCACTCCCCGCCGCCACATCCGATCGACCCGACCGACCCGACCCGCGCACCGACCCGAATCCAGGTAAGTCAGATTTTTCGATTTTTTTAAATATTTTTGTTTATTTATTTGGGTTATTTTATTCCGAATTAATTCATTAATTTGTTATTTATTTGTTACTTGTTATTTATTTATTTACTTATGTGTTATTTATATTTCAATAAATATAAAAATTTTAGAAATTAAATTTTTTAGGATTTAATAATATAAATAATAATAATAATAATAATAAAATAAAAATATAATCATAATAATAAAAATAAAAATGTAGAAAATTATAAAAAAATATTAGAAAAATGATAATAAAACTTTAGATTTTAAAATAGGATAGATAAGAATCTAGGAGGAATTATTTTTTTTTAATAAAATAAAAATTATGAAAAATTAATAAAAACTAATAAAAAATTAAAAATTAATAAAAAATTATAATAGCATAAATAAGTAAAAAGAAAAGAAAAGAAATGAGTTTTATCACTTAGAAAAATTATTTTCTAAAATAAATCCAAAATTGATGTTTTCCCTTAAAATTATTTTCAAAAATCAAATTAAAGCTTAGGCTTAGATTTTTTTAGAAAAATCCTAAAATGGTAAAAACATAAATCAAAAGAGATTTCACAATTAAAATTCACAAACACACTTAAGGTTTTTAGGAAAAGCGAACTACGACTTGTTTGATCCTGAATAGCAGGTACGTAGGAACTCATTTGGGGCAACCTTAAAAAATAAAAAAAAAATCATTTTCTTAGAATAATTCAAAAATACAATAAAAGGCAACAAAAAAATAAAATAAAAGACATTTCTAAATGGGGATAATTTTAGGAGATTAGGTGGTAACCTAAGGGTTTTAATAGGTTAGCCTCCGAACTTAGAAACTCTGGTTTTCTCTTTTCCTCCTTTCACAAAAATGAGAAGAGGAAATCACGACAACTAGTGGTCTAAATTAAGACTAATCCGCTCCATTAGTCTTAATTCAATCTTTCCCAACAACAGTTGGGTGGCGACTCCAAAACTAAACGAAATTCGTAACTCAATTCGAGGATCTATATTAGATGAGTACAGGGTTTAGTCTAGATCGGATTAGGAATGGGAAATAAAAAAAATTAGACTCGACACTACCAAAGAATTTTAAGGATCATGTAAAGAGAATGGGAGTTAGTTCTATGATGTAATCTTTCATTGTACATGTATTTGATGTTTTAATAAAACTCTTATTCAGTTGATGTTTCTCATTTAGTTTTGTGTACACATTTTTATCTATTCATTTGTTTTAAGAAATGTCATTAAGTTTGGGCCTAAAATAAACATATGGTTTATTCATTAAGTTTAAGAGCTAATATTGGGAGGCTTGACATATTGTAATACATAGAAAATAATACTCACTATGAGAAGACTTGTTGCCCTAATTCATATATTTTGTTTCTTGTTATGTTTGATGTTGAGATAAATGGACCAAGTGGGAGAATGTTGGAATTTCCCCCTTTTTATTTGGATATTTCTTTCCGAGTGTGGTCCATTTTCTTCTTAAGTCACCTACGCCCCATGTGAGAAAATCTCACATTCACGCTTCACTCATGTTCGTTGAACTTTGTGATGGACAGAGATTTATAAATGGGATGTGATCTTTTGGATTTGGGTCCTTAAGCTTACTCACTCATTCAAAAAATAAACTATCGATCTTGAGAGAGTCAGGACGTAGAAGCACCAAGCTGAAACCAAAGGAAAAATCCGGCACGGTTCTTTAGCAATGGCTGGAGGTATGTGACACGATCTATTCTTGTTTCCGCTTCTATTTCTTCTATATTGATTGGGTTTGTTGAACATGCTTGAAGTATACATTCTAACAACTACAAAGATTACCAAAAGATTTCCTTATTATTTCTAACAAATGTGGTTTTTCCCAAGAACTAATCATCTTTATCACACATATTTCTGGAACAACTTTAAAAGGATAATTAGTCAATTTTGAGATTAAAACACATGTTATCAACCTCTTTCGATAATGAATCTAGCTAATTCAAAAGGATAGAATTGTATCCATATCTCTATTTAAATTACATGATTTGATTCACACACTATGGTCTGAAGTATATTTACCATCGCAAGACAAGGAAAAAAGTGGAGTCATTATTTAATAGAATGTTTTGACAAGGAATGTTTATATAGAACCTTTTAACATATAGTACTTTTTCAACTCTCTCAAAATGGAATTTGTTACCTTATTTTGAAGGGAAATAAAAATGTAAATAGATACTATTTTCAAAACTATTGGTTTATACCAAGTATTTAAGATTTGGGATTTGATTCTTTTTATCTGATTATCTTCTTTCAATATCATTTAATTTTTATCATCTTTTCATGCCATCTTGATTAACACATTATGATTTGTAGGTTTCATAAACTTTAATTTCATACAACAAAAGACTCCCTTCCCTTGATCGTTATTGTATAAGTGATCTTTTTTCCACACTTCTTCCTCAGATAAAACATTTATACCGTCCTTCCTCCATGGACGGTTTTTCAGAATTATCAAGGGACTATTTGATCAATTCATCCTTACTCTCAGCAATAAGCCTAAAGAGATCCCCTTCGTTAATACTTGCCTTTTTCCTTGCCAAATTGTCAAAATCCACCGTTAATGTAGGTTCCAACCTAGGGTTTACGTAATATTTTTCATCCTGGTCTTTGTTGCAACATCTGGATTCTTAAACTCACCGATAGATGCAACACTCCGAAGTTTTGCTCGCTTTGACCAGTTTCCTGGCAGTCTGAACAGTAATATCTTCAAGTATTTTCAATATCACAATGTTGCATAAAGCCAATTGCCCCTTCTCTTAACCACACCGGAGCCATTGGAGATCCGCCATCAAACCTAAATTTTAGGCTCCGGTGTAAAGCACACATCATACGCTTGTCGATCTTCCAGTGTTTGTTTGTATATTCTTAAACAAATCCTCTTCAGTGGCCAGATCAATAATTGTATGTCTTTGGCCTAAAAAACTTACGTGAAAGTTGGAACTTTCCCTTCCGTCCAAGATATTGAAAAAAAAAGAAAAAAGAATAACCATGAACTTGCCAATCAAAGCCGATTCAATGGTTGAGCCATCGCTAAGATATCATTTTTTTTCTTCCCGTCAATAACTAAAATGTCATCTTTGAAGATGGATAAAAATATCATTTTTTTTTTCGCCAATAACTGAAATGTCATCTTTGAAGATGGACAATGCCGTGTACCTTGATGAAAATACATCACTTATATGACACATTAAGTAAATTCTATAATTTAGTCACTCAAAAATAAGTATATAGTAAATTTTTTTTCTAAATTATAATAAAATTTAGTATTGGACAAAAAAACTAATTAAACCGTATATTGTTTAGGCTCAAATCGTCTTTTTGGATTCAAAAAAAAAAAATTACAACTCAAACCAAACTATGAAAAGTAAAAAATAAATAAATAGTAGTGAAAATCTAGAGAATATATAATCGAAAAAGAGTATTACATATTACTTATTCAATTCCTCTTATTACTTGGTTTTTATCAAATAACTTAATTTTTTTTTGTATTTTACTTATTAATTGATATAAAAAACCATATTTCCCTTGAAAGAGATAACAAAATTTTCTTAAATAAATCAAATGAGTATTGTAGGTAATAAGTGATATTAGAGAAATGATAATAAATTAAAACTTTGTTTATAACTTATATATAGAAAAAAATTAACAACCTTTATAAAAATGGTTTGAATAATGAACTAAACTAAACCGTTTTTTATTTTTGAAAAAATTCTGAATCGAGTTGTATAGGTAGGTATGGTTTAAGAAAAAATAAAACCATAATATACAATTCGGTTCAGTTTGAGGGACAAATCGCAAAGAACCAAACTGCACCTACTCCTAGTAAAATCTTCTAAGTTATAATAAAAATAAAGTCCATTAATAGTAAAATAAGTTATTGATAGCCATAATGAAACTATCGAAAGCTTCTATGGAAGTTGTAGATAGTTTCATGAAAGTTGTTAATAGTTTTTTTTTAAATAAATCGCCTCAATTTATAATAAATAAAGTTGGTTAATGACAAAAAAGTGACTATATAGTATAGTCACTTTTGAGTGACGATATCATAAAATTGTCCAATATCTTACCACTATTGTTGCATGCACAACTATAGAGTCCAAGTTGCCAAGATAAAGATTTGAGACAATTTTGAAGTTATGGTTATTTAGCTTATTTTTAAAGCCAAGAAGATCAAATTTTGGTGAAATATATGGAATCAAGAAGGCTAGAGCAAGTAGGAACATGAGACCAGACCATGTGACATGGAAGTCGATTAACCATAAACGATCAACCAATGTCTGGTTTATTTGGCTCTAGTGGGGTTTGGTTTATTTGATAGCTAACTTTTGCTAGTTTGAGTTTTCTTTTAATAGTTGTTTTAGTATGTTCTTATATTTTAGTTAGTTATTTTTTTTTTTTTTGTTTTAGTTATGGGTTTACATTGAGAATAAGTCATTTGATGACATGCTATTAGGATTTTATTTAATTTCTATTGTTAGGATATTGTTTGGGATTTTATTTTGTTTCCTAATTTATAGGATATTATCTAGTTTATTTTCCTATTAAATTTTCATAAGATTTTCTTTGTACTTATAAATAAGTTATGGTTGTATTGAACAATTTAAATGTTACTTGATAAAATTTACATGTTTTACTCTTTATTGAACTTATCAAGAATTGGTAATTTTTGTGGAGTTTATTTTACACCTTAGGTTTTTAGCTTAATAATGCCTAAAGGGTCCATATCTTACACCTTAAGTTTTTTATTTGCTAATTAGCAAACTAGGCTTTCTATATCTATGGTTCTTGGTTTCAGTAACCAATGGGGTTGGGGTTCTCAAAATTGTTTCTAGTGTCCTCAAGTTCTACTTTAACCTATCATTTAAAAGTAAAGCTTAGAACCGTAAATAAACCAAACTACTCACAAGTTACTTAAGCTAAGCAAGACTTAGCTCGACTCAAGTTTGATTCCTAAATGTGCTTAGATTGAACTCAAAATAAAGTTTGTTTATTTGAATGAGCAAAACTTGAATTCTTGTTTAGGCCTACAAGCAAGATCGTCTATGTTGTTAGCAAGTTGACTTGGGAAGAGGTACACAAGCCAACATACTATATTAAAGATTATAACTAAGGTTGACAATTCTTGTTAGTAGGTCATAGTTATGTCTTTGTTTTGTGTCGAGTTTGTATCGGTGTTAAAAATGCATAAAAGTGAATATAAATGACAAATAATTAAGTTACAATATAATTGTATTTAATCATGTTATGATTGTGGTTTTATATTATGTATCATGTCATGTCTTCTCTCTATGCAACTGTGTTTCTAATCGTGTCATATTAACAATTGCTAGCCCTAATTATATAACATATGAATATAAGAGTAAGATTAGTATAATTAAAAAATTATTAAAAATATAAGAATAAGAGTATAACTATATAAAAATAGAAAAAAAAAATTATGGTCTAAAGAAAAATTATTAAAATTTAAAAATCATTGACAAATCATAATGGAGAAAGAATGATTACTCATGTATTAGACCCCTTGTCCTCTTATAACTTTTATATTAATGAGTATGAGATGTTAAAATATATTATGTTTGAATAATGTGTAATTTTGTATAGATGCAACTTGCTATTATTATCCCATAAATTTGTGTTTGAAATAATAAAATTTTGAATTGTTTTCAATGTGAAAAAAGATAAAAAAGGGTAAATTTTGAAAATTTGAATTAATTTTAAACTTTAATTTAATCTCGAGCTCAACTAATTTTTAACTTATTTATTTAAACAAGCTCGAGTTAAACTTAGACTTATAAATCTAAAGAAGTCTAAGTTTAGGCTCAAGCCATTTAGACTTGTTCATCTAACTAGTTTATGTAAATAAATTTAAACTCAAGTTTTAAATTCTTTAACGAGTTTGAGTTTAAATTTATAATTTTTAAGTTCAATAAAAACTCAACTTGGCTCGAGATTGATGGTTTGTCTAACAAGTCAAACATGAGCTTTCAAAAACTTCTTGATTGGCTTGACTTAGCTCATTCAAAAACTTGACTTAATTGGCTTGACTTAGCTCATTTATAGCCTTAGGGCTTTTAAACCTAAAATTAGATTTTCAATTCAGTTTGTTTTGAGATCAATAAGTTATCTCCAATTTCAATTCATTAATATCGTTTTTCTTTATTTCATTATTGAAAAAAAAAAAACTCTCTCTCTCTCTCTCTCTGTATATAACTATCTTTGTTTAGCTTTCTTATGTTATTAGTTTTTCCCATTCTTAAATCTACAAAACATGCGATATGTATCTTTTTAGTTTATTCATACAAAAAAAATTAGACACGGACGGTGGACGTTGTCTAGGACTTCGAGTACACCACAAATGTCCCAATAGTAAAATGTGTGGTAGTTGGTAAATTGAAAAGTCTTATTTGTGAGCGGGACGACGACGGCATGACCTAGAAGAGAGGAAAGATAGTGAAAAATGCAGGAGGAACATCCGTCATTGTCGTCATCATCTGCAAGTCCATTCAAGGATGATGCAGTGAAGGGGAAGGTGGCTCTGGTTACGGGAGGAGGATCGGGAATCGGGTATGAGATATCACTCCAGTTGGGCAAACATGGTGCTTCCCTTGTCATCATGGGCCGTCGTAGAGACGTCCTCGACTCTGCTGTTGCCTCTTTCCATTCTCAGGCTATTCCTGTATCTATAATTCTGAAATTTTATTATATTTCTTTGCTTTTTTTTTTTTCTGGGAGTCAAACTGATCATTTATATTCTTGTTGATTACTGAGATGGTTTTTATTATTTTAGGCAATTGGGGTTGAAGGTGATGTTAGGAAGAAAGATGATGTTGTCAGAGTGTTGGAATCAACCATCAAGCGTTTTGGGAGGCTTGACATTCTCGTCAATGCTGCTGCCGGCAATTTCCTTGTATCTGCCGAGGATTTATCCCCCAATGGCTTTCGGACAGGTCCGTTTTGTCGCAAACAAGAATTACCGGATGCTTGTTTTACTAATCGGATATAGCTTTCAGTTTTTGCACTTTTAGTCAGATTACATGGGTGGAACAAGATCGCTTCCCTCTCCCTACACCCTAAAATAATGTCCATTATCTAGTCATTTACTTCGCTACTAATGATTCTTGAGATAGATTATTCCGTATTTTGATCTGCTAGAATGATCTTAATTGCTAAAGAAGCCTGTCGTAGAAATTTCTTATTCTATTTAGTGATTGATATCGACGCCGTGGGCACTTTTACGATGTGCCATGAAGCACTTAAATATCTGAAGAAAGGTGGCCCTGGTAAGGACGCATCTTTCGGTGGGACGATCATAAACATTAGTGCAACCTTACATTATACAGCCACTTGGTATCAAATACATGTATCTGCTGCAAAGGTTTGTCGATTTTCCATAGTTTCTTGTTATAAACTAATACTACTATTGCTACTTAGCAAGCAATTCTACCTTGGCCTCTTACCAGGCCGCAGTTGACAGCATCACGAGAAGTCTAGCACTAGAATGGGGAACAGATTATGGTATAAGAGTTAATGGAATCGCACCAGGACCTATTAGAGACACTGCTGGTGCTAGCAAGCTCGCACCAGATGAGATTATCAGTGTAGCACAAAAGATGGCACTCTATAAATTGGGGGAGAAGTGGGACATTGCTATGGCTGCTGTTTATCTTGCATCTGATGCAGGTTAGATATCTCAACAAATAGAAATCTGCTGCCTTATGCAGGATTTGAAGAGCATTTACGACGTAGTATTGATTAGTCTAGCGTTAATGGAGTAGAAATATTGTACCCATTGGATGCTATCGCCTGTTTAGCCGTTCCATTGGTATCCCCACCAATTATATTCCAATATTTAGTTAATGTATATGATGTAAAAATGTATTGAATCGCTCACATTGCTTAGTTGTTGGTTATGATTGATTGGATCAATTCTGAGATAGAATATTGTGGATAGCAAATATCATCAGAACATCAACATATACTTCTACAGAAACCAGTATTCTCTAATTCTTAAGATTATGGAATGGAGTTTTTTTAACATCGTACTCATATGGTGTTGGGATCTGGTTTCAACTTTTAAAATAGGTCGTGTATATTTGAACTAAATTTACTTAACAGATTCCATGTATATGCCATTACCCATGTGTACTACAGGAAAAAAAAAAACATCTTTTTTTTTTGTTTACGTTAAATGGGAGTACCATCTTTGGCTAATTCTGCATTTTCCTCATGCTTCTAGGTAAATACATCAATGGGATGACATTGGTTGTTGATGGAGGAGACTGGTTGGACAAACCGCGCCATCTGCCAAAAGAAGCGGTGAAGAAACTTTCAAGAGCGGTTGAGAAGAGGTCAAGAAACTCGCCTGTTGGAATTCCCAAGAGCAAGCTATAGTTAATCCTCCAAAAGATGATTCCATGTTTACATTGTTCTCTTTGCTAGTTGTCAGACTCATAGTTATAGCTGGGACGACAAACTTCACAATATGCGGTTGGCTAGGCTAGAGAAAACCAATAAATATGATATATTCCACACGGAAAACATTGATAAGCACTTCATACACTTGTTAAAATACTAAATAAACAAAAGTTTTTACCTTTTAACTTGTTTTTCTTTAGTGTATAATTGATATTAGAAAGCATAAAAAAGTTTTTTCCTTAAACCTTCAAGAAATGCCCCGAGGGCATCCATCGAGAGCCATTTAATATTTGAGACTTATCGAATAAAATGAAAATTTTTAGATCAAGAGAGGACAAAAAGCAAACCTAGATTCCAATTTTATGACTCATCAAGGATTAAGATGGTTTTGCTATCGGAAAAGTATGGGTGTGTTTAGTTGCGGTCTTTTATCTATTAGGTAGCGTTTGGTTGCCACAAAAATGTGATATTGGATAGGATAAATTTTTTTATTCTGCGTTTAGTTGTTATTCATGAAAGAAGTATTAGACAAAAAAGCAATATGGTATTGGACAAAAGGGCAAAATTTTGTACCACGTGTAATTCAGTACAAAAAAAATAGTATTGTATAAAAATTTATTTTTTTCAAAATCCCCAAACTACCTTTCATTTATTTTCCTTACAGATAAACGCTACCTCCATCCCCAAACCCTTTCAAGAGCAGTAGGAAAACCCATCCGCGCTGCTCCAGCAAAGGGTTTCATTGTGCAATCGATCACTGTTCAAACGTCGCCATTATCACGCTGTCAAGTTCGTGTCCTTCTGTTCTTTCTCCCTTGCTTGCTTTTCTATCTTCCTTGCATGCTCTCCATCTGGTTGTCGCTGTCAGGTTTGTGTATGCGTGCTGTGTGTGTTTGCTGGAATGGTGTAGGGGCTAATGTAGTGTCTACGTTTTGGTTGGTGATCGTGTGTGCATGCTGGAATGTTGTGTGGTGTTACTTGCTATCAATGGTTGTTGTTGCTTGCGTCTAATGAAAGAGGAAAGTTGTTGCATAAATCAGAATTGCCACTTAAACATGTATAGATACCATGTCAATAAGAGTGCATAAACTTGGAGTCATCCAGTGGCTTGAGTCTGGCTAGAACAAGTAGACATCATCAAATATGTTTAATTGATTAAAGCAAATTCCATGCCATGATGCCAATTCAATGGAGTAACTTGCCATATTTAGAATTTTTCAAATCAAGCAATCTTAGCAAACACAATCCTTAATCTGTATTATTGAGTACTATAAGCATTTGGACATAACTTTCTCTGTTCTATTTTTATGTTTTGGCCATAAAGAAGACTTTCATTCATTAACCAAAGTCCAAAAAACTATAACCAGAAGCCTTAGCTTCGAAATTCAAAGAAAAAGAATGATCAAAAGATGGTAGCTCTTGGAGATGGGGAATTTGGACTTAACTTTTGTATGTTCTGTCTAGATATATTAAGATTTTCCTAGGTTTGGTTTGAGTTAGTGATGCCCTAGTAAGTTATCTCATTACTTGTTGTTTCTGTCATGTTTTGGTTCTTTATTGTTGATATGCTTGTTGAACTTGGATTACCTATATTTATTTGTCTGAGTTATTAGTTCGGTTTTCACTCTTGTCTTTGTTTTGTTGTAAGATTGTCCTAAATAGGAAGTTCTCTTCTTTTTTTTTTTTTTTTTTTTTTTTTGCCATTGCACACGTAATAATCTTTTAGGATTTCTATCGACTCTACATGGTGATTCATATGCTTTTCTTGATGATTGCTATGTATCCTAATCATCACTTCAGGTGCTTTTGAGGTTCTATGTTCATGTGTGAGGGCCAGCTTTAGCTAATAAATTTAGATTATGTAGCTGCTTTTATTTTTGCTATGTTTATTAAATGATGTTCTAGGTCATTTGCCTTCGTTTTGATTTAAATCATTGCCATAACTTCATTAGGTAGGATTCACTTCCTCAAGCTGGAGTTAAGGTTATTGTCCCTTATGTTTTGTGTTATGACAATGATCTGGGGATCCCCAACGTTACACTTATATTGCTTTCCTTTAATATGTCATATAGATCATGGATCATCATGGAATTCTGATTTACCTTCTTGAATAGAGAGTTTATATCAATATGCTTGCAATGACTGCTGCTGGTTTCTATTATATGAACTTTGTTTTGAATAGAAGGGTAAAGAGGGGAGTATTGAATGAGCAAGCATTAGCTAGAGATGAAATGCATCGAGAGGTGATTGATTCACTTATTAATGGAAGTGATACGAATTGTTTATGGGAATTAAGGATGTTTAGGAATAGTTTTGCACATCTTTGTGAACTCCTTAGGGTACGAGGAGGAATGCATTTTAATGGAAGAGCAATGGTTGAAGAACAAGTTGCTATTTTTGTTAACATCCTTGCGCATCATATAAAGAATAGGAGTATTCAAGTGAGATTTCGTAAATCAAGTGAGACTGTTAGTAGAAATTGCCATCAAGTGTTAGTTGCTGTCTTAAGGTTAGAAGATATGTTGCTTGCAAAACCCAATCCAGTACCACAAGATTTCATTGACAAATGGTGGAAATGGTTTAAGGTAATAGATTTTTTTTTTCCTTGAGTTTATCTACAATGGTCATGATTACTTATAATACAATACGGATTTTGTTTGTTTGTTTAGGAACATATTATGGTTGTTTAAGAGCATTAGATGGTACCTACATTGCAGTGACAACACCAGTTGCAAATAGACCTAGGTATCAAACAAGGAAAGGGTATCTTGCAACGAATGTCATGGGTGTATGTGATCGTGATATGAAACTTATCTACATATTAGCAAGCTGGGAAGGGTCTGCATCAGATTCTAGAGTATTATGTGATGCAGTCATTCGATCTAATGGTTTGAGAGTTGCACTCGGTATACACTTTAAAAAAATAAATTATCTTCATTTTATCTTTTCAATAATAGACTTTCATATAAATTTATGTGGTTCCAATTCTTTTTAGGTTCATATTATCTAGTGGATGGTGGATATTCCAATGCACCAGGCTTTCTTTCCCCTTTTAGAGGTAGGCGTTATCACATTCAAGAGTGGGCTACAAGTTAATGTAGGCCTCAAAATCATGAGGAATTATTTAACTATAGACATGTAAGGGTAAGAAATGTCATAGAGAGATGTTTTGGAATTTTAAAGAAACGATGGGGTATTCTAAGGAGTCCATCATTTTATCCCATCAAAATACAATGTCGAATGATACTAGCTTGTTGTCTACTACACAACTTCATGCGAATGTACATGCCACTATACCCATTGGAGTACACTGTAATAGAAGTTGATGAAGTTCCAATTAGAGAAAATGAAATTGATGTAATCAAAATGATAGAAGCTACTGAGGAATGGATTCAGATGAGGAATAATTTAGCACAAGAGATATACGATGAATGGAGGGCACGTCATAGGAACTAGAATGTCACTTAATTGTTGTACTTTCTTTGATTATGTATGTTGGATCATTGTCACTATTGATTTTTTGTTAGTTATGTATTATTGAAATCATTTGGTTGTTGAATTTTCAATTTTATGTTGTGATATAAATTGAAATATTTTATCCAATGCTTATATGCATGACTTACATTTTACTTATTTGCTTTTTTACTTACAATATGGATGGGTTTATAGTCATGGACAGTAGGGATAAAAAAACTAGGTATTCTTGGAGCCAAGTTGAGGAAGAAACATTATTGGTAGTGTTGGAAGAGTTAGTTGTTGAAGGATATAAAGGAGAAAATGGCACTTTTAAAAATGGGGCTCATGAAGAAGCTTAAGTAGGATGAAAAGTCACATTCTAAAAATCAATCTCAATGTCAGACAAATTGTTAACAAAATGAAGAGGTGGTCCATTAAGCTGGCGGAGGTTGTTGATATGATGAATACTAGTGGATTTGGTTGGGATGATGCTAAAAAATGTGTTATAGTTGACAGTGATGAAGTCCTTACCGAATATATGGAGGTATAGTTAACATTATCTTTATTTTGAAGTATACTCATTTTTTAAGTTAATTCTTTATTGTTATAATAATTATTTTTATTAATATGTAGAAACATCAAAAGGTTGGCAATCATGCTAACAAGGAGTTTAAAGAGTTTAAAAGGTTACAAGGAATTTTTGGAAATGATAGAGCAAATGGCAAAAGGGTTGAGACACCTGTAGATGTGACACAAGAGTTATAAAATGATGTGAAGATACTTTTGAAGAAGAGATGGAGTCAGAATAAGTGCCACAATTTACTGAAGTCTCTAGTTATGCCTCACGTGATCCAGCTATGCGACCAACTCGCAAGCGTTCTATGGTGGAATATGCTGCTGAATTTATATTTATATTTCAAAAGAGTATAAGTGATGTTAGGAGTGATTTTGCTTTACTTGCAAGGAAAATTGCTAATCCTCCAAGGGATGATGTTGTTGTAGAGTTGAAAACATTAGGATTATCGGAAAATGAAGAGTTGGATGTTCTTATGCAAATGGTGACAAATCTATCGTATGAAAAGTTTTTTTAGAGGCTCCAAGGAGAACATAGGCTAGCATTTGTTAGGCATATTATTGGTTGATGGAAAAAATGTTTACAATATTTGTGTAATTGAGACTTCTTTCATTGGCTTCTTCGTACATCAAACTATTTCTTTTTTTGAATTTTGTGACGGTTAGAGCACATTTGATGTGCATGTTCTAATTAAATGCCAATCATGTGACCATATTTTGTATGTGTTAATCAAATTAATAGCTTATTTAAAGTGTTGAACTTTATTTTGATGAAGATGTTACTTTGTTAAAGGGTAGTTCTTATATTATCGTCATTTACAATGAGAATATTTATTTAATTTATTTAACATTGAAATTTACAAAATGCATCAAAGTATTGTAATTTAAATACAATTATAGTTACAAAAAAGCACCAGCAAATTATTGTAATGCAATATATATTAGTTTGTTATAATATTAATATAATTAACATTAAATATATTTTATTATTTTTTACTACAATTTTTAAAAATTACTAATAAAATTTTTAGAACGTGTTATTTTATTAAATATAACATAAATTATTGTAATTTATAATATGAATTATTAAATTTTTTTCAATTAATGGATTTATGATGAGTGTTAGAAGATCCTTAATTCTAATGCTTATTAGTTATAATTTTATATTAATGTCATGTAATTTATGAAGAAAATGGTACTTATATGGTTAAATTTTATTTTTAGGCACTAATGAAGACAAAAAAAATTAAGGAGGATATAATCAAAGATGAAGTGAAAATTGGCTAAAAAAAAAAAGAGAAAAGTGAATTTTTGGCTTCGCACAACTTTCAGCATAACCCATGTAGACGTCTGTGCTGGGTGAAGAAAATGGTCAAAAACCATACCAAGACGTGCCCCAAGTCTAACATAACTCTTGCTAATGAGTGACAACAAACATCTTGTTCAACCCTGCCTCGAGCACGGCTATGTTGGAGGTAGTGCTGAATTGGGCAGTCTAAAATAATGTGTTTCAAAGTCAACATGGCCGTGCTGACACCCGTACTGAACTCTATTTTCGCGAGAACTATAAATAGATATGTTGTTTTATTTTAAAAGGACTTCTTCCTTCTAGCTTCATTCTAGAAACCCTAAGGAAGCTTTATTATGAACTTCAAGAGGGGAATTGTCGAAGGATCATTGGAGATCACAAAACAAACAAGGGATTATTCTTTTTAGCATAAATCAATACTATTTCTCTAAATTCTTTATTTTTATTGAAAACTCCATGAATGAGTAATTCTTTATATCTTTCATCATGTGAAACCCTAACTCATATGCTACATCATTGATTAATTAATGAATTATTTATATCTTTGCATCTATTCATGTATTTCTATTATTCTTGTAATTGATTTATGCGTGCAAATTGATTGTATGTCTGATTTTTATTAGATTGAAAGAGATTTCGTCTCGTAAATTAGATCTTTATGAATAGAGAGATTACATGTTTTACCTAAAGGTAGGAAAACATTGATTTTTTTGCAATTTATTAGAATTGTGAACTTAATGAGATTTTGCATAATAGTAATGAGTGAGAGGACTCCATTATCTTATGCAAGATTATGAATTGATTAACTCGATGGAGTAATTGATTTTACTTGAGAATTCCTACAGTGTAAAGTGTAAATTGATTTGTTAATCGATATCTTATTTTGAGAATTTAAGGGTTAGGGTAGAACAAGATGATGGATATATTTTGTGATTGAATATATTTTTAAGACAATATAATTCAATTCTAGGGTTATTAGGATTTGTTAGTTATTTGTTTAATTCATAATTCCTACATTATAAATTAGATTAGATAATAGAGAAAAGATAATATTAGTATTTATTTTCTAAATCCCAGAGGATGACACCTATTAAATCTATACTATAATCGATCAGTACACTGCCTAGCTCAATAATAGATTTTATTGATTATAAATTTAAAACTTAAAAGATCAATTAGATTCAAGCGATATCAATTTATACGAATTATTTTATATAATTTATAATCTCTTCAAATTGTATTTTCTTATAATAATATCAAATATGTATAAATAACCATGATATTATTAAAAATGATATAATTGTTAAATTTACTATGTTTAATTTAGTAATTTGCAATTCCAAATACTAGACAACATAAAAATTCTTATCTAATCTTGAACAAACCAAACATGATACAATTTTTTTTTTTATCCAGTCCTTTTTATTTTGTATTGTCCAATACTAGTAACTAAACGCTACCTTATGGTTCATTTTTTGTTACAACAAACAAATCTAAATTATAGACCGGCTTGATTGAACACAAAGAAAAGATTATAAAAATTAGATAACATGATAATGAAGACGGATTAAAATTCAGAAGGAATCTTAAAAAGGATAATATGGATAAACCAATCAGGCACCGTTTTAAGTATTAGCTGTCTTTCTTCTTCAGGGGTATGCTGTCAAGGCATGGCTGGTAACAAAATCCACCAGAAAGACAACGTCAGAATACGGCGAAAAAATTGTGAAACAAAGATGGTCAAAAAAGTTTTAGAATCAGGGAATAGTATGAGCCAATTGCTATAACCTTAGATCGGTTGAACACATAGGACCAAGGAGATCAAGGCTGATCACATTTAGATTAGGCAGTTCACTGTAAACAAGTGAAGTTGCTCGCATGTCACTGAGTTCAATTAGTAAATAAGCCAAACTTCAACTTTAAATAAAGCAGTATAAGCTGGAACAATTACTCCATATAAGCACAAAACGATTACAATTCAAGAACCACAAAAGATAAATTAGCAGACTTCCCGTCGTTGATCTAGGAAAAATCAGACTCTGATCTGATCTGTCCACAAACAAAAAAAATATGAATATTGTTACAGATATGAAGAAAAACCAACATTAATGGGATTATGCACGCTTGCCACTGCTGGGATTGGACTTTGGGCAAAGCACCCGTCTTCCTTTGGCACGTCGCCTCTTCAACACTGCCCTTCCACTAGTAGTTCTCATTCTTCTGCGGAAGCCATGAGTCCTCGCTAAAGACTTTCTTGATCTGTTCCTTTTTGTTTGGCCAAGAGCAGGCTTCCCTGCCCTCACAACCAAACCACGGCGCTTTGCCATTCCTGTTCCTGTGTGGCTTTCAAAACCCAACGGCAACGATGAACCTGAGAATGACAAGTTAAACAGAGTCATCTCTGCTCCTCTTCATAGATGCACATGCAAAAACAAAGTGATAGGAAGGGAAAGAAGTATCGACACATGAGATATGCTTTACGATTTATAAGTTTTCAACCTAAGATCATGCTAGTTTAAGAAGGTCAAGCCAACATATGCCATCACGAAGGATGAACTGTTGTGTCAACTTCTACTTGTAGCTTTCAAAAGCACTTGGCCAAGTGACCGACTAATGACGAATTATGAATTTCCCCCAAAATTTTCCTATTCAATAAATCAATCAAGACGATAAGGAGTAAATTAAACACAAAATATTCCAAGATAGTATCACTAGAATAAGTTTACAACGTCAATCCACAATTTCACATGGGGATGCAATCTCAGCCAGTTATCACCTATCTACTCGGATCAATTACCTCGAGATAGAAGGGTCTACCGATAAATACATAGCACACAAAAGATAATGTCAGATATTAAAACTTCAATGCTTCAAATGTAAAGGCTTGTCTGTTCCAATCCAGTGTCGTACACCTTCTCCATGTCTCGACGGTCAGATGCTTTCATATGTAATGATTATTTATCTCGGGGTCTTACCTTTTGCATATGGTTTGTGGGATGCCTTAGAGAAACCCAATCGAAACAAATTAACGATTTTTTTTTTTTTAAAAAAAAACTTGAATAGATTCCTATATAGACCTCAAGATATTGGTTGTGTCCACATGGAAGAAAAGAAGGAAACACAAGTTTTCTCAATAAACCTATATCCATAATCCGATGCTTTTAGGGGTATGGTTTTCAGCACAAACCATATATCAACACAAGCATTTACACAAACAGCTGGTAACAGACGGTAAAAGAGACACAATAGCAACATTGCAAACTTCAAAACCAATATTATTATTATTATTACTATACACAACCCGGAAATCAATTCAGTGAAACTACTACACGTACAGCCCATAAGTAGTGAAGCGAAATTGAAATTGAGTAAATTACCTGAGAAAGAGGAAGGGAAAGAGAGAGAAGAGGAGGTGGTGGAGCAATGCAAAAAGGGAGAATGAAGAAAAGAAGGGTTGGGTTTGGAAATGGCGTTGAGATTGAGAGAGGACTTGGTTCGGGAACCGGTGAGGAACGTTAGAGAAGCAGACGGAGAGGCACGAGCTGATAAGGACGACGTGGATGTGGTCAAGAAAAAAGAGGAAGAAGAAGGAAAAGTAACCAAGGAAGCCATTTTTGCTGCTGTCGTTGTGCTGTGCTACTTCGGAAACTATGCTTCTGACGTTACTTTATCCACACAGAAGACAAGCTCCAGTTTCTGCTTATCGTCTCTCCCTCTCTTTTTCTTGTGGGCTTTTGATGGAAGATGGAAAAGTGGGTTATTGTGAAATATAATGGGCCTCAGCCCAACTCCTCAATCCCCCGGCGTAAATATGAGAAGCAGAAATACATATTCAAAGGGCTGCCTCGGGAATGTCAATCTTATAAATATTACATTATTATTATTATTATTATTATTATTATTGGGTATAAAGCAAAAGGTACAATCTCAATTTTTCGTGTGAGTGCGAAAAATTACAATATTTGATAGTGACTCTTTCCATTAAAAAGGATATTTTTGCGGTTTAAAAAGTAATAACTAATTTATAAAAACTATATAATATTTGTAATTGATTATTTTTTATATGAAATAGAGAGAAAATCAATAAAAATTTACTTTTTTCTAATAAAATAGATAGATTATTGAATTTAATGAAAAAATTATTTGTTTTTATTAACAAAAAAGGACAAGAAACTTAAAACAAAACAACCTACTTTAAATTTACCTATTACAACTAAGATATTTTAAATTTTCAAATCAATAAAAGATTCTTATGACAAAAAAAAAAAAGGGATCCATTTACTCAATAAATGTTATTAAAGTAATATAAGATAGATTAATAAAAAGGAAAGAAATTAATAATTTTTTTTTTTAGAAAAGAAAAAGTCTGGTTCGGTTAGGTGAATTGCAATTTTGGAAACTGACCTAGCATTTATATTCTTATGTCCTAGTTTCCAACGGAAAAGTTGCAAAAAAATATTTAAATTGGCTATAACATGTGGGCCATGACCGTCCTTTATTGCAATGGGTATTATTTGATATTTCATGGAGGGACTATGAGCTATTCACATATTAAATTGGCCCGTTATCAATCTTTGGGCATGGAGACTAGGGCCTATATAGCACTTCACCATCACCACTATCACCACCACAATCTTCATGACGGGTTTATAAGTATTAAAAATTAAAGTAAAAAAATAAAATAAAAGAAAGTGTGCAGCCACTTCTATATTTTCATCAATGATGAAGACACTAGAAATCAAATGTAACTAATTGGAATTGTTATATCCAAATTTCTTTAGAATTCTAAAAAATGCAAACTTTTCATGTTTATACAATTTAGTTATAATAAATCATCATTTTCATCAATTTAGTCTTGAAACTTTGCAAAACATACACTCAAATTTTAACATATTATATGGTAGGTATGAATAAGCACAACATTAATATTTTATTTATATCCTATTTTTATAAGTATCGTGTCTTAAATTTTAGAATGGCAATCTATGTACCATGTAACATGTAGGAGACATTTTAGAGTTTATATCCTTTAAAACTTACAACACACAAGATATCTTTGTGGAACCCATGAGATTTTTTATTATATTTTTATAATTAAATTTTTTTAGGTAAGTTATTCAAAAACCTTTCAATAGTTCCATGTTCATGTAACTATTGTACTAGTCAATCTACTAATCTCCAAAAACTTAGTCACATACTTATCAATAACATATTTCTATAATGGTCAAATAAGCTTAGGCTTGAGTATGTGTTATTACCTTAAAAATATTATATTTTATTATGTTCAATATTATCAATAAAGAATCTTTATAGGATGAGTGTAGTGTATCGTGAAACGTGTATTTTATATATTTTAAAGTATTAATTCTTGGCTAGGTATAGGATGTGGAGATGGTGTACTTTAAAGTCTATATCCAACTCGGTGAAAATAGATTCCAAAAAATTGAAATTAAAACACACAATATAAACTTTAATACTTAACAGAAAAAGTAAGAAAGAGTAGGCTCAAGATTTTAACGGGGTTACTTGCTCACCCTATTATACGGTACTAATATGGCATGCTTTAATATTCCAAATGCTTGGCCAAATTATTTCATCTAAAACAAATATAAATTCTTTGGAATTTTTTTTAAACTATTAGAAATTGGTAAATAAATTATTTTAAAAAATAAGTAATTAGAAAAACTATTATGAATGGCTCTTGTGGTACAAATCAAGAGCATTCGATCGTTAAATAAATAATCAAGATTGGTCTTCCTCCATAAGTTTCTGTTTCTATATCATATCATCTCTATTCGCATGAGTTAAAAAGAATTAGGAAGGCCCAATATTGGGCCCACGAAAACTTAAGACAATAAATTCCAGGCCCACAATCCTCGAGTTGCACGTGAGGGGTTTCGTGGACAGGAAAAAACATGTTGCGAGGATCGCCTTCAGCCAGTACTCTACAGTAAGTTACTTCTTTAGCTTATTTTCCTAATGGAGGTTTTTGTTTTTTGTT
Source organism: Laguncularia racemosa (assembly GCA_037954665.1). Classification (NCBI taxonomy): domain Eukaryota; kingdom Viridiplantae; phylum Streptophyta; class Magnoliopsida; order Myrtales; family Combretaceae; genus Laguncularia; species Laguncularia racemosa. The sequence goes on from JBBMOL010000131.1 coordinate 2,169,675, forward strand.
TGTTTAATTTTTTTTTTTTTTTATCATAGTTCATTAATATAGTTCAAATGGGGTCGTTAGCTTAGGGTTTTGGATTAAAGATTTTATCTTAATTAGTCCAGGATCTCTCTTGATTTAATTGTTATCTCTTCTTTAAGTATAGCTAGTGTAATGTTCTCTTATCCAAAATCCTAAATTTGATTATTTCTTATGAAATCTGTATCGTTTCATGTTTATTTCTTATCTTGATGTTTATATAGTTGCTGACAAGGTTATAATGTAATTTACTATTAATAACGCTATTTTTATGTGTTCTAGGTTCTTTTATTTAATTTCATTTTCACTTTCACTATCCTATGTCTGTTTACGTATTGTATTATTGTGTTATATCAGCAATGGCTAACTTTACTTCCGATCTATTTCTTTATTGATTAGAGTTGGAGAAGTTTACTATCTTTTAGGTTTGAAAAAGTTATGAACAAAATTGAATCATTCTTTTTTTTTTTTTTTTTAAGTTTGAAAAATTATAAACCGAACTATGAGAAGTAAAGAAAAAGAAATCGATAATGAAAATCAAGAGAATATATGACTAAAAAAGAAGATGCTATATTATTTATTCAATTCTTTCTCTTATTTAGTTTTTAACAAGGAATTTATTGTTTATTATTTCATATATTTACTTATTAATTGATATAGAAATCATAATTACCCTAAGAGAAACAATAATTTTTTTAAATATATTAAATGAGTATTGAAAATAGCTAATGATATCGGAGACTAAATCTTTTTTATATTAAGTATAATTTTTTATAACTTATTAATTTATATATATTAAAAAAATTAATAATATATGTAAAAATAGTTCTAATCATGAATCAAATTGAATAGAATTATTATTTTTAAATTTAAAAAATTATAAATCAAATAATATAATTAAATTCGATTTAAAAAAAAAAAACCAATTCAATTCAAATAATACACTATACCAAATTAAACTAAACTGCATCTACCTCTAGTGCCGATGAGGCATCTTGTAGCTGGGATTAATATTTGCAATTTGGAGGGTAATAAGTGGTCCCAACCCCGACATTCGAAATATCGGAATTCGACTCACATTGCGCATGAAAGGCCAAAATAATATCATCCAAATAAGAGAAGACAGCCTATCGGATAAGAGACTCCTTTCTATCTTTAATCCCGTTACTATCCTCTTAATCTAGCATAGATTCCAATGAATACAAAGGTAACTTAACTTAACACTTTCTCACCCAAAGAAAATTAGATTATTGCAGTATTGACCTTGTGAGGCTAATGATTCAGATAAGAATAAGACTTGCCTCCTTTTGCAATTGGATGATGTCGTGCTGTGCTTGGCTCGGCTGCTTCTCTCATCATCAGGCATGCCCATGTGCTCGTAGCATTTTCAAATAATCTCTATAAAAGTAGATTAGGTAACACTCTTAAATATTTTAATTTTAAAAAATAATTACGTAAATATTATACTCAAAATAGAATGCAGTTTACGACTTTAGGATTAAAAAAAAAAAAAGAAGGCGTAGATCCGATCCGTGTCTTCAATATTTTGCTTAAAGGTGTGAACGAAATCCGGACCTTTTGTATAAATTGTACTAAAGGCATAGATCTCGTTTGCGCCTTTAGTATTTTGCTCGAAGATACGAACAAGATCCGCGCATTCAGTACAAATTGTACTGTAGGTGTGAACCGGGTTTGTATATTCTGTTTTTATTTTTTATTTTATCCTAAAATCTCAAATCATGAATGCGCATTTAAAATTTATTTTATGAATAATTATTTTGGGTATAATATTTTTATAATTTTTTTTAAAAAACTACGGTATTTAAGATTATTACCCAAAGTAGATAACTCACTACGTCATTATATGTTTTTGGCAATAGCACAAAACTGTTGCCACTTATCTCAAAATCGTTGCCTTTAATATAAGGTAATGGTTTTACATCTGTTGCATTTGACCATTATTATTATTTTTTATATAAATCAGCGGTTTTTATATCCAATTGCAATGGTAGAAACGATTGTTGCCATATCAAGTTAAGGCAACAGTTTCAAGTACAAAAAGTTAACAATCTAAAATGAAAATGGCAATGGTTTGTACAAATTTATTGCAAAGGAATTTACGCAAATACATAACGATTTGATGTTTAGAAAATGCAACAGTTATAAAAAATAATGCAATGGATATGTACAAGTATTTGACAACGGTTATGATTATAAAAGCAATGGTTTGAAAAGAGTTAAAAAGCAATGGATTGTAATAAAGGCAATAGTTAACATAAAGCATTGGGAACAATTAAAGATAACTAAAGGCAGCAATTTTCTCTTTATAAGTAACATTTTGATTTTTAGTAGTGAGATTATAGATATCATAGATGGTAGTATATCACAAAGAGTAACATAAATAACCTATCGCTCACAAATTATATGTTTGCATTTAGTTAATATTAAAAAAAAAAAATCCATGATTGTCAAAATTCTCAAAGTATACAATTTGGTGAACAAAAATAATTAGGTTTCAGTGAAATGTAAATTATTCGACAAATACTCCAAAAAATAACACAAAAGAAATGTTCAATTCAAACACCATTGTCTTCAACATTACCATCCTACAAAAAAGTGAATAATAAAAAATTAATCATAAATCTATTATTTATTGCTAAAAACTCGAATAAATATGTAATTGTATAAATGCTCTTAGATTTATTTATTGCTATATAGGAGCATAAATTCCATTTTTATTGCTAATCAATCATTTAAGCTATGAGTCATTCATATAAAAACCAACTATTTAGAAATGCAAATAATAATATAGTAAAAAGCAATGCATTATTATTTAAATCTATTATAGCTATATTTAAATCTACCAAACACGTCCTTCATACCTCATAATCCATTTAGTTGTAGATAGTTGCATACATTATAAACAACTGCAGGATATGCATTCAATGCAAACTAATTATTAAGAATAGGGGAGCTTTAAAATTTCCATAATAGAATCAATTGATTTTTATTTAAAACACTCTAAATATGTATGTCTACGTGAGAATACACATAAAAATTCACTAGTTTTAATTGTATCCATATGTGACTTATCTTTTGCACCAATAATAAATAGACAAAACATGCCATACACTAAAGATTTATACCATTTAGATTATAGTTACTCAAGACAAGAGACATAGAGTTTGTAATTTTCAATGAAAAATTTTCTTTCTTTTTGTTTTCTTTCTTTCTTTCTTTCTTTTTCCATTAACCATTTCCTGATGTAATACGTATTGGAAAAGGACTATCCCGTACATTGCATTGTGTATTTTTTTATAGATGCTTAAAATGGGCTATGTCATCTTGATAAGTGTTAAAATGGGCCATGTCAAAGCATAAATGAACATGCATTATAAAGCTATAGTTTAAGTTCTAGCTATACTGTAATCACAGTAAATAATACTAGTCTTTTTATCGACTTAGGTAAACTGAATGTCCTTTATGATTCATCTTTTGTAGTTAGAGAGAGCATAAAAGTGCTTATTAAGTGGTAATATGTTGTTCCATCATCTTCAGCCCCTATCTAGAGATGCATGGGAGTTCATATTTATAATATGACATAACATTAAAAGGAAAGAAAAGCAGAAGCCAATGGAACCCGATGATAGAGATGGGAAATAGACCTCTTGAAGACAATCAGATTAGAAGTAGATGACACCTCAATAACATGTATAGCATCCCATGCCCCCTCCTCTAGATAGCCCCTTCTCCTTGTCTAGTCTTCGACCCATCTTAAGTAACCAATTCGATGGCAAATGTTAATTGGACATGTAAAGTTGTGCTATATGAATAAAGATATATCATAAAAAAAATTACCTTTCTTAATTACGAAACATCACATGCAACTGAAACTTCATTGCTTTCCTCCCATATATGCACCGATGAAATCCCACCATTATTACCAACAGTCTACTTGGTTAACAAAATCACCAATTTTCCTAAAATATTAACCTCAAACTACACTGTCTTAAGGTAGAATTTAAAAGCAAGAGTGAGATAAGTAAAAGAACTTCACCAATCACAATGAATGGTAAAACATTTCCTCAGCCTCACTTCAAATTTCCTCAGACAACTAATAATGTCCATCGCCCCAAATCTATTTTTCAAGTCATGCATTAAACTATCGAACCTTTTCCAGCTTTTGATCAATTTCTTCATAAGTAGTGATTCAATATAATTATAGATTTGCACTATACTAATTCTTTTGTCCTAAATTTAGATGCTATGGTAAAATCTAAAGAAAGTTGATTATAATTTTATGGCACAACAAAGTCAAATAAGTCTCAATCATTAAGTCAATTATTACAAAAAGATGAATATATTGGAATGCACCACCATTAAGCAAATAAAGAAAGAGTGCATCCAAAATGCTTTTCACCGAGGAGTAGCACATGAAGGATTTTATTTAAAACATTTATTCTGAAAGCTATTATTTAAAGGATTCAAATCTTCGTATAGCTCATTTTGACATGTGCAAAATAAAGCATTCTAATACCAACATGTATTGATTAAGAAACTTGCAAAGTGCAACCAAAAAGTCCTCAATCTTGACGAAGAATATGTTTGTTTACTAAATACGATGTTAGGATGAAATGAAATAGTATTTTATGTAGCAAGTAGAAGAAATTCAAAAGCATGATAAAACAAGAGAAACTTTAATATCATATTTAGGAGGGATTCAAACGAGAGGGCTAGAACACAAGAACTCTAATAGGTGTTCTTTTATATCTACACAAGCTGATGGAACTAAAGAGATTGATTCATTTCAATGAAAAGTTAAGATGTAGAGAAAATGTATATTTTGTTATATTAATTTTACGTTTGAATTTTGTAGTTCTTGAAATCTAAAAGAGCATAATTATAAAACCCATAAACTCAAACTTAAAAATCCAAAAATACTCATTGGCACAAAAATCAGCAATTGGGGGAAAATAAATCGCACCGCCTCAATCGATGTTCGTAAAAGAAGATGCATTCCTTCACTCATTCATTCATCTCAATAACGAAACAATGGAAATGCAAATGACAAACCTTTACAAAAGAAGAAAATTGCTCTTTCACACGAACAACAACAACCATTCGTTTTGATATATTGAGAAGGAAAGTTATATTTTTGAACAATCTACACAAAATACAAAATTCTCACTTCCCTTGGAAATTTAAATAAAATATCACCTTAGCAAACATATATAGCAATGGCAAACTCCAAAAGCTTAGCCATGACAACAATATGCACATAAAAGAAAAAAGAAAAGAAAAGATAAAAATTGAACGACAAACGAAAGTAAGAGATGAGAGTGTAAGGGGTATAGGCATGTCCTTTGGTTTCTTCTCTCTCCTGTTTGATGCGAGAGAAATGAGATTGAGAGAGCAAAAAAAGAGGATAAATAATTAGGGTTTAGAATGTAAGGGTTTTTTTTATTTTTTTATTTTTTAGAGATGACTTATCAAATTTGATTGTTTTTCATTGAGAGCCTGGCTTTAGTGCTTCTTTTTACACTTATAAGGTAACGGTTCAAACTGTTGTATTTATGGAGAATGAAGCAACAATTATTAATATCCGTTACCTAAAAAGTATTTGGCAATATTTATTTCATGAACCCTTACCTAAGATAAATATTTTAAACTATAATTATAAACCTTTGCTTTAACCGCTGAATATCGAATTTATAGCGAGGGTTGCGAAACCGTTGTTATGATATTGATGCCTAAAATCCTTTTCGTAGTAGTGATTATTAGTATTAGCTTGTAAACAACACTGTGCTAGAGGAACCGAAACGAATATTAATTTTCTTTTATTTGTCTCTCTTGTCAATAATAATATTCTATATGTATTTTATAAATGGATGTGTATTATGGCATAACCCATATGGTTTTTCATCAATTTTTCGATGTATATACATCTACTTATTTTCTAAGATTTGTGTCACCTTTTCTTCTTTTCTGTATTTTGCCAGCAGTCATTTTATAAGAAAATTTTAAGACATGATTGAAATAACAAGACAAAGAAGATGTAAAATTGAAAGAAAATTAATTAATATATATTATTTTTTTTATACATAACATTCTTTTTATGTTTTAAATAATCACAAAATTGTAGATAAAACGCTATGACCTACGTATTCATATTCTTAAATTTCTTTCTTCCCATTATTTCTTTGAATGTTAAATATATTTTAAAATGACTATTTTATATACAGCATACATATAAATTACTGATAAAATAAATTATAAATATACTAAATTATATTTGTCTTAATGTTAAAACTTAGCATTTACACTTTTAAAACTTAAAAATAAGCGTTAGAACCTTTAAATGATAATAATAAACTTACTATTTTAAAAGTTTTTTAATATTATTTAGGTGTTATTATATGTAATTAATAATTAAAATTATAAAAAAAATAATGTTATGATATTATTGTGAAGTATTTAAAAAATAGATAATCTTAACAATTGATTTACAACTTTAAGAAACTCTAAAAAAAAATAACCTTAAAGGATTTATTTCTAAAAATCCATATACCGGATGTTATGAACATATTTTTCCAGCTTTTTAAATGTATAAACATCGAGCTGAAATATAGTTAATTACCTTCATCAATACGAGGTTATAGCTGGTTTATTTGAGTCCCCAATCAAATGCTATATCTTAATTTATGCATACAAAAATGCTATATCTTAATTTATCCATACGCTGTATTCTCATGATTAAAGTGCTTGTATAATAATAGAAAAGGTTGCTATTTGTGGTATCTATGATGAATAATATATAATATTTCGTTTTTGGTACATACATGTATGTGTGCTTGCATGTGCATATAAAAGTATAATATGATTATATATATGTAGCATAATTTTGTAATGTAAATGTTTATAATATATATGAAACATTTACACACATACTCATTTACAAGAATATTATATATATTATATTATATTATATGGAGCATGCATGTACGATAACTACGATGCTAAAAAGATGGAGAAAAAATAAAATATAATAAAAAGTACAATTGAGCATGTGTGAGATTATCGCAAAATTTCCATTGATGATGAAGAAAAAGCATGTGAGACTCTAGAAGTTTTACTATTCATTTACTTGTGTATAGGGTTTACTATTGATGATCAATCATGTGTATTGTGTATGTAGTTTGAAGTTCGAGATTACTTGATTTAACGACACGTGTATAGATGTGATAGGAAAAAACGTGAGAGAAGGAATAGGCAATTTCGTTGTCTTGTATGTGTGCACATGATAGTAGATTGGATTTTATATTCTTGATTTATTCTTAATGAAGAGGTGGTTTGATCATCTAAAAAGGTATTTCGGTAGAGTTTCCACGTTTGTCTTAAACCTTGCAAGTGTCAAATGTTTGAAAAATTAGAGTCTTAGTCTCCTATTTATAGGTTTTAGAGGCTAATCCTCACTGTAGGATCGCTATGAGATGAATGGCTTAAGTCTGATGTTGCTGATGGCCGTTGGATTACTTTTGATGATCCAATCTTCTTCTTTTTTTTTTTTTTTTTTTATTTATGAATATGGACTTGAATAAGGGGGCCTGGATCATGAGTTTGCATGAGCCTAAAGGGCTAAAATAATAATAAGAAGTCTATATCTATATTAAGGCTTATCTTAGCCCTTTTAAGGCCTATTGAGACCAAACGAAGCTCAAATGAACTTCGAAAGATTTTCTTTAAGCTTATTTATTTATTTATTTATTTATTTTTATGCGTAAGACAACTAAATAAGGTGGAAAGCGAAAGAGAACTGGTTTAATGATTCCCATTTAGAGTATACCAAGCCAAATTTTCTTAAAACATCCTTAATTAGGCTCGGTTTCTTGAGCCTTATTACTAACGCAATAAATTAGTATATAACATTAAATTGGACTAAAGCTGAATTACAAAAATGACCCTCTACATTTTACTCTAACTAAAATCTCCTCTAATAACTTCTAAGAAGGTTTTGGGCATTTTAATAAATTAATTTATGTGGTCTTGTAGAACTTGTCACTTAATTAATTGTTGTAGTGGAGGAGTCGATGTTTGTATCATCGATGTGAAATTTGACTCTTCATGTGCTTTATATTGCATTATATTAAAATTTTTGTTATCCTTGAAGTGTTGACTTATGTACCTAATACAAACTTAATACTTTTCTAAAGTCTTCAAATAACTCTTTGTTCATGGACTTATGATTTTTTTTCTTTTTTCTTTTTATAATAATGCTTGATGTTCTAGATACTTTATATGACAATTTACTTCATCTTGACCAAACTTGATGTAATACCATCTATAAGATTTTCTAAATAGCTAGTTAAATTTGACTTATGTTAAAAAAATAATAAAAATATATACATATTTTACATACTAATTGCTATCCTCGGCATAAAGTTTTATCTAACTAATTTTTTAATTTTATTCTATTTATTTTTTTAAGGTAACAAAGTAAAAATAATTATTGCTGCATTTTTTTTCCAAAATAAGTAATAATAGCATGTGAGGGAATTGAAAGTTGTGAATTTAAGTCTTCCTAGGTGCATGCTACAACCCTTTTTTTTTTTCTTTAATTCTTCTAGAGGCTTTCCTTGGGTTACATACTTAAATATTATTATTTTTTAAATTGTGTAAATATTGTACTCGTAAAACATATTCTTAAAATTGGTTGCAAAGGCACATATCACGTATGCGACTTTAGGGATATGCAAAAATTCCGGGCTGAAGGCGTAGATCCAGTTTGCGCCTTTAATACAAATAACCACCACTTCTCACCATCCGATTTTTTATTTGATTTATATTTACTGTTCATTTATAAACACATGATAACAGTATGAAAACTAAAGAATATAAATACGAAACACATAGAAACACATAACCTACACAAAATATCCATTAACCCAGATGTCATTTTGCTCTCATTCGCACGCAGGAAAGAGGAGGAAGAAGAATGAGTGATTTTGTATAGAAAAGAAAGATTGGCCTAGATCTAAGTATTTCTAAATAGCTAATTTTAGTTGTGGTATTTTTTTTAGAAAAGTTGAATTCTTTTCATCTGTATTGAAGTTTTTTTATTTGTGTTTGTATTTGATGTAAGATTTTAGAAAAATATTAGTATAATTTTTTATTTTATAGAAAAGATTACTTGATATTGTTATATTGTAATTTATTAAATATGATTTATATAGATGTTGCACGCGTAATATGTAATATTAATTTTTGTATTAGAATGAGGATTGACTACTGTAAAGAATGTGAAATATGTAGAATATTAAATAATTATTGTAGTATTATACGAAAATTTTGAAATATTTTGTGGAAAAATATAATTAAAAAATAATTTCGAACAAATATTTGAAAAAAAAATTTGTTTGGAAATAATGGAAGAAAATTGAAATTAAAAGGAAAATGATAGTATTATAAAATCATATGAAAATTGTTAGAATTTTTAGTAGCAAAAATGTGATTTAGGAATAAATCATTTGCCAATAATGAGGAAAAATTTTAATATTTGAAGTATTATAGAAATATAATTTTTTCTTGAAATTTTTAGAATGTTGTTATTGGAAATTGTCATATTTATTAAAAAGCTTATAATTTATATATACTATAGATAGGGGAAAAATGACTGATTATGTGAAGTTGATGATATATGCAGTTGGAAATATTATGGCTTGTAACTGGAGGCTAGAGTATGACATAGATCCGGTAAAGAAGTTGAAAATAAAGAAAAATGTCATGTACAATGAATTTTTATATAGAATATGTTGCAACATTGGAGTTGATCCAATCGAAATGGGGGTTGAGATAATTTACAAGCATCCTATGTTCCATGGGGGCAATACATGTGTTGAACGCATCACAATCATACAAATTAAAATCCTTTTTACTCCGACTCTTCCTTGCGATCAATTAGGCAAGTGCACCTATCGATTACAGTAGTATAGAGTTAAGCACGGATATCGTCTCCTCAAGGACCAGCAAGTACAAATACTAACTCTAAACCAACTATCTAACCGCACAAATTCGAGAGGTTTTAGATTAAATTAGGAATACTTAACAAAACCTATAGCAATTAAAATTAACACTATAACTAAATTATTAATCTGATAACTAAGAAAATACCCTACCCTTATTACTCCTCTAATTGTCATGTAACTTTGCCTTTCAATAAACTAGTTAACAAGTAATGGTTATCTCTAAACCGTGGAGTATCTAACACTAAGCTAATGTTCTTCCCAGAATCACTAGCTCCTAACCCTAATCGCTTTGATAAAGATCCCTCTTCTATCAAAATCAATTAGAATTGCATAAACACTCTTGAACCCTCAATTAGATCAAATTATCTAATTTAACCTAATACGGAAAATTCACGTTCTCTATCCCTAGATTACATACGAATTCCTTTATTCATGTAAGATCTATTCAAACAAGAGATTTCCCAATCATCTTATAAGAAATCAATGCAAACCCAATGTTGGCCATACATCAAATTAGCAACACTACATGAACAACATGAATAAATTCAGAGAATTCCAATACTCATTAACTATGCAATCAATCCCATATTACATAACAATTAGAATTCATAAGGTTCGAGAATGAAACAACTAGCCACTAAGGATTTTAAAGATATAACTCAATGAAAATAGAAGGAAAAAGAAAGAGAAAACTCCTGTACATGAGCCCTTCGGCCTCCTCGGCCTTTCGGCCTCTTGGCCTTCTCTTTTGCGCTCTCCTCTTTTTTCTCTCCTTTTCTCCTCCTCTAAAAACTCCTTCTCTCTCTTCAAAGATGACTATTTATACCTAGGGTAGCTTCCTCTCTGGCATGTAGAAGATATCCTCCAAAATTGGACGAAAGATTTAAAATCGATTTGAAGATATCCTTCCTTCGATAGATACACGGTCCTACTACACGGGCGTGTATACAAACCGTGTATCTCTCTGACTAAGTGAACTCTGGGCGTGTATATCCCATACGGCCGTTTGTGATAGCCGTGTATGCCTCTGGCTTCTTTGTTCTTTATACACGGTTTACTACACGGGTGTGTAACTCAACCGTGTGTCCTCCTCAATATGTTCCTATGCACGGTTGGTTTACACGGGTGTGTATTCCAACCGTGTATTGATCTGTCCTAAAACTCTTCCACGCTGATACACGGTCATATACACGGGCGTGTATACTAACCGTGTAGTCGCCTGATTCCTTCACACAGCCGTGTATATCTGCTGTTCCTTCCAAAAAGTATTTTTCTTCATGTATTTCTCTCTGATTTCAATCCAAATCGATATCTTTTCTCAAAATAGTGGTCCTCATCCCTGAAACTAAAACATTTCTATTTTAAGTATCAAAATTCTTCAAGATAACATCAAATTATTACACAAACAAATAGAATTCATCTAAAATACAAGTGTTAATTTATACTTATCAAACTTCCCCACACTTAAACATTTGCTTGTCCTCAAGCAAAATTTTCATGAACTCAGCAATCAAGAATTTCTTTTTGCATCATTGATTCTCATAGTTTACCCCTGTAATATGCAATCTCAACTCAATCCCACCATTGGTTGTTTACAAGATACAAATACCAGAATTCTCAAGATTAATCCAAGTGACTTAAACTAGTACTCTCATCATTTAAACACAAATTCCCAAAAGTGAAATTAAACATAGATTAGTGCCAGTAGTGTAAAGTATACTTCCCTCTTAACTATTCCTATAAGCAATGCAATGAGGGGTAAAGAAATGTTGTATCCACTTATCTCCTGGATTTTTTTTTTCTTTTCTTTAGTCTCTTTAAAATTGGGAGATTTTCCATTAAGCACTTAACTTAGTTAACCGACTCATGTAACGAATTTTCAATCGATAATTCCGAGCTCATCACTCAAGTTAACAGATGTTATCCCCTCAGCGTAGAGGGCATCCCTCGGATTTACTTGTTCGAGTCAAGTCAACTATCTATTTCTATTGAAATGGTTTCCTCGATCAGTAATTCCCAGACCAGATGATCTTAGGCTACTAGGTTTTAAGATACCTCTTCGAACCTCTACCATCTCAATCAAATTTAAATTTGATTCTTTTTTTTTTTCAGAGATAGTTACTCCCAAAGTTCTCAGTTTCGACAATTGTGAAAAGGAATCACCAAGTTACAAGTATCCTCTACTCCTTTACTCAAAATTGCATAACTTACATTATTAGCGAAAGAAAGAGCATACTAAACCTACTAGAGATCTTAATTCACTCTCACTTCTCGAAATAACTGCTTAAACAACAAGTAATTCTCTCCACTTGGATTTCAACTTGTAATTCTAGCAAAGTATTTATAAAACAAGATAAGAGAGTAAACATTTGCAAAATTCCTAAGAATTTTCATCACAATAAGTAGTTTAATAAAATCTCAGCAATTCTTGATTGTTAGTAATTCACTAAATACATCCTAAGTGGGGAAACTTAATAATTTTAATTCATAAACACTTATATTTCATGCTTCTTATCTCAGTCCTCTCCCTCACTTAGATTTAGACATTGTCCCTAATGTCTACATTGACTACACAAAAGAGGGCAGAGAATGGAAATAAAAGGAAAAGAGAAACAAGACTCCCCTGGATCGATATCAGAATCGCGCATCTAGCATCCACTTTTGCAGAAGCACTCCATTCAATAGCATTCATGTGCACAGGACCATGAGTTCTTGAAAAGAAATCCCAACATGTAATATCCCCGACCTTCTCATGACTAAAGTCATGTATTCCACACATCTAACAGAATCTCTGAAATGAAATAAAAAGTAATTGAATGCATTAAAGAAATAAAAGCTTACCTAAAGAAATGCATTGGTTAAAGTAGTTAGCGCTGAGCTTTCTTAATATTGCCGATCCCCGGCAACGGCGCCAAAAAACTTGTTGAACGCATCGCAATCATACAAATTAAAATCCTTTTTACTCCGACTCTTCCTTGCGATCAATTAGGCAAGTGCACCTATCGATTACAGTAGTATAGAGTTAAGCACGGATATCGTCTCCTCAAGGACCAACAAGTACAAATACTAACTCTAAACCAACTATCTAACCGCACAAATTCGAGAGGTTTTAGATTAAATTAGGAATACTTAACAAAACCTATAGCAATTAAAATTAACACTATAACTAAATTATTAATCTGATAACTAAAAAAATACCCTACCCTTATTACTCCTCTAATTGTCATGTAACTTTGCCCTTTCAATAAACTAGTTAACAAGCAATGGTTATCTCTAAACCATGGAGTATCTAACACTAAGCTAATGTTCTTCCCAGAATCACTAGCTCCTAACCCTAATCGCTTTGATAAAGATCCCTCTTCTATTAAAATCAATTAGAATTGCATAAACACTCTTGAACCCTCAATTAGATCAAATTATCTAATTTAACCTAATACGGAAAATTCACGTTCTCTATCCCTAGATTACATACGAATTCCTTTATTCATGTAAGATCTATTCAAATAAGAGATTTCCCAATCATCTTATAAGAAATCAATGCAAACCCAATGTTGGCCATACATCAAATTAGCAACACTACATGAATAACATGAATAAATTCAGAGAATTCCAATACTCATTAACTATGCAATCAATCCCATATTACATAAAAATTAGAATTCATAAGGTTCGGGAATGAAACAACTAGCCACTAAAGATTTTCAAGATATAACTCAATGAAAATAGAAGGAAAAAGAAAGAGAAAACTCCTGTGCATGAGCCCTTCGGCCTCCTCGGCCTTTCGGCCTCTTGGCCTTCTCTTTTGCGCTCTCCTCTTTTTTCTCTCCTTTTCTCCTCCTCTAAAAACTCCTTCTCTCTCTTCAAAGATGACTATTTATACCTAGGGTAGCTTCCTCTCTGGCATGTAGAAGATATCCTCCAAAATTGGACGAAAGATTTAAAATCGATTTGAAGATATCCTTCCTTCGATAGATACACGGTCCTACTACACGGGCGTGTATACAAACCGTGTATCTCTCTGACTAAGTGAACTCTGGGCGTGTATATCCCATACGGCCGTTTGTAATAGCCGTGTATGCCTCTGGCTTCTTTGTTCTTTATACACGGTTTACTACACGGGTGTGTAACTCAACCGTGTGTCCTCCTCAATATGTTCCTATGCACGGTTGGTTTACACGGGTGTGTATTCCAACCGTGTATTGATCTGTCCTAAAACTCTTCCACGCTGATACACGGTCATATACACGGGCGTGTATACTAACCATGTAGTCGCCTGATTCCTTCACACGGCCGTGTATATCTGCTGTTCCTTCCAAAAAGTATTTTTCTTCATGTATTTCTCTCTGATTTCAATCCAAATCGATATCTTTTCTCAAAATAGTGGTCCTCATCCCTGAAACTAAAACATTTCTATTTTAAGTATCAAAATTCTTCAAGATAACATCAAATTATTACACAAACAAATAGAATTCATCTAAAATACAAGTGTTAATTTATACTTATCAACATGTTATACGTTGATTGCAATCAGAGACGACAAAGATGTTGAGAATTTTATTGAAACAACTGAATCATATGGAGATTGTGGCATACAACAATTATTCATCAGAATTTTTGACAATTCAGGGGGATCCTCGGTAAGGTAGACATTTGATACAAGCAATCAGCCACAATCTTCAGATGACATTGCAAAAATGCAGCTAGAGCCGTCGAGATTTCAATCCTCAATTCTAACCTCGATGGAAGTGAACGATGAGGATGAAATTGATAGATCAGTTACTCTAGTGTTACAATGACCGGAGATACGGGATCTGTATATGGTTCATGTGGGAGTGAAGGTTGCAACTGACACCGATGGGGAAATGGGTATTGAGCAAGATAGCAGCAATAACGAAGAGAGTTTTGATGAGGAAAATAAGGAGGGTGAGAATGAGGGAGATGAAGTAGTGGAAGAAGAGTCTCTGACCATACATACCTACTTAAGATAACTAATATATTGAGTAGAGCAAGCAGAACTACCTACTATGCTAGTTAGAGATCCTGTTCCGTATTACAATTATAGGGGTGATAGTGGTTACATTTATTTCGAGTAGGAGCAAACCGATATTTGTAGTGGTTCGAGCGGTAGTGACGATTTTTATAAGGGCATGAGATTTAGGATGAAAGCAGATGTCATTCAAGCAGTGAAGTCTTACCATGTGAATAACCATTGCAACGTCACTGTTGTAGAGTCCAACCCATTGCTGTGGTCTGTTAATTGTATGAGAAGGGATGACGGTTGTAAATGGAGAATTTGGGCTCGAAAGAAGAAGTTAGAGGGCATGTTCATGCTGATAAGATTTGAGGGTTTACACTCATGCAATAACCTACTGATTAATCAAGATCACCCACAGTTGGATTGCAATCTTCTTACTAATCGATTTGTAAATCTTCTTAGGGAGAATCCTGTTATGACGGTGGCCAAGCTGACTTCTATTATCGAATAGGAATTTAGCTACAGGATCAGTAGGAGATAGGTTTAGGAGGGAAAGAAACAAGCCATCGAGCTCGTGTATGAGAATTGAGAGAAGTCTTACGATGAACTGCCAAAACTTCTCATTGTAATAGAAAATATGAATCTCGGAACACGAATAGATTGGGGGTGGAGTAGATTGAGCACCCTTGGTGTATCCACTTTGAAGTGGGTATTTTGGGCCTTTGGGCCGTGCATCGCAGCGTGGAGATTCTTTAGACCTATTATTACCATTTATGCCACCTTTCTGTATGGGAAGTATACCCATAAGTTGTTAATTGCTTGTGGCATTGATGGCAACAATTATTTACTTCTGCTGGCATTCGCTTTGGTTGATCAGGAGACAATTGAGACATGGGGCTAGTTTTTGCGAAAACTAATCGTTGGTGACTGTGAAGGTCGTGAAACCATTGTCTTATATCGGATAAACACATTGACATTAGATCAATAGTTTGAGAAGAAGCAAATGGATGGTAGCCTCTATTTGTGGTGTGGCGGTTCTACCTCCAATAAGTTGTGAGCAACTTCAACTCTACGCATAAAAACACCCAGTGCAAGAAGTTGGTCATATATGCCAGGTTGCAAGCACAATTTCACAAGTTAAATTATGTGATAGAGTAGGCGGGGATGATTTTACCAGATACGTTAGACTGGTTCAACAATGTGCTATGGGATATGTGGACACTAGCTCACGACAGCTGCTATCGATTTGGGTATATTACTTCCAATGTTGTTGAAAGCTATAATTCCGTATTGAAGGGGGCTTAGGGGTTGCTTGTGACTACTTTGGTGAAGAAAACATTCTACAATTGCGTTGGGTACTTTGTGTAGAAGTAAACGAAGGCATTGAAGAATATTGCGAATCATAGAATTTTCACCAAATATATATCTAAAATGATCGACCAATGAAGCTCATGAGCTAGTAACCATAGGGTCATCAACTATAGTAGGCACGACAGAGTTTTTGAAGTCCTTAATGGTAGTCGTTTCGTCGCCAGTAGGTTAAGGGGAGAGGCCGAACGCACGTTGATTTTGCCCGTAGCACATGCAGTTGCTAGAAGTAGTAGATATACAGAATTCCATGCTCGCACGCATATGCAGTAGTTGCCTCGCTTAGGCTTAATATGACGCATTCTATACCGGATTGGTATAGATAAACACATCGGGACCAAACATATACGATGCACTTCATGCATATAGGGGAGGAGTTGGATTGGGTGCTAGTGCACTTTTCGAGATTCTACCCAATGGGAGACCTAGTACGGAAGAGGGGAAAGCCGCGACAGAAAAGATACCACATGGAGATGGACATTAGGGAGCATCTAGATCAAATCGCATGTAGAATTTGTGGAGGGGGAAGGCATAATAGAAGAACGTGCCCACGTCAACGTGATAATGGTAACTGATGAATATAACTACATATTTCATTATGTTTGACATTGCATTTGTGATGCTAACATTAGCTTTTTCTCTTTAGCAGCTTAGGTGAATCCTTGACTACTTCATCCAGTTTGTTTAAAGACATGGCAGAAGGGGGATGCTTTATATTCTGTATATATACATGCAATTTTGTCATTCATTAAGAAGTTATTTTGAATGTTAATTTGTTTAGACATTTATTAAATTTTATAAAATATTCAAAGACATTAAATCATACATGTACACATTATTGGTGCATAGGATGCATACTGATTTATTACATATTGTAATAATAAATAAATTTCATCCTTGCAGAAGACCATATACATATGCAAATAATTTAAAACTTATCTCTTACCCCTAGTGAAATGCCTAGCTAGCTGAGCGAAGGCGTTGGATGGCCTTGCAAGAGGATTTGGAGCAGATTTAGGCTCTTGGGTAGCATGCTGGTGGGGGAGAACTATCAAATGCTCATGGTTGCACAAGACTCCACTGATGTGGCTAATTCAATGATTCACCCTACTCCATAGGTTACTTCCCAGGGCGTTGCCTCCGTGGAGTCGGCGATGTTGGTACAGGACCATTAATAGAATGCTGATGTAGCATTTCATATTGGCTGAATGTAGGCCCTGAGCTAGGATGCACTGCATTGGGATCAACATGTATCTGTTCGTCCTACGTAGGATTTTCCTTTGGCTCATCGTGTTTTTGAGGTCGACGTCGTCCCCCCGTTCGTCTCCGTGATAGAACCGATTCAACCTCCTCCCGAGTGTTTTGTTGCCACAGTTGCGGGTATAGTGTTACCCCCCTATGGTGAAGAATGGATTGAAGACCCTGAGCAGCTATTCTGATGTCCGTGTCTATGTTGGCGATAGGCAAATCTGTGGTAAGGTGTCACCTTATAAGTATGAAGAAAACGTAAATTAAGGTTAACATGATCATGTAATTATTTAGATATTAGCTAGAGTGTATGTAAATTGTTTTTACCAAAAAACTAAGAGCTTCCTCTGTATGGCCAATGTATCTCCTACTTATCGGCCTATACCATTGTGGGTAGCTATCATGCACACCACGAGGGCCCTCCATAGAAACGGCTTGACCAACCCATTGTTCCCGTATGTTTAAATGATAAATATGATTAATTGCAAGGAAAGAAATATGATTACTGAAGTACCTATGACATATTCTGCCTGTCCAATGCATCCCGATATGCGTTGATTATGTAGGTGGGGTGAAACTGCATGTCCCTCCGCATGTTCCGCCATGCCGCCAATGGACATCCGGTTGGTATAGATAGTCCATGTCGACCGATGGATGCGATGTGGGGAAATCTGTCTCAGGCTCACACCTGTAGCAATATAGCCACCCCTCTAATCTCATGTGCTAATGGTGAGGACGCGACACATAGTTGGTGATA
This sequence comes from Laguncularia racemosa, assembly GCA_037954665.1. NCBI lineage: Eukaryota > Viridiplantae > Streptophyta > Magnoliopsida > Myrtales > Combretaceae > Laguncularia > Laguncularia racemosa. Next base: position 2,188,060 of record JBBMOL010000131.1, read on the forward strand.
TAACTACGCTAAACATGCCCCCCCCAGCTAGATGTCTTAGTGATGTCGAAATGTTGCAGCAATGGTAACCACATTGCGTGCACAAGGGAGCTAGATTTATTGGCTAAGATAAATCCCCCTAACAGTTGTAGAATGTAAGTACGAGTAGCTTGATGTATTTGCTCCACATCGACATCCAGTGGGATTAGTTAGAACATATTGTGGAGCCATATCATACTAATACGTCCGCCTCTACCGTTGGACTTAGGTCTTGCTCCCAGCAGTTCTTCACACATTGCTCTACAATTTAGGCAGCTACTCCTTATAATTGCCTGATAGAGCCATTTTATACTCAATCTTTATAGTATGAAGTGTGTTATTTTATTATAGATTTTATAGAAATCATAAGGAAATGGTACTTAATTCTATTATGGTGATAAATTAGGTTAAATGGTGTCAATGGTGCTAATTCAAGTAAATTAGAGAAGTCATCTACAACTTGGATCAAAGACAAGGATTTACACCGCCGGAGGAAAGTACATGGGCGTGTAGTTGAAGTACACGGCCGTGTACTTAGTTTTGAAGCCACAGGAAACTACACGGTTGAAGTACACGACCGTGTATCTGTTTTGAAGAATCCACGGGAAAATACACAGTTGAAGTACACGACTGTGTATCTGTCTAGAAGGAGGCACGTTTTGAAGCACGGCCATGGTTCAAACCATGCTATACACTGCACAAGAAGGTGGAAATGTGGACTTCCAATAGAGAGAGACACGGCTCGTGATCTGGCCTTGGTGGAAACCGTGCTTGAAGCCGTAGTCGAAGCCGTGGTGGAAGTTGAAATGGAAGACATGCCAAGAATGAGAAATTGTGGAACATCAACCAGAGGATGGCACGGCTTGAGATCTGGCTGTGGTTGAAGCCGTGGTACACACTGATCACGGATGAAGACTTGTAGATTACCCACAGAGGAAGGCACGACTTGACCCACGGCCGTGTTGTAGGGCGTGCCAGGTGGACGATTATTTTCTTCTCGAGATTTACTTGAAAAAGGAAAGATATTTTCGTATCTTGCTAGCAAAAGATCACCTGCCATTCCTTTAACAATATAAATAGAACTAACCCTAGAGGGTTAGGGGGATCTTGGATCATCTTGGAGACAAGAAGGAAAGAAGGAGGCAGAGTAGGTAGCCGGGAACAGAGGCTTGTTATGTTTTCACTTTTAATTTTCGTTTTTGTGATGAACATGTGTAGCTAAGTAGTTTTTCTAGCCAAAGGGTTATAGAAGTGTGATTCTCCACAATTGTGAGATCTAATTGATTTGTATTTAATCTATTCTTTGTTTTTGGATATTCATATATCTTCTGAACGTCTTGTCATTATTATTTTTGTTGATTGGTATGAATTAGAGCTCTTCTACTCAATTATCAAGTTAATATATTGTCAACTAGTACGTCAAATCCGTAATTGTTTGATAGTTCTAGTCTTGGTGACACAATAACATGTTTGGTTATAAAATAGATGATCGAATTCATGTTATGGAGATGTATGATCATGTTTAAATAGGTTATCTTATAATCTACTGGTATGAATTGGTAGTTTCTCTTGTTTTTAATGCTATTGATAAATTAAATCCTAAGAGCTTGTTTAGGGTTGTCTAATCGATAAGAGAAGTAATCAAAGAGCTTTTTTGGTTATCGAAGAAGTACGGAGAGATAGGTTATTAGAGCTTGTTAATAACCATAACCAGTTTATCTAGAAATAAGAATAGAAAACATTTGCATCGATGATCAATTCCTAGAGTTAAACTATCTTGATTCCTTTGGCTAAGCTTTTATCAATATTCGACTTTATTATTTTGTTTCAACATTATTTGATTCATAAACAAACCCCTCATTTTTCTTTTCTTCTTTATTCTCTTTGAATAGAAATATATTTAACCAATCCTTGTGGATTCGACCTTACTCACCACTATATGCAAATCATACAATTGTCTAGGAGTAGGTTTTTATTTTTGTTGGATTCGACACCCATCACTGCCTGTCTATCGATGGGGCGTCCTAACTGGATCTCCACATCTTGTAGCATGATGGTAAACTCCCCCATCAGCATGTGGCTATGCATCTTTGGATGCCATCTCTCCACCAGTGCTGTAATCATGTGCCAATTAAGCGGTATGTACGGCAGCCGATTGACACCTTTGAATCCAGCCAGTTGCAAGTATAGCTCCATTCGCGCATTGAATGGGAATGTAAGCTCGTCATAATGGAGTGACAACTCACATTATCGCACAACAATGGTTGCTTGCTCCTATGCCAACAACATGTCAAATGTTTTCTTATCTTTAATGCAACATAAACTAATTGATAAGTAAAACGTCCATTACCTCTCCTCCTAGATTGCTTGTGATCAATGACTGGCTTGTTGCGTCAAAACTGAAGGATCAAAAGGTCTAGGCTCTATCTATTATGCAAAATCGTACAAATAATTTACATTTGCAACCAATACAATTTTTTTTCAGTAATTAATTTATAACTCAACCTACAAAATCATACAAATATTTTATATTTCTTCCCAATATAAATTTTTCACTAATTAATTTTATAGCAATTAATTATGATATATTAACGACTAATTTTCTTTGATTAATGGATAATTAATAATTAAGTAATTTTATAACTGAGTCTATAAAAGCATACAAATAATCCTACCTTACACCATGCAAATTTTTTTACCAATTACTTTGATAACAAATAATTAACCACATATTAACAATTAATCACCTTTAATTAATGGATAATTACTAACTACTTACTCTTATGATAATTCTACTAAGCCATACAAATATTTTACATTTCCACCCAATACAAAATTTTCACTAATTAATTTCATAGTAATTAATTAATGATATATTAATGACTAATCTTCTTTGATTAATGGATAATTAATAACTAATTAATATATAACTAATTTTATAAAACCATACAAATATTTTAACTTTGCAACAAACACAAAATTTTTCACTAATTAATTTTACAACAATTAATTAACGACTAATCATCTTTAATTAACAGATAATTACCAACTACTTACTTTTATGACTAATTCTACTAAACCATACAAATATTTTACATTTCTACCCAATACAAAATTTTTCGTTAATTAATTTCTTAGCAATTAATTAACGATGTCTTAAGGATTAATCATTGCTAATTAACAATAACTTTATTTA